>OY796889.1:41465859-41942607 GCA_963680785.1 Diplosoma virens
AAGCAGGTCGGGGTAATTGTTTGCCTTATGTATTAGCGCCTACGTCGCTTTCCTGCGAGTCAGGAGAATAAATATAAATATGAAATGAAAATGACAAAAAACGAAAAATGTTTACATGGTAGTCGCAGATTTGTTGGGTTCGACACAAAGTAGCCCGTGTAGTAAGTGATCTAGTTTGACTTTTTTTTTGTCGAAGGAACATGAAAGGGGCGTTTAAATGCGATTGCAAGGAAGGATTTACCGGAAGCATTTGCCAAACGGACATTGACGAGTGCATTCCTAATCCGTGCCTAAACTATGGGACGTGTGTCGATGAAGTTAACAACTTCCGCTGCAGTTGCAAGGCTGGCTTCGAAGGGAGGAAATGTGAAGTCGATACAAACGAATGCCAGAGGTAAAACGGGAGAAATGCAAAGACATGAGATTATATTTGGAAATTGAGCAAAAAGAAAACTTTTCAAAACCTCAAAGATTAATCGAACCTTCGGTATTGTGACGTCATCAATTATGAATAACTTCATTCTACAGTTGGTGTGTGCATTGAATTGCTGAATAATAAATCTATTAATTTCATTCTAGCAATCCTTGTTTGAATGGGGGGATTTGCCAAGATGTCGTCGATGGATACCATTGTACGTGTTTGAACGGCTACACTGGCGAACAATGCCAAGTACGTCATCACACTGAATTATGCAAATGATTTTATTTCTCCAACAAGTAATCAATCAATGACAAACTTAATTGTGGGTCCTTTTTGTGATAAATATTTTTTTGCTAAGCCATCAATTCAGATAAAATACAGTAAATTCAAATGAAATTGATAGTAAATGTTGATCAGATTTTTTGTTGAAGTTGCTTTTAAGTCGTGACATTTACAAGTTTGTTAAGCGTCACACCTGATGGTGCTAATTATACATGACGAACGCTAACTATGTATCTACTCTTTGATCATTTACAAAGCAAAGATCTGTTCACTTTGTGCGTCATAGACGGACATAGATGAATGCCGGAGCGACCCGTGCCTGAACGGGGGGTCCTGCTTCAACGACCGCGACAAGTTTTCTTGCACCTGCGCTGATGGGTTCGGGGGGAGATTGTGTGAAGTGGAGCATGACGAATGCGCCAGTTCGCCATGCATGAACGGCGGCACTTGCATGGACGCGACAGCCAGGTGGGGAGGATGACGTTTTTTCTCGGTGCAGTTTGCTCAGATGAGGTGATCACCATTTCCTGCAGGTATCTGTGTAATTGCGAGGAGGGTTTCACCGGCGGAAAGTGCGAGGTAAACGTGGACGAATGTGAGAGCGACCCCTGCTTGAATGGGGGTGTGTGCGCAGATAAGATCAACAGCTTTCAGTGTACTTGTGCCCCGGGATATTCGGGTAAGATCTATTTGCGTTATTTGAAGAACCATGTTGGTTGTGATCGCGATTATTTTCTTACCCCACACAGGCACAAATTGTTCGAGTAACGTCGATGAGTGTGAATCGAGTCCGTGTCAGAATGGGGGGACCTGCGAGGATCGAGTTGGGGGGTATAAGTGAGTCGAAGACTGAGATTCGCGCTTTTCAACTAAAATTATATGAAGAGACATAGTTGATGTTTAGATAACTTGTTTTTTATTTATTAGACATTAAAATAAACAACATCAAAGGATCTTCCAGAAACCTTTTCTGAAGAGAAAGACGTCCCCGTATATTCCCGATATCGTATCTAGTGTTTGCTCTACGAAGGTTCATGTTTGTTGTTGATACAAGCATGGCCTTCATTTAACGAAACAAACTATATTTTGTGTTTAACGATGGTGTTTATTTGAGGTTTAGACCAAATACTTTTCTTTAAAGGCTTTACAAATGAAACCATTTGCGTTGTATTATGATTGCTTATTCCAGATGTTTCTGTTCCTCTGGATTCAAAGGAGATAACTGCCAAGCAGAATCAGTGCTGTGTACGAAAACTGCTTGTTATAACGGTGGAAAGTGCATTGAACAAGAAGTGAGTAGCCCTACAATAAAGAAAAGCTGTTGAAATTCGGAGAAAATTTGAGCTAATTGTTATCAGTTAAACAGAAAAAGATAAAATTATATTATTATCATCTTCATTTTTCTCTTTAATCATTTTTTTCAATTTATGTTTGGACGTTTTATCGGTTCTCTCTGTTTTTTTTTCTATCAAATAATGTCATATTTTCACAATTTATTGTTTCCAAAATTTTTTAGTCTTTTTTATTTGTGTCTCTCACTTCCTTGTACCTTTCCTCAAGATAAACTTTTGCTTTCTTTTTCAAAAACACACATTTTAATCTATGTATTTTTATGAAAATATTACATCCTTCATATTACACCCTCTTCTAAGTTCCGCTCCAAACATTCTATCTTTTTAATACAATGAGCCATATATTGTAATACTTTTTGCAATTTGCATTATCTACATCTTCTTGAAATTTTTGTTTTCGCCCGTGTTTTGACATTTGAAAAACATCGGCGTGATGCACACACAATAATTATTTGTTTTCCGATTTTAACTTGTACTTTCGTTTACCAACGGACCAAATCACTCAGTATTTCTTCCAAAGGGTGCCAGGACAATTCGGTCCTGGACCAACAGTGATCTACTCAAAAATTTGTCATGAGGGGGAGTTGCAAGTCGGAAACACGTTCACTAAAAGAGGTCCTGGTCATGGGCCGAAAACTTTTCCAAACTTATATTTTACATAAGAATAATCCTAATAAGTTTTTGAGAACACCTTGCAGTTGGATGAGTTTTTCTTTTGCCAAATGTAAAAGCAACTATTAAATATCAATAAAATTTTTCACGAGTTTAACTCACTGATATTTATGTTTGGTTATTTATGTTTAACTCACTGATATTGATGTTTAACTCACTAATATAAAAAAAATATATAGAGATAAAATAAATTTTAAAAAATGATATACTTGAATTAATTTAGCTCAAATTGAACTCAATTTTAATATGGCTACGATCTTAAAGCATTGCTGCAAAAGTATAAGGATAATTTACTTTGTAGGCCTATAGCTACATATTGAACTTTATTTGTATAAGATAATGATCGCACTTGGGCGAAACAGACTATTGAGTTTTTTAATAAATTATACTTTAATTGCATTATAGTTTGATTCAGAAATATTTAGCTCTAACTTTCTTATCGAGGACTCTGTATTGCAACTAAAATCAACTATATCCAACTCAGTATTTCTCAAAGTGAGCCATTTGGCTCTTTAGGAAGGAATTCGTAATCTGTAGAAAGAAACAATGTTTGTGGGAGTAATTTGAATAAAATGTAAGTTGATTCAAAATTATTAACTGATAACATAAATTTGCAAGTCCAATTTATAGTTGCACTTTTATAGTTCAAAACAATTGTTTTACTAAAGTGAAGTCAGGAAAAAGGTTGTTGTTGTTGTAGTTTGGAAAGCCATCGACTCTGGTCAAACACAAACAGGACTGGAGCCGAGGGTTTATCTTTTTATTACCCCAGCTAGCCCAGCCAGTCAAAGACTCACATTCGGCACTGTTATCATGGTAACCCAATCAACGTCGCGACATTAAAATCGCCGACATGGAGGCAGGGGTGGGAAAATACTGGAAGATCTAAGGATTGCAGTTCCGTTTATAACCAAGTTTATTCAAAACAACGTATCCAGCACGAAAACAGGCAGCTGTATACGGAATTCACAAATTGCAATGACCAATTACACATTTGTAGCATCACGTAAACAGAAAAAACAAAAAAACAAAAACAACGCAGTAATATACAAAGAATATGTCGGTGTTGCTTGAAAAGGAGTAGGAAAAGCCATATCAATAGCCACCCAGTCAACTACTCCTTACATAAGAATTAATAAAAAAACTATATTTGAATTCGCAAGCATTTAAAATAAAAAGTAACAATTGTAATAACGTTAATTGCAAAGCAGATTATATTGCTTTTGTACAAAATCTAATACAGTTGCACACAAAAATTTAGGATTTCAACTTAAAAATTACTAACTATGTGTAATACTAAGCAGATACACCATGCATACTTTACTATCCATAAAGTTTCAAAACAAACATATTTTTCACAACAGTAAATGGTATAAAGTTTCAATAAAATTATGCGGAAAAAATTGTCACATTTTAGTATGACAAAGGCAAATAAGGCAAATAATGCATTGAATCATACTAATGTAATAGTTAGGGGCATGTTTTGAATTTAAGATTTATGAATTTCTTTTAGGTGGAGGTTTATAGACGTTGTTGGGGTTTGTAAACGTTGACTATTTCATAGCCATCAACGTTCACGCACAACCACTAAATCTCCGATGTCAGTGGAGATTGGTCCAAAAGCGTGTATCTTAGTCGCTCGTGAACAAACGTGGCGAGACCATGCTTCCTGGTTAAAGAAGACCCAGCTAGTTGGTAGTTTGGAAGTACCAACTTCTCTGCATCAGTGCAGTGAGACTCCTGTAGTAGGATGACGAGTGCCTCAGACTGCAGAGCAAGGTAATAAAGAACCTTTCTCTTGCTTGCAACAGTAAGGCTTTCGATGTTCAGCTGGAGAATAGTGGGTCTTCGGGACTTGTTGGCAATGTGCCCTGAAAAAGGCAGTTTTTCCTGACATTGTCCCGCCCTGACGTTTGCCGATAAGCAGATGTGTAGAAGACTAAAAATGGGTAGCAGACCCTTGCTAAATATCAGCCTTCCGTTAATCAATTGCTAAATACCAGAAGGGTATCTACCCATTCTTGTTATAAATACTGAAAATGTATGCTTGGGGCAAGCGTTTTTGTAACAAGCTCCGCCCACAAAAGTTTTCATAGATCAACTCATTGGACGTCACTTAACGAATCCTACATGCTATTATGACAACAGTGACCTCCAGTTCTATACATATACGAAAATATAACAAAAAATTTGAGTAAGCACTGGGCCGCATAAAAACATTAAGTGGATCGCAGGTTGGACATCCCTGGCATATATCAATTAATCAATAAATCAATCAATCAATTTTTATTTAGTGCAATAAATACGTGACAATTGAAAAGAAATACATATCAAATAATGATGCACAAGGAGACAGTGGAAATGACCATACGGTTTTCTATGTCCAAAGCCATCTTAATTTTTGAAAATAACAATATAATATGTACAGAAATAGTAAAAACAAATAAAGCCAAAATAAAATAATATGCAATAAAAATATTAAGAATAGCAATGAAAAAAATAAAAATAATAAAATAAGACAAAAAATACAATGAGCATATTAACAATAACAATATCAAGAAGACGAAAAAAGTAATCATACTATTACTTTAATTAGTGAGATAGCAAACCAAATAAAGCAAAACAAACAAATATATCTTCTGCTGTTGTCTACATGTCGCTCATATGTTATTGCGTATAAGTGCATATTTCTGATCAACATTCTTCATAGGTGGAGCTACCCCCCACCTCCCGTGCACAAGCCTATGCGGACAATTCGGTACTAGGACAATCGATTTTTCCGAAGAAATTGTATTTATTGATATTTTTGTTTACATTTTGTTTACATAATCGAAACAAGAACCTTGTTGAAAGAATTTATTTTTTTCTAAAAGATAGTATTTAAAAGAAAGGCACAAAAAGAGAGAGAGACAAACCTTATCTGTTTGAGATGAGTATTGACCGGATCTGGAGCAGGATTGGAAACCCTAACCCAAAAATACTTGTATAAATCATTCTTGGTACCGAATTGTCCGGTACGGAATTATCTGGTACCCAATTGTCCAGGACCAAATCTTCCGGACAACAACCTTCCAAATTTGTGCTTATCCTTGGTCTACCTGCTACATCTTCTCCTCTGTGACACGGCATCATGTTTGCTTGATAACGAAATTGATAATTAATTGCAGATCACCTGCATTCACTTTCAACTTCACATCGTTTATAGTTTGGAACCTTTTGGAATTTTTTTTATTTAACCTTAGTTTTTATCTGTCTTTTTGTTTACATTTTGTAACGCACGGAACACCTTTTGTGACATCAAATTTTATATCCCACGCATAAATCAGCGTATAAATCAGACATTTTTTCAAAACACCTTAGTGTCATCGCAATTTAGGTCGCCATTTCTTTTATTTGTGTTAATTGATAACAAGCTAGATATAGGTTCGTTTCGTTGAAAATATGATCTTGTTTTTAAATCACACTATGCTAAATTTTCAGGATGATTACGTCTGCAAATGCAAGGAAGGATACAGTGGTCGTTATTGTGACGTCGAAATCAACGAATGCGAGAACATCTCGTGCAGCGAAAAAGGATTTTGTCTCGACCAAGTGGCGGGATTTACTTGCATTTGCGATTCTGGATTTTCCGGAATGTAAAGCTCTTAATATTTATTTTCTGTTTAAACAAGTTAAGTTCTAGGATATTTTTGTGGACAAACATTAACTCTAAGTCTAAGTCATTAACTTTGTGATTGCGCTGATATTGAAGATAAACAATCAAAAACTTAATGTTTGATAGAAGGTAATTGAATGCTTTAATTGAAAATGGTCGCAAATTTTCGTTTTGTGCACACCCAAACTTTGTAGTCAATTTTTTTCTATATAAGAATCATATAGTTTAGTCAGCAAAGTGGCACACAGTTTAATCAACAAATCTATTTATTATTTTTTAGACTTTGCAACGATTCCTCAACTGCTGACGCTAACTTTCGAAAAGACTTCTTGCTAGCAGTGTTGCCAACTACAATTTTGTTTTTATTAATACTCACAATTTATCTGTGGACACATTTTAAAAAAGCCAGACATAAAAATAATGTAAGTACAGGCTACAATTATTCAAAGTTGGTACTTAGTAAGACTTGAAAAGTCACAAATACTTCCAAATAAAATTCTGCTTGTCTTTTCGCATTCTCCGCTCGTTTTTTTAATTTGTAAACAGCAAATGGAAAATAAAAATGTGGCAACGCCATATACACATGATAAAATGTTTGTTGTGATTAAACGAAACAAGCCAAATTAACTTTTTTGTTATAATAACATTAAAATAAACAAGTTAAAACCTTGGATTAAATCCCTGAAATATATCTGGCTTATACGCTCGGCGCAGATGTCTCCGAAGTTAAATAAACAAACAAAAGTACGCTGGGCGCACACGTCAGGTGTACGCCAGGTGAAGACAAAAGTTTATTGAAATTTATCGTGCAGTTGTTTTTGTTTATCACAACGCTGTGAGTTTGCGGCTATGTTGCCCGGCGCCATGTTGTGGAATAAGCACGGCTTGCTTGCTACACCTTTAGGTGTATGGCACTAGTCTAATCACTCTAGTTTAAGTTTTGTTTAGTTTTTGATGACTCATGTTTTAATGCTGGGGCAAACTACTCAGCCATTTATTTATTTATCTCTCCTTGCAATAAATCTGTCGCAAACGCTTGATTTAGAAATTATTCATCAAGGTGTAGGCTTCCAATTTTCAACAATATTTTGGCTTATGCAGAAAACAATAAGAGTAAAAGAAAAGAAAGAAAGAAGCAGAGGAAAAGGAAAATCAATCAGATCATCAGTGAAGCCATCGGATGGGGGTCTCGTTGTTGAGCCAGTCGAAATTATTTCGTCCAACGGCGTAAGGGAGCCCGCAGGCTTGAAACCAGTGTACCTCCAAAGCGGACAAACTGTTTCCCTCCAGGATACGCTCATGTACACCCCGGTACAGGTATTTATATTATAGGTTTTCTACGTGAAACTTATTTTGTTCCAAAGACATTTGTGACGTGTATTTATATCAGTTTTTCGCTGAAGTTCTGTGCAGGCAAGCATCAGACACGTGACCATGTCCCGTTATCTTATCGTTGAAATACTTTGTAAATAAAAACCATATTTATAAATGGGAAATATATAAACAAAAAATCCTGTTAGAAATGTCAAATCTAGAATCAACTTAGTTTTAAGACTACAGCAGAGGACACCGCAATTTTATTAAAAAACTTTTTTACATTATGTTTTGAACTCAAGGGTGTGATGGAATCACTTTAAAGCATGGTTCTTAAACATTTCAGCTCCATCGTACAACTCTATACATAATCATTTGGTACATTAGATTGAATTTATCTTTCAGTAGTCTTCGCTTATCTTGCTCTCTTTTTTTGCGGAATTCATGATTTACAAGAGATAATTGCAAAAAAAACCTAGCTCTTGTTGCAACAGTACAGTATACGAGTACGTTTTTTTTGCATTTCTAATTTTTTTGTTTCAAGACTAAATTTTGTGAAAATGTCAAGAATTATTTTTTGCTCATCCAGGTCAACCCATATGCATGCTCGAACGCCACCTTCAACAACCCTACAGGACAAATCACAATAAACAACGGGGAGTTTCCAAACGGGGACCCTGAAAATAACATTGAAATGGGGTAAAAGATCAACTTGCAGCAGTGATTTTTCTGCCTTTTTTGATAAATTTTCGTTCAAACCTAACCTTCCCGGATGTAGTGAAAAGTTTGATAAACTTTATTTATTTGGTGGCAACCCTCAAACTTGTCGGAGTCCAACCTCTATCTCACGCGCAACATCCCATGTTACGAACCGCTCAGAATTAATTTGTTTATATTGAAACGAGATGTTGTTGCTTGAACTGGCATCGATTGCAATTTGAAAGATTTCCGGTTTCAAACATTTCTAATCAATTAGAATTTTAATTTTTAAAATATTTAATCGTTTCTTAAATAAAATAAATTGCTTGCTAATAACATTTCTCATGTAAATATACTGTTATTAGATTTTAAGTAAGGTTATAAAGGTTTCACCTGTATAGTCTGTATTGACCATAAAAATGTGGCTCAACAATATCAGAAATTTTTATTTGAACAAATTATAGACTTGAAACTTTTTCAGTTTAGGAAACTTCGCTTACGTGGTTGTTTTTTTAAACCAATATACCATTGGTCAGAAAAACTTACTAACTTTCGTTGTTTTTATAAGAAACATGTTGAATGACCCGTCGTATTTTGAAAGACGAGCTAGCAAGCATAAAAAATTGAAAAACCGTTATGATTCAAAAGGTAAGAAATTAATTTTTGCTATCAAAATTCCGTTTTGTGATTAAAGTTTTTGATTGCTTAAGCAAATAAAACGATTGTTTAAATAATAGCAGTAGTTTTTCATTTTATCGTATTTAATCAAAACGACAAAATAAGTTATTTACTCTTATATATAAACTATTAACCCTGAAACCTCAAAACTCCTATTTTGTCACACAATCACCAACCTCGGAAAAATTTCCCCGCTTTTGAAAAAAAATTAAGGTTTAATACAAAATTTACACAGAAAATATAAATGTTATTCTGGGGATCTGGTACCAATAAAGTTAGTTTGTACTCCAATTTAATACTGTTATTGATGAAAAGAAAAATTAGTAAAAAATAACAAAATTTTAACAAAATTTTGATATATGACTAAACTTAATTACTCGTTAGAAAATACTATGCTGCCATTATTACGTATTATTGTTATTGTTATTATCGCTATATTTCTGAAATGGAAAAGACCCACACGTAAGATTTTACAAAATAATAACGTCGCTATGACGTAGACAGAATATTGACAATATCAACAAGTCTCACACTCATCAAAACGTCGGGTGATTTTCTCCCGACATTACAAGTTTTCTCCGTTATTGAAAATTTTTAGAAATGATTACGACCGAACAATCACCCATCAAGAAGTCGGACAAAGCACTAGAGCCATCGATGTGTAACGATTGGACCCGCGTTCGCTTGGTTAGGAACCACACAGACGCCCCACGTGACAGGAGATAAACTCAAGGCGTTGTGGTTTTAGGGATAAAGTTATAGAACAAACGAAACCTGGCATTTTTAAAACGATCATCACAATACATATAATTACATTGAGTTGATTACTCCATGTATCAAAAAGTGGCTGAAAAATTCAAAACGCTTCTACTGTCTAATGAGGTCGTTATCTTCAGTTTTATCGACGCTTTTTAAGGTCACGCCGAGAGCGAAAGAAAATATTCCTCTATGAGGTCCAGCAAGCACAAGCAACCGTGGATGAGGAAGGTAATAACAATAGAAGCACTCTCCTTTTGCCATCTCAGAAAGAAGTGACTTAATGATCAACTACTGCACTTTGATTAGCGCCTGAAATACTGAAAACTTAAAATAATGATTTAAAAACATATCTTTTTTGCTCAATATTTTTGTTTATTTTTTCATTTTTTTATGTTTATATTTAATTACCCTCTAACCCGCAGCGTCAGAGGCGCTATGTATAGTAGAGCAACTGCCAAGTAATTACCCCGATCTGTTTCCAAAATTCCAAGATATTGCTGTATAGTTGAAATTTTTTTTAGGTTTTCTCAAAGATATGACTGAAATCTATAACTAAATGCCAAGACCACCAAGCAGTTGTAAGTGCAGTAAAGTGTCTTTTCCAATAACCTAACAGAATGGCGCTAGTAGGTTTTGAACCGTGACTGTGTCGTTCACATTCCTGACGCTCTAACCACTCGACCACGCTGCCGACAATTGATTGTGACGTCAATGTTAAAAAATTTTAAGATTTTCGAAATGTAAACCTAAAAAGCTTAATCGCACTTGGTTGTTTTTGTAAGTTGCTTGGTGTTGTTGCAGCAAGAATGGGCCTCGACCACACCTGACACTGATCCTACGTCACACAGAACACAATATCCCCAATCAGGTGAATGACATTGAGAGACAGTCCATGAAATATATATTTTTAATTACCTAGTTACTTTTCGGTTATGGTTAACTGTTCATATGCTCTACGAATTATTGTCTTGGTGATTTTTATTCAGTTGTTGAATAATGCAAAAATCTCAACCTATCCGAGCATTGACCAAGTCAAAGCAAAGCTTGTAAATTATGATTGAGCAAGCCTTGTGAATTCTTGTTTGTTGCATTCATTATGTTGATTCTAATTCGATGACCCTAAATCTTTGCAAGTTGACATAAAAAAACTAATCAAATTTTTAGTTTTAAAAAATGCAAATACAATGATTTGTGTCATCCGGGATATCAGATTGTAATTATTGTTTTTTAACAGACAGCCCCAATCACCGCTCCCCGCGGGACTCGAGAAAAAATGAATCAAAGTATAATCGCCCAAAAAGAGGTGATAAAATTTGCTGAAAAAATTGTTAAAAGAGGTCTGCACGGCACACAGCCTTTGGGCCACTTTTTTAAGTTTTTTCCAGTGCGTTCTCTTGTAATCTCGGTGAAGCTTTGTAGGTTATCCAACGGAGGTTTTAGTAAAATGCAAAGTTTTAATCAAAATTTTTGTTCAGATGAAGCAACATTCGTGGCGTCGAAAAAAAACTCCCGGTTACCAAAGGAAAACACTTATGACGCCACAGAAGGGTTTGTTACGTTTTTAAGTTAAAATTTTGTTTCAATTTCTGTTTTTTGTATTTCAATTGCAAATCACTTATTGGAGGTCCTTTGCAAAATGAATGTCTTCCATAAGAAATATCTCGTCAAACTTTTTACATTTGATTTAAATCTGTTACTCCTCATCATTGCTCCTCATCCGCATCATTTCAGGATTCCTGGATCAACCGTCCATTCGTGGCCTCGCAAAGACTCAAAGGTCAAGTCTATCACTGGTCCTAACTTATCGAACGAGGTGGCCATGGTCAGGCCGACTCTGGACCGACAGCAAACTATGCTCAATTTCATGAATAGAAGAGGTGAGGTTATTGATCTGACGCCAGTTCCGAATAGGATTCTTATTGACCACCCCATACTTGATTTGAATCTAAATACTTATCGAATTGAAGTGTGGACCGCTTAATTTCCTCATACGAACCTCTTATGGCTCCATCGATCGTTTTGCTTTTACTATTCGAAACGAAAGCCATTTTTTTCATTGATATTATGAACCTATCGATAAAAGAATTACCTTTACTTTGATGAACTAAATTTTCTCGAAGCTAAAGAAAATAAATTATTGCAAATAATATCAATGCATTTTAAATTGATCACATTAAAAGCATTTTCTATAATCCGCTAGGTGTCGCTCAACACCCGCGATTGAGTAGAAACGCCGGAATGCTGCTGGAAAGAAGGTAATTACTAATCAACCGTGAGTCATCGTAAGTGCTCATCGTACTTTCGTCGAAGTTTAATTTCATCTGCAGATTAAACATTTTTTCTTTTCACCATTTGTAGATTCTTATTGACTTGAAAAAATTGAAACATTACGTTTTATGGCACTGAGGCTGTTATTTGCTCATTAGTGTGCCGTCGCTGTGTGATTTCTCCTCCTTCACATTGTTCAGGCAGCGATGTTCGATTTGTACATTCACTGTGTATCGGTGAAAAACTGTGGTGCAATTATTAAAAGCTGCAACCTGTGAATTGTCTGGGTTGTTTTATTTGGGATGGTGATGAGAACTAAAATGTTTTTGCAACTTTGTCATTTTGAAATCAACTCAAACTTATTTTGCTCTCTAGCTCAATCGTGCGAAAAAGTTATGCACAAGTTCACTGATAAAGAACCCTATTCAATATCAAAGGTTATGGATCGTGTCTCTTGAAAAAATGAACTGCGATTCATCATACAGCAATCTATCAATAAATCGTTCATTTTGAAGATCTATACAAGGCGAAG
This sequence comes from Diplosoma virens, assembly GCA_963680785.1. Classification (NCBI taxonomy): domain Eukaryota; kingdom Metazoa; phylum Chordata; class Ascidiacea; order Aplousobranchia; family Didemnidae; genus Diplosoma; species Diplosoma virens. The sequence goes on from OY796889.1 coordinate 41,478,492, forward strand.
ATTGCATTAAAAGATGTGCTTTGCCACAGATAGCAATCAAGATGACAAAAAAACCCACGTTATGACGTCCATGTATCGCGTATATTAGTTAATGATAAAAATGCACAATCAAAAGAACATGCAGCAGAATATACTTGCTAGACTCAATTGCTTTTCGATCTTTAATGACGTGATCTATAGTTCAAAACAAATATTTTGTATGAAATTGATAAACATTATCAGTTTCAAAAATGATCAAAAAGTGTATCAAATTTGCATATGACGTTCGAAATAAATTTATTAGCTTTACGGCGTGATTATTATTTATGCTCATACAAAAAGTTTTTACCTTTGATGGTGATGCTAAAGGGTAGTTAAACAATAAATAAATAGAAAACTGAAAATTGATTAGTCAGGTTCTGATTCCTTTTGTTAACATGTCAGTTAACTATTTTGATCATTGGGCTTAACTATTCAGGAAAGAGTGCAAAAACATGTTTTGTCTTAACTTGACTTTCACAAATGTTTTGGGACTATTTGCGGAATTCCGTAAAATCATAATCTGGAGAATATTTGCATAAATTTTTATCCAAATTATTCCGGGCTATCATAATATTTGGCTTCTCCGCCAGCAGCTTTCAGACATTTTTCTTTCGAAAAGACCCTCTCCACTTCTTGTTTGTCAACCAAAGGTTGCCAACAAATTAAAAAAAAAACTTGTTTCCAAGCACCGGCTTTTGACCGGAGCATCTATTTTGACAATTGTTGAAAAAGAAAGTTTAAGAAGAATTTTTTTTGGTTTAAATTCATAAGCTCAAACTTTATTCACGGCCTCCGAGTTCCGAGCTCACATCTGTAGTAGTTGTCTATAGCTGCACTTAAAGAGTTACCAGAGCAGCTGCTTCCAGTCTATCTACTAATCCAGTGCTTTATTCAAACTTTTTTTTCATTAAGGCACACCAATAACTCTGGATTTGATTGTGGGACACCTTTATAAAAAAAAGCAGTATAGAGTCTACATCCCGGCAATTCTTAGTTGTTTACACTTGTGTTCAAACAAGTGATTTGTGGAACAGAATTTGAACATAGCCAACAAAACACTCAATTCTAAGTTATACAAAAAGACTCCTGTTTCTTTTTTTTGTTTATTAAATTAAAGTATTTTTTTTCTGCATTTTACAAGCTGAATACTAGGGGGCCACTAGTTTAAAACTGATATTAATATTAAGAATTAGCATTGCTAATACAACAAACCGCTCAGAATTTTATACAGTTTGGATTTCTAAATTTATCCTTCTGACTCACAGAAAACGTTGGAGGGCGTTACAGTTAGAGCACTTCTGGAAACGTCAAATATTGCTGTTTGGTTAAAAATTTTTATCAGTAAGTTATTTAATTAAATATAAATGATGTTAAAGTTTAAAACTACTCGCTAATATCATTAAGCAGATGAAAAGTACTTAAATTGTTTTATATGAAGACTGTTTGGGAATCCTAAAGGACCAGTTGAGCTAGGTAATCCGAATACCTGCGCTGAAACAAAGCTGTGTCTAATTTTATTTTGGCTCTAGAAGTAGTCCTGCGATGAGCCTGAAGTTTTTATACAGTTGGTTTAAACGAAAGTTCGGATTGGTTCGTTGAAGACTTCCCTCCGCAAACAAACAGAGACCGCTGTCTCTAAATTAAACAAATTTATTATGAAATTTACGACTCACGACTGACGAAAATTCTCTTCCGTGCTTTGCCTAACTGCAAAATTGGCGCTACGACTTAATTCGATCACCACAAATGAATTTATCTTCGTAGAACGAAACTCTAAAACACTGCCGTAAAATAAATTTAACACTTATCACTATAATATGATCAAAGAATCTTTCGCACGCGCTTTATTTTATTTTTATTTTATCTCTATATTTATCGTCCTGACTCGCAGGAAAGCGACGGAGGCGCTACATAGGGTACGAAATTACCCCGACCTGCTTCCGGAGATGCCAAGATATTGCTGTCCGCTCGTAAATTAATAGAGATATGACTTTAATTTAGAACTGCTTGTCAAGACCACCAAGCAGGGGAATGTGTCGTAAAGTGTCTTTCCCGAGGACACAACAGAATGTAGTAGGTTTTGAACCGAGACCATGTTGAACATAAGCACGACACTTTAACCAATTGGAAAGCAGAAGTCATGTTTAGACCAAAACTTGAACTCCTTTTTGTCAAAACACGAAAATTTTCTGGCGCACTTTGGTCTCTTTCATGGCGCACAGTTAGAGAAGCGGTGTATTAATCCGTCATTAAATGTTTAAGATTTTTCTATCTAACAATTTAAGTCACGTGCTTGACAAAAACACGATTATGATGCAACTAAACGTTAGAATAATTCATAAAAAGAAAAATTGAAGCATTTTACCTTTAATCTATTAGATATATAGATAATATAAAAGCAGTTGATTTTAAAATGAATAATTAGAACTATCAAAAAAAAATTTTAAACGCAATTTAAAATTTTTATTAAAGCCCTTCAACACTTATAAGCAAGTTATGCGCCCTTTTAACGCTGTCATCAAGTGGTTGCCTGGTTGGTACAATGGATGCGCCGGTCCTGAGTATAAGTCAATGTTAAACGAGTGGTTCGAATCCAAAATCCAAAGTATAGTGGCTGATATTTGGTGGCCACGTGTGGGATGCAAAGTCAGTTTTTCAGGATTAAAGTTTGATTATCGATTATTAAATTGATTAAAGATTCGATGCGGAAAAGAAGCTCGTCTTAACAAACCATGTCAATTTCGCCCCCACCACATAAAGAATCGACAGCATTTTGTTTGACTAAGCAACAAAGAGTCACATAAGTATCAATTATAAAACCTGCATTTGTAATCAATTCTTGTAATCAATTCTCAAAACCCACAACCTAGAATAGCTTACTTTTATGCCCAAAATTTTAAGCAAATTTTTATTCTAACAGCATTAAAAGAGTTAAAATCTTTGTTCATGATTTTCTGGTAAAAGTTGAGTGTAAACTGCTGTTAATTCTTTATTAAAAAGTAAAAACAATAATAAAAATTCAACGTTTCGGTATACTATAATGCAGTAAACCTTCACCAGAAGATTAAATGAAACACAAACATCATCTGTAATGAAATCATAGTGGTGCAAAAAATAATAAATAAATAAAATAAAAGTACATTTGTGATCTAAAACGACATCTAACGGATTTAAAAATTTAAATTATGATAATCAGTTGGATAAAAACAATTGATTTTGTCATTAAAAGGATAATTATTAGAATGAATAAAAAAGGACTCCAAAAATCTTTCTTGTATAATCTGTTTTTTTTGCCAAAATTTTTGAGTTATTTCAATCCATATGATGATTTTGCAAATATACATGTTTCACCAGAGCAGATTTGTTGTTCATATCATTATTTTCTAATAGCGCTACATTTTTTGGATTCACATCACGCATTTGTTCTTTACACCTTGTAATAAATGCCCTACCAGTTTCATCTATTTAAATGCCATCACAATGTAAACACGGAATTTCATAAATTACTCCTGGGAGTTGCTTTGGTTAATCTTTTAAGTTGGGTAAAATTTGCTTTATTGTTTGAAGGGGTTTTGTATATATTCTAATATTTTGTGTTGTAACTATACGATTTAAAATTTCAGTTATATCTTGAAAATAAGGTAGGATTACTATTCCTTTGTGGCTTTTGCTTTTTGTTTCTCAATTTTGCTGAATTTGAATCAATTAAATGTTTTCTTTATAAGCCGATTTGGGTAGTTGTTGTCTTCCAACGCACGTCGTAGCATTTCTTTTTCTTTAAAATCTTTCGAAACCGTAATTAGTTTAGCTGCTCTGGTTAATAAAGTAATAATAATACCTTGTTTTTGTTGGTGTGAATGACAAGATTCGTAATTCAAGTAACGGTTGTTAAGATATATGTAAAGTGCAAAATTTATGATATATGTAAAGTACAAAACAAGTGCAAAACAATATAAGTAATCATATTGAAATTGCTTTGAACTTCTGTTTAAACAATACGTATTTTACATTTCAAGAAAAATTTTATCAACAAATATTTGGTGTTCCAACGAGCTCCCCTATTTCTGTTACTATTGCAAATTTGGTTATGAAGCACATTGAGATCAAAGCGATTAATTCTTTTTTCTCCCCTTTAAAATTATGGACAAGATTTGTAGATGATACATTTGTCATAATAAAATCAGAAAGGGTAAAAAAAATTTTTCGCTCGTATAAATAGCATTAAAGCAAGCATCAAATTTACCATCGAATGTGAAAAAGACACATTACCATTCCTAGATACACTGGTCATGAAGAAGAAAGGTGGAATATTGGCAACTAAAATATACAGAAAAGAAACCCACACCAACCGTTATTTGAATTACGAATCTTGTCATTCACACCAACAAAAACAAGGTATTATTATTAGTTTATTAACCAGAGCAGCTAAACTAATTACGGATTCGAAAGATTTTAAAGAAAAAGAAATGCTACGACGTGCGTTGGAAGACAACAACTACCCAAATCGGCTTATAAAGAAAACATTAATTGATTCAAATTCAGCAAAATTGAGAAACAAAAAGCAAAAGCCACAAAGGAATAGTAATCCTACCTTATTTTCAAGATATAACTGAAATTTTAAATCGTATAGTTACAACACAAAATATTAGAATATATACAAAACCCCTTCAAACAATCAAGCAAATTTTATCCAACTTAAAAGATTAACCAAAGCAACTCCCAGGAGTAATTTATGAAATTTCGTGTTTACATTGTGATGGCATTTAAATAGATGAAACTGGTAGGGCATTGCATTTAAATAGATGAAACTGGTAGGGCATTTATTACAAGATGTAAAGAACAAATGCGTGATGTGAATCCAAAAAATGTAGCACTATTAGAAAATAATATGAACAACAAATCTGCTCTGGTGAAACATGTATATTTGCAAAATCATCATATGGATTGAAATAACTCAAAAATTTTGGCAAAAAAAACAGATTATACAAGAAAGATTTTTTGGAGTCCTTTTTTATTCATACTAATAATTATCCTTTTAATGACAAAATCAATTGTTTTTATCCAACTGCTTAGATTTTTAAATCCGTTAGATGTCGTTTTAGATCACAAATGTACTTTCATTTTCTTTTTTTTTTTTTGCACCACTATGATTTCATTACAGATGATGTTTGTGTTTCATTTAATCTTCTGATGAAGGTTTACTGCATTATAGTATACCGAAACGTTGAATTTTTATTATTGTTTTTACTTTTTAATAAAGAATTAACAGCAGTTTACACTCAAATTTTACCAGAAGATCATGAACAAAGACTTTAATAATATACCTGGTATCAAGAACAGCAAAAAAATTAAAAAGAATTGTTTTGCAAAGTTTGCGTAAGCTCTGCTCGGGCCCCCTACAAAACTAATCATTCATCAAATTATCGGAGAGAATTCTGCGTGGTCGGTCGGGTAGGAAGGCGCTTTTTTTTAAATATTGCCTACTCCTGGAATACTGAAGAGTTTAATCTCGTAATTGCAAATTATTATTAGCTTTGTCAAAACATTTTGCTAAAAAAAATAGCCAAATTTTATTTGTAAAGTTAAAATATACCTAGAAATATTTTGTTTTAAGGTTTTGTAATAAAAGCAAGCATTACCAATAACACTATAACAAACCAAAACTTCGTACGTGATCGTTCGAGAAATTAGTCATTCATAATAAAAACATAGTGCACGAAAAAAATTTTCTAATAAGGTGATAAAACATTTAAAACCTATAATTTGTAAACCAACAAACATAAGCCACAACATAATCTCGTTATTGACCAGGTAACTGTTGCTGCAAACGAGCGCACTTGTGATTTTTCAGCTGGTGGCTCTGATTAAACTTTTTCTTACAGACATCACAAGAGTAAGGAAGTTCCCCCGTGTGCAAACGCAAGTGAGTACGCAAATAGCAGGCAAGTTTAAAAGACTTATCGCAATACGGACATTTATGACTACGCAGTTCGCTGTGAAGTTGCAAATGAACATTGAGACCAGTTTTTTGAGCGAACGACTTCCCGCACACGTTGCAAGTGAAAGGCTTTTCTCCTGAATGAACAAGCATGTGGACTCTCAGACTTCGCTTTTGAGCAAATGTTTTTTCGCAAATTTTGCACTTATGGCGCTTTTCCCCACTGTGCACCAGAGCATGGGCGGTCAAGTGGCTGTTTTGATGAAACGATTTCTCACAAACGTTGCATTTGTAAGGTCGCTCCCCTGTATGTGACCTAGTATGCAAGGCCAGATAATATTTTTGTTGAAATGCTTTGTCACATATAGAGCAAACGTGAGGGCGTTCTTTTGTATGGGTCCTCATATGGACGTTTAACTGGTTTATTTGAGCAAACGCTTTGCAGCAAACAGAACAAATGTAGGGCCGCTCGCCAGTATGGGTTCTCATGTGAATGTTGAGGTTGTAGTTCCCCACAAACAATTTGTTACAGACCTTGCATTCGACTCGTTTCCCTCTACTGCGGTCTCGTTCATGAACGGCTAGGGATTGCTCGGCAAAAGAGTTCTTTCCGCGAACTTGGCAAACGAACGAGGATTTTTCTTCGCGCTTCAACAGTTTGCGCCTTCCCGGTCCTAACAACTCCTTGTGCGATTCGCAATCAATCGCGCGACCACACGTTCGAGGAAAAGCTTCAAGCTTCGAGGAAAGTTGCTCGTGCTGGGGCAGGCTGGATTCAATTGCAAATGCTTGTTCACGAATTGAGCAACTAGATGATTCGTCCTTGTTGCAGACCAATGCCATTCCTTCTTCTAAGCGGGTCCTTCTGTTTTTCTTCTGAGCGACTCCATTCCGAGACGAACATTTCTGAGGCTTAGTATCAGTGTGGAACGATAGTTTATGCTGTTTTAACTCGGAAGGAGTGACGAAACGTTTGTTGCAAAGAAGACAAACATTAAAAAAGCTAAGAGTTAAACTTGTAGCAAAATCATCCTTTTTTGCCATTATATGCTAAAAGTCTATAGGTCTTAAAGAAATTCACGTTTGGTAGTTTCCAAAAATTTTACTTAGCACAAATATAAACAAAAATTTTAAAAGAGAAACATTTTCATTTTAATTCTTTTTATAAAATATTTTTAGCTTCATAATAAAATATTTTTCCGCTTTAATCTTGGAGTGCTTGTTGTTTTTGATCAGAGTGAGCAAAAATTTGGAGCAGACACAGTATGTGATGAAAAGTTTCGACTTTTTACCACATCCATCAACACTTGATCACGCTTTATTACTTCAAATAGCCTGCATCTATAAAAAACAATAAATTTAAATAAACTCAATTTTTTTGTCATAAAAATATTACTACATCATATCTACTATTTATCACACAAACATTGCCCTTGGACTCTGTGGTCGACTTCAGTCAACTTCCTTTAAAAAATGTCAACTATTGAAAACTTGGCTCTTACGCAAAACGTATAGCTTATCGAGAAAACACTTGTTAGGGAAAGCAACGCAAACGGGGCAGATTTGTGAGGTTATTTCAATTTTAAGGTTGAAGTTGCTGTTTAATTATATTAGCTTTTATACGTAATATTACAATTTTTTTTATTCAACCCTCTTTTTTAGTGCTTTCCTTTATTTTTTAAAAATTTAAGTTTTAGATTTAAAAACTTCAGCGTTTTTCATTAAATAACACTAATTTCAAGCTTGTTGAAATAATTTCAATTTTGAAGCATCTAATCCACATGCTAATGAACTTTTAGGTGGGGGCAGTCAAAAGGTTAAACTTAAAACAATAGTCCAGCAACTAATCCAACCTAGAAATCATAATTAATAAACCACTAATATAATCATAATTTTTTGGATTTAAACAAAGTATAATATGAGACATAAAAACTAATACCCAACATTTAACTTCTGTAATTTTTGTAAATAAATTAGGAATAGTAAAGTCACATTTATAAACAAGAATGCAATTAAAAAATGCTGACTTTAAATCAAAAAGAGTTAATAGAGTAGTCTATTGAAGTGGTCTACCAGTTGTGGTTTTGCAATGGATATAAACCAAAATACTACTTCCGGTATAACACCAAATCTCATTTATGATATTAAGCAGGCCTACTTTGTTATTTGTTTTTTAAGAACTTTTTCATATAAAAGTAAATTCACTATTTACCATATAGTGCCTTTCCTAAGGATACAACAGATTGGCGCCAATGAGTTTTGAACCAAGACCGTGTCAATCACAACTACCGCGCTCTAACCACTTAACCATGCTACTCATCTCAAACTTCATGCTACTCAACTTAAACAACTAACTCAAACACAAACACACCTTTTACATGATCTTAATGCATACTTAAATCCACCCAACAATATGAAAGCCGGAATCTTTTACAACAATGAGCACACTAACATCATCATCTCAAAACTAGACATAACATCTGAGGAATATAGAGAAAACCTTTAAAACCACTAAATTACAATTACACAATACCTCAGTTCTAGAAAAAACAACCAAGTTACTAAGAAAACACACTAAGACATTCATTTATCAAAACAAACACTACCATGTCATATGCACACAAAACTGGCACAGCTCAGAGCCAACGAATCACCACTCTAGTAAAGTCACTTACATACAGTGAACCCCAAAGCTTACATGCTACAATGACCACTATGCTTGACACACATATATGAAACTAATTATCTCTTTAATTGTAGTCAAGTATCAACACAACACAACACAACACCACCAGTCTGAGGAAAAAGCCTTTAAAAGCAGCAGAGATAATCTAAGAATGGGAAATTAGATAGGCTTCTTTGAGGGGTTAAGAGATGGCTACTCTAAATTATCCTTGGAGAAAGGGCAACAAGAACAATAACCCAACCTGGTTTAGGAGATAACGAGGCTATCCAGTTGAATTTTTATTTGATTTTTTTAGATATTTATGGAATTGAATGTATTTTAGAGTTGCTTGCTAAGGCCATTAACCAAGAGAAAATATGATGAAGTGTTTTTCCTGAGGGCACAAGATGACAAAGGTATGAGTTAAGTTGAGATGACGTGGACCATAAACAACATTAAAATAGCATTTATGCCAATTGGCTGTAGTGCTAACAAATGTTTTAAAAATTGATCTCATAACAAGTTGACAGCAAGTCACCAATTTTAATTGATAACATTACAACAGCAGCATCAAAAAGGGTACATTGATCAACAAATATTCCAAAGCAGCAACTTAATCTTTGTTAGAAAGTACGTTTTTTAAGTTAAACATAACACTTAAGTCCTTTCAATATTTAAGTATACTGTAAGTACATGAGCTTGTTAGTTTATGCTTCCAGAAAACCCTTGGTTATGGTTTTCTTTATAGATAATTGTCATATCCAAACCATTTATGTCACCATTTCAAAACATTTACTGCAATTACACAGATCACATGATTGCAACTGTACACTCAAGTAGAATAAATAAAACAGCACTGGCATAAATCCCATACGGCAGGTGCTTTCTTGCAGCCTGGAATGTGAGTATGTCTATTATTGCTTGTAAACATGACAGACCAAAACCAAACTTGCCAAAACAGACGGGTATCTACCCATTCCAATGTTCAGCAAGGGTCTGCTAATCGGCAAAAGTCCTTTTCTGGGTGGGTTAATATGCGAAAAAAAACTGCTCTTTTCAGGGCACACTGCCAATAAGTTCCGAAAACCACTATTCTGCAGCTGAACATCAAAGGCCTCACTGCAAAGCAGATGATCGTTCTTCATCAACTTGCTCTGCAGTCTGAGGCACTCGTCATCCTACTACAGGAGACCCAATGCACTGATACAGCGAAGTTGGTACTTCCAAGCTACCAACTACCTGGGTCTTCTTTAAGCAGGAAGCATGGACTTGCAACGCTAGTCCATGAGCAACTGTGCTATGCTTTTGGATCAATCTTCACCCATATCAGAAATCAATTGGTTGTGCATGGATGTTGATGATAATCAACGTCTACAAACCTCAACCAATGCAACTGCAATCCTGAGATCTTCCAATGTTTCCTCACTCCTGTCTTTATGCTGGCGATTTCAACTGTCACATGTTGATTGGGGTTATGATAATAACAGTCTGGATGGTGAGTGCTTGGCTGGCTGGGCAAGTATTTAATAACCTTGCCCTCCTATGCAATACCAAGGACGCTGCCAGTTTTTACTTTGGTTGCTGGAACACAGGCACCAATCCAGATCTAGCTTTCATTAGCATAGGTTCTAACAGTCACTTCTGAGTGAACAAACAGCATCTGTGCTTCTGAGTGAACAAACCATAAATGAAATGCAGAGTATTGTGAGAATACTTGCAGGCTTCGTGTTTTTATACCCAGGACCAGTGCCAGGCCTGTTGGAATGAGCTTGCCCCGAACAGCTTGAGTTAAGCTCAATCGCCTGCGGACTGGTGTTAGGCAATTTCACTCGTCCATGCATAAATGGGGTCTCACTCCTTCACCACATTGCAAGTGTGGCACTACAGAACAAACCACAGACCATGTTCTAGTGCCATGCCCCATACATCAGGCACCACATGAAGCATGAGGTCTGACGGTTTTGGATGATGAAACTCAATGCTGGCTTAACAACATCACTGCCAGAATCTGATCTGAGCACTACAAAAGATGTTAAGGGGAAGTAAAAGAATAAACCCTTGGCCCTAGCCCTGTTTGTGTCTGACCTGAAGTGGATGCCCTTTCAAATGACAACAACAACAGGAATAAAACTTTATATGTGCAATATGTACTGGAGGAACCCCATAGTTTTTTTACCTTTTGACATAGCAAATAGAATAAATTACTGTCAACTATTTTTTGTATTGTTGTAATTACACTTGAATAGGAACCATTGTTAAAGAGTTAAACTACAGTAAACTTAGATTATTTTTTTGGTCTGGAAATAAACTAGAATACAGTAAACATTGGTTAATCCAGATATTTGCCTAATTCGGATAAAACTTAAGGTACAAATAATTTCTAATGTTTTTCTTAATAGGAAGCATCAGATAATTCGGATTATTTAATGCGGAACTTTGCCTATTCCAAATAAAAATTGTTATTTTTATATTCATAATCTGGATTTTCCTGCTTCACAACTGCAGGATGTCTTTTGTCAACATCATAAACATTATTCCATGTTATGGTTTACAAGTGCTGGCTATGTTGCTTGTTACTTGAAGTTTATATCAGTTCAACATACTTATGACAATCTAAAACTACAGATTATTTTACAGCTAATTTTGTCTGATATGTGATAATATATATTTGTTTTGCATGTTTAAATTGTAAAAACAAATTTGTTTATTTCAAAGAATTTCAAAAAAATGTTAATTGTAGTTGCCAACAAAGCAACCTCCAATTGCCTGGCCACACTGCCACAAAACTCCTTGCTAAGTATTCAATCACTACTTATGACAGGCCTCACTAACAATTACATAAAAAAAATGGTTGTTTGAGAGGAAGTCATTTCCTACAGCTTTTTAACTAAGACTTATTACATAGGTAGTTCTTAAAGTAATGCCTCCATTTTTGCAATTCCGCTACAAGGAGTTGGAGCAGATTGTATATTGCATTTTACAATGATTGAACCTTCACAAAGTTCACCTTCATTTTTATCTCTTTGTTGCTTTGGGTAATAACACAGAGATAAGTTCAAATTGAGTGTAAAGTTTTGGCATAAAAGTTGTTTTACAAAGCAATTTCTGCCAAATGGATATCTGTCAAAAACAGAGATGTGTTATTGAGTTCCTCAATGCAGAAGAAGTACAGCCAATCAACATTTACAAATGCTTGGTGAATGTTTCTGGCGGCAAGACAGTCAATGTCAGCACAGTTAGAAGATGGGTTTGTCACTTCCAAAGTGGTGACAAAGATGTGAGCAATAAATATTGCTCTGGCCACCCAAGCACAGCCACAAATGAAGAAAATGAAACATGCTTTGATGAGCTCATCAAATCCAACTGGCAGATAACAGTGAATAAAGTAAGCACAGAGTTGGGAGTGAGTTTGGGTTGGGTGCAGTGGAAAAGTTAATATCTTTTCTGGGGTACAGCCAATGAATAGTGCTAATTTATATATTAATTCAATTTTAAGTCATGGTGCTATAGCATTAATTACTAAGCCAACAAGAATATATAACAATTCATGAACCATAATTGATTATATTATAACCAATGATTTAAAACCTGAATTGCAACCTTTTGTAGTTAAATCTGACTTGACTGACCATTACCCAATTTTCTGCGTTATCAATAAAAACTTTACCAACAATAAAAAAAATGTAGAGAAATCATTTTATTGAGACAAAACAAAGTTTTGTTCATAATTGTTTTGTAAAGACTTTCAAACCAATTTGGAGAATTATTTTAGCCATTGACCTACCTTGTCCAATAAAAATTTTCATTAACTATTTAATAATTTTATCCACATTATATCACATTCTATTGACATCCATGTGCCCTTAAGGCTAATTTCAAGAAGAATGAGAAAACTTTTTCAAAAATCCTAAATTACTAAGGCTTACAAACCTCAATTAAGAGAAAAATGTTTAAATCTCGTTTTTTAAGTGGTGAAGAAAAAAAATCATTTTATAAAATTTACTATTATAAACAAAAGACTTCGCCAAAAAATTATATTATACTTCTAAATTAGATGAGTGCCAACAATGCTTATAAAGTATGGAATGCAATTTGTTCTATGCTTCTGCACTCTAAACCAATTGAAGAGACTCTTGACTTATTAGTAACTGAATGTGGCACAATCTTAGATTACCAAAATATAGCCAATGAATTTAATAAATTTTTTTGCTCAATTGGCTCAAATTTAGCAAATAACTTTTTGAATACTTCCTTTAAGTCTTTTTCTACCTTTCTAAATTAACAACTTTCTTCTTCTGTCTATCTCAACATATGCAATCCCATAGAAATCTTTAACGCTATTTAATCTCTAAAAAAAATAAAGTATTGTATTTATTTGAGTATAAGTTGCATTTTTTTGTACCAAACATTCACCCCAAAAATCAGGTGCAACTTATGCATGAATAAATTTTCTCTGAAATATTTCCGAACTTGTGTGCATTGCATACTGTGTTATCTAACCACACTTTGTGCGTGCACGTGTGTGCTTGGCATATGATGTCAATCGAAAGGCAAGCATCAACCATGATTGCATGAAAAATGCAAAGGTCAACCACAAGGTATGTGTTTATTAGTATTACTATGGATGCGTGCTGCATTCGCTTCTTTAATCTCAGGTTCATTTGGCGTTTTTGCTTATTTTATACTTGATTTTGTTTAATAAAAGTTGTAAAAAAAAGTTTGTACCAATTTATCAGGTGAAATATAGAGGTGCGACTTATACTCAAATAAATACAATAGTTGGTCATGACAACACTCCAGCTTTTTTTCTTCAAATCGCCTCTTCAGTTATTATTCTGCATCTTCAAGTTTTTATTGAGTTTTGTCTTACAAAAGGTGTTTTTCCTGAAAGTTGTATGATTGCAAGAATAGTTCCAATCTTTAAAAATAGAGAATGTGAAAAACCCACAAATTATCACCCTATTTCTATTCTTACTTGTTTTTCTAAAATCTTTGATGGACTTATTTACAAGTGTGTAAATATTTTTTTAAATAAACATAATGTATTCATAAACACTCAATATGCTTTTTAAAATAAGGTCTCAACCAATCATGCTTTTGTTGATGTTATCACAAACTCCTATGACAATATAAATTCTAATCAATTCATCAGTTTAGTTTTTCTTGACCTTATTAAAGCTTTTGATTCATTAAAATCATGACATTCTCCTTCTCAAACTACAACATTATGGCATACGTGGCTCAGCAAATTAATTAATTCAATCGTTTTTATCATGCAAACAATTCGTCTCTATTAAAGATGCAAAATCTATGCTGCTACAAAATAATTATGGTGTTCCCTAGGGTTCCATTCTTGGCCCTCTTTTATTTCTTTTATATGTTAATGATATGCCTCAGACAGTTAATTGAAAACCGACACTCTTTGTTGATGACACGTGTTTAGTTTTTTCGGCTCCTAACCTTACTTACCTTACTAAAATTATGAATAAAGAACTATCAATCAATTTAGGTCTATCAATTCGGTTTATCAATCAACTTGATTTGATTCTAACAAACTCATGGTTAATCCCTCTAAATCTAACTTCCTAATCATGCCTCCAAATTAAATAAACCTTTTCCACAAACTAATGTTTTTTTAAACAATATTTCTATTCTACAATGCACAAGTATGAAATACTTAGGTTTAACCATTGATATGAATCTTAATTTTGATTTCCACATCTCAAATATAGCATATAAAATATCAAGAATGGTTGGCATTATCTGTGAAATCATACACTACCAATATTTACCAGAAAAAAGCACTGTTAAAAATTTATTACACTCAAATACATTCCTACTTACTGTATGGCCTTATTATTTGGAGATTTACCATTCCAATGTGTCTTAAAAAATTGATAACTCTTCAAAATAAAGTTATTAAATATATAGCTGCAGCTAAATTTTGTTATAGTGCCTCACCTTATGACAATTGCCTTAAGATTCTAAAACTTACAGATCTTTATAAATTTGAAGTTGGTAAATTTGTTCACACCAATTTTTAAAAAATGCTTCCTGAAAATTTGTTTATTTATTTTACTTTAACCAGCCAGATCTTAAAAAAAAGCACTATATTAACTGAAAAATTAAAAAAAACTTTGTATATTTCCTTTCATAAAACTTCGCAATTACAAGATTGTATAAATTACCAAGGAGTTAACATATGAAACAAAATTCCTATTCAAATTTAAAATACTTCATACAATGTTTTTAAATATGAATTTAAAAAGCATTTATTGAAACCTTATATTTAAAATTAAAAACCTTCTATTGTGCAACACTTGTTGGCAGCGTGGTCAAGTGGTCAAAGCACCAGACTGATGATCAGCATGGTCTTGGTTCAAAACCTACTTGCGCCATTCTGTTGTGTCCTTGGGAAAGACACTTTACGGCACTTTCCCCTGCTTGGTGGTCTTGACAAGCAGTTCTAAATTGCAGTCATATCTCTACTAAATTACTAGCGAACAGCAATATCTTGGCATCTCCAGAAGCAGGTCGGGGTAATTGCTTACCCTATGTATTAGCACCTCCATCACGAAGAAGGAAGTTCGATCATTTTGTGGGTTGCTCGGGTACTATTGAGACTATATTCCTTCCTTTGCAATTATTGCAGCACCGTTCATGGACTTAACAAAGGGGCAGCCGAACTTTGTCGAATGGGGTGAGGCTCAAAAGAAAGCTTACAACAACCTGAGAGAGGCTCTCCTAAAGCATAGGTAAGGCTCAGGAGAAAGCTTAGACCATATTGAGACTTCCCAATAATTTGCTAGACTTCACGCTACGTATGGATGCATTGAACACCGGAATTGGAACTGTGTTGATGCAGGAACACAAGGAAAAACTCCATCCCATTGCATAAGCAAGCAAGAAGTTGATGAATGCAGAGACAAAGTACTCCACACTTGAAAAGGAGTGCCTGGCAATTACATGGGGAGTTGATAAATTTCACTTATTTCTAGCTGGAAAGAAGTTTGTCCTCCAAACGGACCACAAGTTGCTTACTTTCCTTAGCATGGCTCACTACAAGAACGATTGTATGCTCCAGTGGTCTCTATCATTGCAGGGGTATGACTTTGTAGTGAAGGACATTGCCGGCAAGGAGAACATTATGGCGGACTATCTCAGCCACATAATATTAAGACTTTTGTGTGTATAATTTTGTGTTTTGTTTTGCAAAATTATTTGTACTTTGTGTGTGTTGTTAAAAATATTATTGCATAATATTTTTCTTGCAGGGGGCGTATGTCACACTTCATTACTAATAATTTTAATCATAACAATGTGGTTTATTCCTGTTAAAAGTAATTCGTAGTGTTATTATAAGATAATAATTGCATTGCCTTGGAGCACTGCTCTTGTATTATGTGATATAATGTCCAATTTGCTTTCTATTGTGTGTTGCATGTATCTTTTTTTCTCTTTTTGCCCAACGTAATGACATAATATGTTTTTGTCCAAGCTTTGCTATCTTGAAGGTAGTAGAATGTTCTGGTGCATTCAAGCATAGTGCTCTCTCTAGGAGATTCAAGTCTCAAATATACGAGTAAATTTGCATCATGTGATCTTTTGTCTATATAAATGAATGCAAAGTGAGAGACTACACAGACGTATGAGACAACACAAGAGAGATAACTCGAGTAAAAATAATTTGGTTTAAGCATAGGAAGTGGCCCGTTAGATTTTGTATCAGTTGACAAGTGTTGAATTTATTTTGTGCCAGTATTTTGAAGTTGTGTTCTACAGAGGTAGAATCATTTGTGTTGATTGAATCAAGTTATAGCGTGGATTTCGCTTTGCAGTTTGGCAAAGTATAATAATAGGAATTTTGTCAGTTGCAAGTTTTGTAATATAATCGTTCTTATTAGAGACAGTGGTCTCTTTTTGTTGTGAAGAAGAGTCTTCAATGAAACCAATCTGAGCTTTTGTTCAAACCAACTGTATAAAACCATCAGGCTCATAGCAGACTACTTCTTGACCCAAAACAAAATTTAGACACAGCTTTGTTTCAGCACAGGTATTCGGGTTACCTAGCTCAACTAGTCCTTTAGGATTCCCAAACAAAGTCTGTGACAAAGCTACATAAAAGGATGACAAGCATGCACTCAATACAATGGCACACTCTCAAAACTAAAATGAATAAACACTGGAGTACCACAAAATGGAGTTTGTCTCCAACATTATTCAATATTTACACCTCTGACATTTCACTTCCCCAAAAAGACATACAAATCACAACATATACTTACAATATAACAACTACTGCATTTCACACCAAACAACGTAAGGCCCAACAACTTATTCAACCATATCTCCATAAAACATATGAATGGGCCACTACTAATAATCTTCATATAAACATAGAGAAAACTACCACCACACTTTTTACACCAGACCCAGCTGAATATAGCACAACTCTATAACATAACTAAACATTACCAACAACAAAATACTCAAAAATTCTTGAAATCACTCTTGACCCCAAAATAATTTCTTCATAGTATATAAATGTCATTATCACTAAAGCAAAACAAACACTTAATATTCTGAAAGCATTCATTTCCACCAAATGAGATAAATAAAAGGAATTAATTGTCTCCACATTTAAAGCTATCACTCACCCCATTTTGGAATATGCTAACACTATATGGAACCCTATCATATTAAACACCAACATTGAGAAATTGCAAACCATTTAAAACACAGCTTTGTGAATCGTTACTGGCTGCACACGAGATACAAACACTCAACACCTACATGACAAAACCAAAGTCCTTCGAATGGACACCCATTGCAAACTTCATGCTACTCAATTTAAACAACTGACTCAAAACACAAACACACCTTTTACATGATCTTAATGCACACTAAAATCCACCCAGAAATATGAAAGCCACAATATTTCATAACAATGAACACACTAACATCATCATCTCAAAACTAGACATAACATCTGAGGAATGTATAGAAAACCTCAAACACATTTATACTACCATTACCTCACAATACCTCTGCTCTAGAAAAAACAACAAAGTTGCACACAAAACACCCTATGACATTCATTCATCAGAACAAACATTACCATGTCATATGAATACAAAACTGGCACAGCTCAGAACCAACAAATCTCACCACTCTTGCAAAGTTACCTACATACAGTGAACCCTGAAACTTACATGCCACAATGCCTACTATGCTCTTCTCACACACATAAAACTAATCACCTCTTTAACTGCAGTCAACTACCAATGCAACACAACACCACCAGTCAGTGGAAAAAGTCTTCAAAAGCAGCAGCGATAATTCAAGAGTGGGAATGTAGATTGGCTTCTTTGAGAGATTAAAGGATGGCTACTCCAAGATATCCTTAAAAAAAGGTAAACAACAACAACAACAACAACATTACTTTATGAAACACCCTCAAAGAAGAAAATTATTACAAAACAAATTGTGCAATATAGTGAAAAGACAAAATGAAAAGAAAGATAAGATCTTATTTGTCTAAACAAAATTATTCAATAAGAGCAAGAGTCTTATGCCATATATACATAAATTTTATTTGCTTGTATGAATTTGGTAAAAATTTTTATTGAAAGTATGCTTTAAAGCAGACAAATAAAAAAAAGTGCCTTTTCTTAAGAATTGAAAAAGTTTTGTTGATATGATATTAAGTAAAGGGTGAGTTTTCTGAAAAGTGTTAGTCAATGACAGAGGTATGGTAGAAAGCAGATTAAACAATTTTGGAGTTGGCTAGAATTTCAGGGTCTTTTCAAAAAGTCACCATAAGTGATTTCTATTTGTGAAGCTAACCTGCATCCCAAGCAGTTACTATTGCTTCTGGAGATATCCTTTATTCCATTCTGTTGCTAAAAGAGGGATTCCAGGTTAGTTTCACCAAAAAAAATCACTTACAGTGACTTCCTGAGAACTAAATTTTGCAAGGTTAAGCAGAAGTTTAATTGAAAACAGATTTGGAGATGTGTTATTAATATTAATTGTTATTGCCAATGTTTGGAAGGGCATCCACTGCAGGTCAGACACAAACAGAACTGGGGCTGAGGGTTTATCTTTTTACTACTGTAGGCTGCTGTACTTCCCAGATCAAATGCTGGCAGTGATGTTGTTAAGCCAGCATCAAGTTTTGTCATCCAAAATTGCCAGACCTCTTACTCTATGTGGAGCATATTAATAAAATGCATGAAATATTAATTAAAGACCACAACAAAGAACAAATCCTCAAATAAATTTTTAAACTTTTGAATACTAAAACAAATAACTGAATAACCTAATCTGTAAATTCAATTTAAGATTTTATTTTTAGACAGGACCACTTCCATACAGATACTACTAAACTTCAATAAAACAAGTGTTTCTGAATTCAGATTTTTTAGGTTTGTTCAAACAAAACATTTATAATAACCAAACAATGCATTTTATTTAATTTAATTTAATGCACACTGAAAAATAATAACCTAAAAATCTAGGCCACATTTATTAGTCATTGAGGTCCAGATAAAAGCCTATAAAACATTTCTTATTTTTCAGGTCTGAACTAAATTTCCTATAAGTTTATAGTGCCTTTAATACTATTATTTATATTATTCTATAAATATCTTTGTAGCTCAAACTGCCATCATTTTAACTTAAGCAAGTTAAATCCAAAGTCACTAGAAAATACAAGTTATGCAACGCTTTGTCTCTATAATCGGGACCAAATATGGTGGCCATGAAATCATATATACAATATACAATGTATATTGTATATATGATTATATAATATATGCGATATATATTATATATATATATATGTACAATATATATATTATATAATAAGTAATATGAAATCATATATACATGAAATATACAACAAATCGGGACCAAACATGGCAGCCATGAAATCAGTGTTGCATAACTTGTATTTTCTAGTGACTTTGGTTAAATCTACTGACCTGTTCATATTCATACATAAAATAATTATGATGTCACAAAGAGCTCAATAGTTATTTCAAGTGGGAAAGGGTTATACAGTATTGATTGTTAACTAATGTCAAATTATCACCATTAAAGCATGGAAGCAAAACCGGTTTTGTCAAATTTTTTAATGAAAAAGATGTCTCTTCAAGAAGTCATAATAAGCAATTTTTGTGGGTGAAACTAACCAGAAATCCCCCTACTGCAGCAAAAGGGAATAAAACAAGAGAAAAAGAATCTTTCAAGAAACTATAGTAACCACAGGGAGATGCCAGGTTAGTTTCACAAACAAAAATCTCTTATGGTGACTTTTTGAAAAGAACCAAAAAAAATAGAACACCACAAAAAACAGCTCTCTCAATTTTAAAAGTAGATCAAAAAGTAGCAAGGTCGCAAGTCACAAATTTTGTTAGCTGGAGCATCAAAAAGTAGGCCAATTTGCTACTTTTCGCCCTATCTGACCGTTTATGCAGCTTAAAATTTTTTATTTTTATTTTAAATCGGGTCTTGTTTAATATTCACCTCTACTAAAATCAAAATCTTAAACGGCAATTAAGCGCGAGCGGCGAACAGTGATGGAAATTCTTTAATTTTACGCATTCTGTATTTTCCTTAAAACAAAATCCCCAGCCCGTGGTTTTTAGTAATTGAAGCGTATAAAAAAACTGTTGCTACATAAGTTTCCAAAATTTACTTATAGAAATTATTTTAAAATTGTAGGTTATTGTGGTTTTTTTGAAATACCAGCTTTTTATCTTCACCTTTTAAAAGTTAAAACTGTGTTGCGCTCAAAAACAAGTATCCAAAACTCGATTGCCCACCAAGGTACAAAGATTTGGTCAAAACTAAAACTGGATTTGAAAAACTTACAATGGAATGCATTGTCGGCAGCGTGGTCTAGTGGTCAAAGCGCCGGGCTCGTGATCAACACGATTTCGGTTGAAAACCCACTTGCGCTATTCTGTTGTGTCCTTGGGAAAGACACTTTACGGCAAATTTTCCCGCTTGGTGGTTTTGGCAAGCAGTTCTAAATTACAGTCATATCTTTAATAAAGTACAAGCGGACAGCAATATCTTGGCATCTTCGGAAGCAGGTCGGGGTTGTTAAAATCAGTGGTGCCGGAACAGGAGGGGCAACGGGGGCAGTACTGCCCTTTGCATTCCAGTACGATAGTAACGAAGCAAAACGCCTGCTCTGTAACCTCTAAGTGTGTATATATCTCTGTATACCTGTATCACAGTATACCGAAGATATCAATAGTTTCACTTCCATTGTAACCAGTGATGAGATTCAGGGGGTTCGCACGGGTTCGCGCGAACCCGTTCTTGGAATTTCGGCACGTTTAGCGAACCCGTTCTTGGAATTTCAGCACGTTTAGCGAACCGCTTTTAACTTTACGTAATTTATGTATTTCAATACCTCTGTGTTTGATGTAAGAGTTTCAATCCGCTGCAAATGTTTGTTTAGAGGGTAAAGAACGATTCTGAGTGGAGACCTTTGTTTTTAGAGAACACCATAATTTTATGGAGAAATCAGAGATAAAATCGAGAAATGGAGAAATCAGAGATAAAATAATCAGAAAATGGAGAAATCAGAGATAAAATAATCAGAAAATGGAGAAATCAGAGATGAAATCGAAGTGAAGACCTTTTTTTTTTTTTTTTTTAGGGAACACCATAATTTTGGGAGAAAAATAGAGAAATTGGAGATGAAATCGAAGTGAAGACCTTTTTTTTTTTTAGAGGACACCATAATTTTGGGAGAAAAATAGAGAAATTGGAGATGAAATCGAAGTGAAGACCTTTTTTTTTTTTAGAGAACACCATAATTTTGGGAGAAAAATAGAGAAATTGGAGATGAAATCGAAGTGAAGACCTTTTTCTTTTTTTTTAGAGAACACCCTAATTTTTAACCTGTTCTTAAAACTTTGAATCCCAACACTAAAACTGTTGTTAGCGAGTTCGATACAAAAGAGAACCTGTTCTTAAAATTTTGAATCCCATCACTGATTGTAACCATTGTCCGCAGTTACTCAAGCATGAAATCTCAAAGCTGGCCTATCCTGGCCTATCCAGTGCAAAAAAAATTAGTCGTTTATGAACAATAGACCTAACAAATAATTTAATTGTTTATGAACAATAGACCTAACAAATGACCCGATTGTGCACGATAGCAGTTACCACAGTAAAAAGTTAGTAGCAACTTGCAGTAGGCTATACTAACTGTACGTTTTTTTTAGCTAGCTCGTGAAAGAATCGGAATCGAAAAATGTTGTTAAAATCGGCATTGGAGTAAAAAAAAAATTGGCACCATCCCATCACTAATTTAAACACTCAATGATTAAGAGTAAATAAGTATAAAAATTTAATATGACTAAAACATAATGTAAGCCGTGAGAATTGGATAACTTAAATTTTTTATTTGGTTCAATTTTTGCATGATTGTTACGTCGTAAATTTATCTCTTAAAATTGTAGAATGAAGATTTGGCTGACTCAATCTTTTTTTATTGCCTTAATGTTTCGTCACAAACGTTCTCGTTATTTCCTCGTGCGTTAAATCTCTTGGGAGTTTTTTTGTTTCGCGCACATGTGCTTAAAGTCTTCCACTAAAAAGATAAAGTTTAGCTGTTTATCAGTGCGGAGTTTGCAATTCATAATAGTTACGATTTAACCTTTTCAATGTTTAGATAACGCCACAATTGATTTTCATTTAGTTATATTTCTTGTACTCGCTTTCAGATTTGATTAAAATAATTGTAAAAATCAGAAGTCGTGATTCTTGTTCGAATAGAATAGTTTATGGCAAAAAAGATTTAAACACTAAATGATAAACTACTTGTTTATTAAAGAGCTGGAGAGCCGGAGCCGAAGCTAGTGGATAAGTGCTTGATAGCTCCGGAGCTGGAGCCGGAGCTAGTGAAGCTAGTAAAGGTAGTGAATGAGTACTTGATAGCTACGGAGCTGGAGCCGGAGCTTAATTATTAATTATTAGTGTTTTAACAAGCAATACAAAAACTGTAACTAGCAGGGCTGGAGAGCCACTGTAGAAGAGCTACAGTGGCTCTCCAGCCCTGCTAGTTACAGTTTTTGTATTGCTTGTTAAAACACTAATAATTAATTTTCAAGATATTTGGTTAGTAAGATAACTTACACATTTTTTTTAATTGCGCGAAAGTTTGTTGACGTTTTAAATGCCTCGCAAAGAACGTCGGACCAATAACGTTCAGAAAGAATTGGCAAAAGCAGGATCATCAGCGGGACAAACAAAAATCACCGATACTTTTTTTGCTACCAGTAGCTGTGGGAGAGGCGTGGGTGGTAATGCCGCAAGAAACGTTTCCGTGAGGTCTCCAAACGCTAAAGATGTTGATACCAACGACAATTTAAATATCGGTGACGGTATTCCAAATTCTGAAAATAACATGGGCTTGGATGTTGAAAGATCAACATGTAATACGTCGGTCTCGATATTTAGAAATAGAAGTGGTTCTAATGTAAATGATTTTGATCCTAAACTGTGTTGTGTTTTTGATGCTAAAAACTTCTTCGAAACTGATCGAGAAAATAGTAAGAACAAAGAGGGAAGATTTTTTCAAAAAGAATGGTTTGATAATTTCCAATGGTTGGCATATAATCGGGAAATCAAAAAAGCTTTTTGCAAAGTTTGTGCCAATTTAGCTACAGAATCAGAGAAGAAACGAAGCCCATTTGCAAATGAAACACTTGGTTTTAGCAACTGGAAAAAGGGAATGGAAAAACTAAAAGAACACGATGCTTCGGAACTTCACAAAAAATGGATGAAAAAAAACTTATGTTGGAAGATAAAGATGAGTCGATTGTTTCTTTTATTTATGATAAAAACAAGAAGCTGCAGCAACTTCGTAGAGCTGGAATGGAAGCAAGTTTTTCGACCTTAAAAACTCTACTAAGACAAGGGTTAGCAATCCGACATAGAGATTCTTTTGAATCTAATTTCTATCAATTTAACAAAGACAAAGCTGAGCATGTGCCAGGTCTCAAGTTGCTAATGGAAGAAAAAAAAATATATGTCTAATGATATTGTTGATGAGATGGAAAAAATGTTGGTACTTACAGCGCGACGACAAATTCTTCGCTCAATTAATGGTAAGCAATTTTTTGCTATAATTGCTTCGAAAGTGCTGACATATCCAAAACTGAACAAATATCTATATCTTTTCGAACCGCTTCGGAAACTTACGATGTCAAAGAAGAATTTATTGGTATCATGCCATGCAAGGAAGGATTGACTGCTGATGCGCTGCTCTCTTACATAACCGATATCTTCATCAGGTGTGGAGTCAATAATGACAAGTTCATAGGGATGAGCTTTGATGGCGCTTCAGCAATGAAATCATTAGCAGAGAAATTGAAAAACTGTTATGGGCAACAAATTTCGTATATTCATTGCCTGGCCCATTGTACCGAGTTAGTTGTAAAAGATACTATATCAAGTTCAGAATTTTTACAGCTGGCAATGTGCACTTTGAAAAAATTGTACACATTTTTAGGTGTCTATCCAAAGCGAGTAAAATTGTTTGAACAAATGCAAGAGGTGAACCCTTTTGCTGACGAAAATGAAGATATAAGCAGCTTATCTCACAAAACAGCAACTGTTCGTATCAAAAATTTATCCCAAACTCGATGGACTGCTCGCGCCGATGCTGCGAAGGTAGTTATCGACAAGCAACAGCCGCTGATTGAAACACTCGAAGCCATCAAAGTTGATTCAAGCCTTTCATGGGAAGTGAAAGCAGATGCAAGAGGCCTGATTCGAATGCTTTCGTCGTTTCCAACATTGCTTTCGCTTGTATGCACTTTTCATTTGTTAGCTGTGTTGGAAAAACTTTCTAAAGAATTGCAAACAATAAAGTTTGCTGCCAACCACGTTATATATGCTTTTGAAAAAACAAAACATCGAATCAAGGAAATGCGATGTGAAGAAGAATTCAAGCTTCTCATGGATAAAACCAAACATTTTAAGCTGCCCAGCGAAGATGAGATTCCATCCAAACGTCAACGTAGGGTTCCTTTACAAGCGGAAGATTATGTTGGAGAATACTACGCTTGTTCGAGTCTACCAGATTATGACGAAAGGGATTTGCGAAAAGAATATTACGTCATACTTGACCAAGCTTTGTCAAGTATGGATAAACGATTTGACCAAAGTGATCTGAACAAAATTGGAACTCTTCAAAAGCTTCTTATTGATGGAGCAAATAATAAGAAAATTGATGACACATTGCGCCAACGCTTGGAATTGGAGTTATCGGATTTTATTGATTGTCAAGCACTGGTTGAAGAAGTAAAAGACTTGCCTTTTGCTCAGAAGGTCTTTAATGCAAATTCGGCTGTACCAATAAAAAAAGTAACCAGTTTGGATACCATTTGCGATGTAATGAACCATAATGCAAGCACTAAAAAACTCTGTCCCACAATACACGTCGCCTTGCAATATTATTGCTGTGTTCCATTAACATCTGCAACGGCAGAGCGCAGTTTCAGCACCATGCGGAGAGTAAAAAACTATTTGCGCTCTACCTCAGGATCAGATCATTTAAACAATGCAATGTTTGCTTCAATTCACCCAAAGCTAATGGATCAAATGGATTTAAAAGCAATCACAAACGAATTTGTCAAAGTTAATGATTCTCGCTTGCATTATTTCGGACTTTCTTAAAAACACTGACTGTGATTAATTTTAAAAAAGATTGAATGCTGATTCTTTACTATAGCATATCGCTCTTTGTAACTTTTGCTATTTATTAAAATGACGTTTGAAAATCGTTCTTTTTTGGCCTAATTTTGCTAAACTCCAAGTATTGACTCCCCAAATTAGGAGTGCGGAACGAAGCCCTCGCCGCTGGTAAGAAAATTTTGCATTTTGTAGAAAAAAATTGCTGTTTTTCAGACCTTTCGCCTTTCGGGGGGGAAAACAATTGTTTCTTTTGCCCCCAGCTAATAACCGCCAATTATATTTAGCTGAAAAAACACTATAATCAGGATCATATAAATAATGATTTTTATACCTAAATATTGCATCTTTTGGTTTTGTAGAAGTGTTAAAAAGTAAAGCTATACCTTGTACTTCAAAATCCTTTTTGTAATATCTCAACAGTAACATCGTATTCTTCTTATATCATATTGCTCATATTTTTTTTTACCATTTTTACGAAGTTTAAAGTTCGGGTGTCACATTCTTGAACCTGCCCTTACGTAATTGATAATTTGTTTTTTGTTATTTTTTAGTGTTTATGCGACGTACGCGCAGTACTCTGGCTTTGTTGAAGTATTTAATTGTTTGACAATATTAGAAAGCAATGTTTGTGGTAATGACTGTACTTACAGTATTGAAAGTGCCCTTTGAAAAAGCTGCCCCCCCTTGCCCTTCCGACGTTCCAGCACCCCTGGTTAAAATCATAAAAATAGAACTCGCACTGAAATTAAAAAAATTAATTAACTGCATAGAAGTCTTTTTTAAAACCTCTTAATTGATTCTATTGTTTGCGTTCACTGCTTTATAGGCAGATCACGTGCAGCGATCTTAGTGAAATCTGATTGGCTCATTTACACGTGGCGAGCACACTATAAATTGAGATGTTGGTAAATTTAATTCCTTTCATTCGTTGGTAATCAAGTGGTTCGGTGATTTGGTTTGGTTTGAAGAGTGAGTTTGTAGATCGCAAGCGAAACTTGGGAAAATTTCGTTTTGCGATTGCATCGTTGGCTGCACGTTGGTTGCATCGTTGGTTGCACGTTGGCTGCACGTTGGTTGCATCATTAGCTGCATCGTTTGGGCGGTATTGTCGACTAAATAATTGTGGTCGTTGGCTTGTGGAAGCCTGTTATACCTTCATATCGAAATCTCAACTTTAATAAATATTATAAAGCCAAAAGACGTGTGTGAAAGCCAGCGGTGTGATTGGGGAAGGCTCGGATAGCTTCCCTATAGTTTGAAGAATTTGAAGCCAAGAAGACAGGGATTCACTGTGCGGTTTACTTTATAAACTTTTGAAATTAACAGGGGTAATTGCCTACCCTATGCACAAGCGCCTCTGTCGCTTTCCTGCGAGTCAGGAGGATAAATACAGAGATAAAAATAAAAAAATCAAGAACGATTAAAAAAAGTTTTATTGATCAATATTAAATTTTCAAATTTGCTTTAGGCCTATCTCCCAATATTTTAGCACATGTTATATAGCAAATTGATTACTTTGATTTTTGAGTCATGCTAAATATAATTAGGAAAAAACAAAAAATTCTGCACTAAAATTGGCTTGGTTTTTATTAAAGGCACAAGCTTTTGTAGGCTACTGGCCACTTTGTCGGGTGCAACGGATCATTAAATTTCTATTCTTTCCAATCCTTTGATGATAAACATAAGTACAAGTTTTTGCAATACCTACAGTGTACGCAGTGATGGCCTTACAAAAAGGGGAGCCCGGTGCAAGAAAAGTAAGGGGGGAAATATCTAGTGTTGCAAAGCCAAGCAATCTCAAAAAAGTTCATTCTCATTGCGGGCGCCATTTCTAGTGTCTCAAAAGAAAATCGTCTTTAAAAAATTTTTTTTTAATTTTATTTTAGACAAGCCATCGACATCCTGATACTACTATAAAGAAATAGAGCAATATCTTGTGTAGGCAGCTACTTTTTGATGTATTTTAAGGGAAACTCGGTGTGGCCACACCGTTCGGACCCTATAAAAGCCATCACTGAGTGTACGCCTAGTTATCTACTTAGCATAAATTTTTTAAAAAATGCTAAGGTCTAATTTTATCTTATTAAAAAGGCAAGAAAAAAATCACACAACCCTAAGGTTTACGAGTCAAAATGCTTCCTGATTAAATTACAATTATCATTAACAATTGTGTTGGTGCGAGTGCAATTAATAAAAAAAAAAAAAAAAGAAAAAGAGAAAACTTTCAACATAACAAAAGTATATAAAACAACAACGAAAAAATTTTAATCTCACTTATATTATGCATACCAAGAAGTCTAAAAAGTTGAAAAAGTGACAAAAACATTGAATATGCGTACTGTGATTTGGAGAATGTGAGCGGATCATTATCATCATCAACATTATTATCTCTCATCCGAACTCGCAAGACAACAGCGTAGGCTTAAGACAATCGTCAAAGAACTATCCTGAAATACTTTCGGAGACATCAATATGTCCAGTTAAGACTTTTCATAACTTTTACTTTGATGACTCATCAACAATTTGTTTTCTATTTTTATGCTACAAACAGTTTAAAAAAATGTTTTTGATTTCTGTTTAATTCAATTGATCAACTTCAGTAGTGTACTGTGGCGTACCCAGGATTTTTGAAAGGGGGGCATACCAATACAACAAAATGTGGTTAGAGCAGAAATTTGTTCTATTGGTAGAAAAAAAGTGGTTCGTTTTATTGGTAGAAAAAAACTTCACTTTAAATTGGTTCCGGATTTTTGTCTCATAAAAAAGGGTTCTCTAAAAGAAGGTCTTCACTCTAAATCAGTCCTGGATTTCATAGTTTTCGTCTCTGAAGTCTTGTGATTTCTAGAAAAACAAAAAAGGGGTTTGCACATGATATCTAAAAAGGGGTTTGCACATCATATTTGTTTCTTAACGGATTTTCTGCCCATAAAAAGATCTCCAAGGGAGGCCCTGACACTAAAATTATGTAGAACGTATACTAAGCGTAGCCTACTGATTAATAATCTCCAAGGGGGGAGTATGGGACATATCCTGTTAAAATACGCTAATGATGGGGTATTTCACTTCGCAACTTTTTGGCAATGTGCCCTGAAAAGGGTAGTTTTTCCAGGCATTGCCCCGTCCTGAAAAAAACGTTTGCCAATTAGCAGACCCTTGCTCAACATCGGAATGGATAGATACCTTTCCGTTTTGGCAGATTTGGTTTCGGTCTATCGTGTTTAAAAAGCAGTAACAGACTTACTCACATCCCAGGCTACAAAAAAGCGCCTGCCATCTGGGATGCCAAAGCCAATGAAATCAATGAAATGAATGAAAAGCAAATGAGTGTCGCGATCCAAAGCCAATAAGGCCTATGGGGGTCCCAAAGAATTATCGACCAAAAATTTTTGTGTTAGAATTAGCCACCAAGCAGCCTTTCTGCTAACATAAATTTTACTTTGATATCATTTACTAAAAAAAACAAATTTTATTTTTTAGGTATGGTATTTTTTCAGGCCGTTACATTGAATTCTTTTATTTTTGCACAGGTAGTTTAAATGAGTAAGTTTTTTTATGTATTGTCAATGTACTTCATTTGAGAACTGCTAGATTTATAACTTGTACCAAGGTTAAAAACAAACACTCAATTTTACTTTAACGGTGGGGTTGGAGCACAATGGGACAGTTGTTTATACAGTGCACTGTATAAACAAGGGGCTCAAGTTACTGGCACAGCAAGACGGATACCACGTGTTGTTGATTTTCGCTTTAAATAATCGCAATCAATTTTCGCTACAAGCAAACGCTGCTTTGAATCGTTAGGTTGTAGATTTTGTTAAAAGTGATGGCCGCCTGAGTTCCGCAGTTAACGAGACGGAGGTTCTCTGCGTGACGTCTTCGCATTAAAACTCGTCTTGCCGAAACTGAAGTTAAACCAGAGAGAAAACGCATTGATGTATTAAGGTACTTTGTGATAAAGTTGTTTAGTTGATAAGTTGTTGATAAAGTTGATAAAGTGATAAAGATGTATAAAGTTGTTTTGAGGGGAATTGAGAGTTGATATTTCGTGATATTTACGGTGGTCGATAAATTGATAGCTTGAAGAAAGTGGCCTTGCAAAAATATTTCGGTAAGTAGAATGTTTTTATAGACGTTTTTAATAGGTTAATTGATTTGGTTTGTTGTTATTTACAAAATTTGAATAATTGTCATGTTCATTTTAATAAACATATTTTATTTGGATTCTATTTGTATATGAATGCACGTAATTTGTTGCAGATAAACCGCATTAATACCAGAATTACATTGGTTCTAATGAAAAGAAAGATGTAAAGTGTGTAAATCGCGCGTTGTCGAAAGACAATCTAACAATTAATCAACCACAACCTATGTCGCTTATGTTTTTTACTTGGGTGTTTATTGTTCAAGGCCATCCAGTTGAAGTAACTAACACCACGTGTTGTATAAATACATGCTTTAGGTTATTTTCTCCCACATAGGTGATGATTTTTTCCAAAACAAATAGGCAAAACATAATAAATGAAGCTTCTCTTGGCTCTTTAAGATTAGCAACCAATAGATTAGGTGACCAGCGTACTATTTTAAATTGCAATGAAACATTTTGTAAATACTTAAAAGCTTCAAATGATAATTTTGCCTTGTTGATAATTGATAACCATAAGTGTCACTTTCCATCCCTGTCATTGTCAGAGACTTTACTTGGGAATCCTAGAGGACCAGTTGAACAAGGTAACCCGAATACCTGCGCTGAAGTAAAGCTGTGTCTATTTTTTATTTATTCCGACTCAAAAAGTAGTTTGCTGCAAGACTGAAGATTTTTTTATACAATTGGCTTTAATTAAGTTCGAATTGATTCGTTTGAAAACAAGAAAGAATGTATTAATAAAATTCACAAAACTAACAGTTGACGAAAACTTGCTCCGGCGCTTCGCCAAACTTTAAAGCGATTCCAACGCTAAAACTTAAATTCGTCCGAAACAAAAAAATAATTCTATCTCTATGAAATTAATTGCGATGCATGAATTTATTAACAAAATCGGTCAAATTTCAATTCAATATAGTAAATACAAGTTAAAAATTTAAAGCCAACTATATCATTACGAAAAATCGATTTCGACCTTTAAAGGTCATCATCAGTTTCTTATCCAAATAGAATCTATGGAATTAATCTCCGAAAACATTGGCGGAAAGCAATTCCAACACTGGAAACGATGCTGGAACAAACGCTAAACACGACACTGCAATCACTGGACTGGAATCGACACGCTGGAATAATTATGCAAAGCAAGCTCCCACTTATATAAAACACGTCACGTGACGCTACATCACAGTAGGGTGCGCTCGAATTTGCCAGTATCTGTTAGAACAAAGTTCACACTCGATTATCGTATACGCTACAGAGAAACAACCAATCGGAGAATCGGGACAAAAACGTATTGCGTCATTAGATGTCTGGTTAGAAGAAAAACATTCAAAACATTTGTAAAACAGCTTGCCATAAGTTAACTAAGATAAGGCGGAGCTTTACCAACTATGCGATTATTACTTGGCCATGAGGATATTACGTCATAATAAAAATTAAAATTATTGGAAAACAGAAAATTAACCATAGCTTTGCGAAGTTAAAACTATTGCGAATGAAGTGGGACAGTCATCAATTATGCAAAAGAACATGGTCTAACATTGTTGACCATTCATCTTCACTGTACCCATAAGCTAACAGCCTCTTGATGTTTATATAAACAGACCTTGCAAACCTTCCTATTAAGCAGCTATGAGTTATCGACTTCAACGAAAACCAGAAGTGTCCCTGGCCCCCTGAAAACATACGATATTGATGCATTGGTTAAAATAGCACTTAAAAAAGTCATGATTTGATTGATATTATAGCACGCTTAAAAAAAAAACAGGAACATTTTCTTTTGATAAGTAGGTGTTTCAAGAACATAATTTTACACCAAGTTTAGTCACTGACTGAACTTTGGAAAATGAGTGCAAAGTTGCAAATGATGGAAATACAATAAAACAAAAAAAGTGCTACAGTTATTGCATAACAAAAACATGAACAGCAAAATAAAAATAGTTTCCTTTCTCCTCAAGAACTGCTTGGTTTTCCCAAAGCAAAAAAATGAAACACCACAACAGAAAAAGAATAAACAACATGTTGTGTTTCGATAGATGGAAATTTTCACTGTGTAACAGTAGGCCTGTAGTGTATTGATAGTACTTTGTCCGCAAACCACTGAATTTAATGTTTGATTAAAATTACAGGCAATAATTTTTTTGTTAAATATTATCTTTAATATGCTTTATAATCTTATAAATGTTGTCCCATTGTACCCAATGCTGAGAAAAAAAATTTTTTTTAGATTAATTTTTTACTTTATGTGAATGACATTTTAAAAAAAGTTATATCTAAAAACGACTGGAAAAAGCGTAATCAATTTATATTTACAATCTTAAAATAGCATTTTCGATTAATCCATGACGGAAAAAAATAGATTTTTTTTGTCTCATTGTGCCCCCTCTCCCCCTACTACTATTTTGTGTCCCATTGTACCCTCTTTCCCATTACAGTAGATATAGGAAAACACAAATAACCCAAAAATAAATTAATACTTTTCTTCTCATACCAATGATTATTAAAGTTTCCACTACAATGCACCACAACACAAGAAATCAATAAAAAGTTATGCTTAACTTTAAATGCAGGAACACACACCAATACAAAATTAAAAAACAATTTTAATGATAAATCAATTTAAGAACATTTATTCAAGAGTGAATGAATTCAAGCGTCGAAATTCGGTCGGTTTTCAAGTCACGAAAGATTTCCCAGCTTTCAGCGATCAATCAGCTGATAGTAGGAAGGAGGTCAAGTAGAGATTAAAGTTTTGATTCAATGCTTGCTATTAAAGAATGTGATAAGTTAGAAGGGAAAATCAAATCACAACAAATAAAACCTTTTCTTCGAGTACAGTAATAAAAACAACAATTATTATAACGACAAATATTTAAGTTTACGGAAAAGTGCTTGGCAATTTTGTTGCGAAAAATCAAATACAGTAATAAAATCTTCATTATTTTTCAATCATTTCAATTAGAAAAACTGTTTATTTTTTAGAGCTTTTGAACAGCGCTCATAGTTTCTATGCTGGGTTGTTTAGCGGTTGCAACTTTATGTGAATTCCATTCGTGGATTGCAGAGTGAGTCGGATTCTCATTTGTGGAGCTTCCGTTTCGTCATCAAGGTAAAGTCGGAAATTTCTTAAGACTTGAGACAAACAAACTTTCATTTCATTCATCGCGAAGTTTTGACCGATGCAGTTTCTAAAAAAATACAATTGAAGGCAAATTTTTTCGAATTATTCGCAGCTCATAAAAACCATTCCTTTTCCGATGAGGCTTTAAATGTATATAAAAAATAAAGGGATAACTTGTCAAAAATTTATTTTAGTTGTTCTGGTACGAACAATAAGGCCAGTTTTAATTTGATGATGATGATGATATTTTATTCATGCTTAGTAACATTATTAAGTATATGCAATGTACAGTACTGTGAAACATGAAAACTTAATTTAAAAGATAAAACAATGAAATATACCGTAAAACCTCTATTTCACCGCCATGGCGCTCTATTTTTCAACCCTTCCCCTAAAGTGGTGTTCTATTAGAGGTGACGTTCAATTAGAGGATGGCGCTCTATTTTTCGACTCGCTGATCAGAATTACGAAAAGATAAATTTCATGAATGAAAAGAAAAAACATCTAACACATTTATACAATTGCATTCATTCATTCGTTTGTAATCGTGCTGTATCGTGTCGAATCATTCGTACGAGCGTGCGTGTGCTTCAAGAAGGTCAGGCGCAGTCTGTGTTGATTTTACCGCTTATTCGAATAGAGTCAACACCGATAGTGTAGTTGGCGTTTAGGCCACCGCCATTAGTCCATTTAAAAAACTACAGGGACTTCCCAGCGTCTAAAAATAAACGTGCAATTCGACAATCCATTCTTCTCTTCTTACACCAGGAAAGGCGATTTCAGCCGCAACTATTGCCAAAATAGAAGAATTCATCAAAGTGGCGTTCAATTAGAGGGTGGCGCTCTATTTTTCAACCCTTCCCCTATAGTGGCGTTCTATTAGAGGTGGCGTTCAAATAGAGGTGGCGCTCAAATAGAGGTTTTACGGTATTTAAAATCAAAACTGAAAAATAGAATGTTTCTTTACTTAAACTTTAAGATAACATAATAATGTAAAATTACATGTTTTCAGTTTTTTCAAGCACATCAGTATATTCCTAGAATATGATAGATAATGGATTGAGATTTACAATCTTTATGCACATAACCGTGTCAGACTTTTTTCTTTGAGCGGGGGAGTGAAACAATTTGCACGAATTTTTCGACGATTGTCCGAATCATGACCCACAGCATTCCATGAGGATGCCCAAATATCACTGGGATTTAATGTGAGGGGCTTTTTTGGTCTTACATGTTTTTTTAGTTGCAAAAAGAGCAGAAATGAAATAAGATTTTGATAACTCCCAAAAAAAGGTTTTTACAATAAATCTTAGATGTACTTGTGCACTGATCTGGATCTTTCTGAATCGAGTAACTTCCTCCTACCCAAATACGGCATGGCCGGTGCCCAAAAAATTCAATTCTTCCGTTTTCCCTCCCCCTGCCTCGTATCGGTTATGCATAGGCAGTGAAGCCATATTAGGTAGGCATTTAGGTAAAAGTAACGAATGCAGTGGTCGTTCTGTGAAAAGTATTTTGCCTAAAATTATGTTTCAAATTAAAGCTTTTTTAGCATTAACGTTACAGAATGTAATTGTTTATATTTTTCTAAACAAAACAAAAATTACGCAACCTAAGAAAAATTTAGATTAATTATACAGTAAAACACCGATTATTCGAACATTACTAACATGGTAATACAACGTCACAGCTTAATGTGAACATCATAGTGAATATCGTTCAACAAAGCTCTGCTTCTAAAAAAAATGAGAGACTTGGCAGCGACGACAAAAGTAACAAACTTAAAACAAAAGAAATGAATGATCAGTATGACTATACTGCTCATAACGTAGAATAAACGAACATATGTGTAAATGATGCTTTTTATTGCAAGATTGTATTTTGTTCGATTATCCGAACCACCTCTGATCTTAATTAGTTCGGATAATAGGCGTTCTACTGCATACTGCAAGAAAAAATTAGATGAAAATTTCGGATCAGTTAAACTTTAGCTTCCTGTTGCGAGTGTTCCGAACTTAGTTAGCTCAGCTACAAAAAGTTTTTTAACAACAAGCACAACTTTGAAACCTTTAATTTGAACTTTTAACTTAATTCATAACAAAAACTAAATACGCCGAGAAATACTAACATTAAGAAAGACGTTTTTGAATTGTAAACTTATTTCATCAAAACAATCTGAGACGGAAGGAGCTTACAATTTTAAAAAGTCTGAATCGTAATGTATTAATTTATGTGTTTGTTTCAAGAACAGTTTATTTCTGCAATTAAAATAACAGGTAAAAACGGATATCGATACCTGGATCCGGATGAAAACGGAACATAAGCGTGAGGATGACGAATGGCGGAGTTTTCTTTCGTAAATCTTTCAGGAACAAACTCCTAAAAACGAAATTGTAGAAATTCAAGATTTTACATGCAGGTTATGTAACTTAGTTAATCAGCAGCATCAGTCAATTTCTTTAGATAACATTCCGTTAATAACATTCTGGTTACTACGTCGAAAGTTGTTAACTATTGCATTGTCAAAACGTTGCTTTTAGTCATTCGGAAGGCCATAATAGTGGCCTAAAAACTTATAATCCGGAAGAAATAGTTCTTTTGTTTATTTGAAATTATATTTGTGCTTGGAAAACATTTTCTCAGTCCTTGCCGTGAACTTGTGTCTTTCTGACAAGAACGGCTACTCCTTGCACTGCACCATACTCTGAACTTGTAACTTTTATTTAAATATAAAATGATGAAAAACATAAAGTAGTGAGAAGCCTAACATAAAAACTTTTGTTTAAATTCTACCGATTTTTAGTTAAAATTTCAAATTCACAGTCAAAAGTTTGCTTTTTTTAAATCGTTAATACTTCAGTTATTATGTTAACATCAATTCTCACTTCTGGATTTTCCCAAACCAAAGGATTTCGGTGGAGAGCCAGCACTTGCACAAATACTCTGGTGCCTGTTGGAATGATGACTTCGTTAGGAGTCATATGCTGCGATTTAACTTTTAATTCGTTTTCTAGCTTGCGACCAAACGTTACAACTGGAGGGTAAAGACGAAGACTTTCTTTCAAAAACATCGTAAGGTAAGGAAAGCGGTTCAAGTCCTCCCTGAATGGCAACAGAAAAAATATAATTTTGCTTAAAAAAAAGAAATTAATTAAACAGTTTTTACGTTCATTATATAGTAATTGTTATTTCTTGAACACTTATTCTTTTACGAAAAGTAAAATGTAGAAAGCAAAATCCAACGTTAAACTTCAGAAGAAATACTATAGTATATAAAACCTATAATTGTATAGAAAATCAATAATTTGTTTGATAACTGAGGTTGATTTTGCATCACAGGCTCTCACCATTCAACATCAACCTGATCACGACAGACTGATTGAATTTCCTCGCGACATTTTTCTTGAAACTCTGGATACTTTGCCAAGTTGTAAAGCGCCCACGATATTCCTGCAACAGTTTGGTTGAGAAAATGATTTTTACATATTTAAACGTGCTTTGACTCACCGCTAGATGTCGTGTCGTGTCCTTCAAACAAAAACGTGTCAACTTCATCTTTAATTTCTTGTTCAGTTAGCCCTTTCCCTTCTTCATCCTACCAAGTAATGGTGACTAAATAGATGCGAACAAACAGCTTTTACAAGATGTAATGTAAGGATACACAACCTGCTGCCTTAAATAGTAATTTATGCAGCTGTGCTTATAGGTCAGGCACTTAATTAATGAAAAATTTCACTCAAATTTATTTCCTACTTTTTTGCAGCAAACATTATATTTTGGCCAGAGTTGCCGAGTCAGAAAATTTAAGATCCGACTCCTTTTTAAAACCGCCGACTCCGCAACCCTGATTCTAGCAATGCTTCTTTGATGCACTCTTTGTAGCCTAAAAATTGTCAATGTTTAAGTCACTATATAATTTTGTTGCTAGCTTAATGGGATAATACTGCTTAAGATGACTAATTTCGCAAGTTTTTCTGCGAGGAGGTGTTAAGACCAAGAGTCATTTATAGAACCTTTTGCAAATTGCGCATGAATAAATTGGTAAAATACAGCAACATTTCTTTCCATTACTTTTTTTCGATTGTTGTAAACAGCATAAATAAAACATTTTATTTTATAAATAATTTTATTGAATTTCCCTTAATTCAATGGGGGCAACAAATTAAAACTAACTATGTAATACGATCGGCAAAAAAAAAGGTTGTGGCCCTTGGTGTAATATATTTTATAAAAACGGTTTTAGAATTGTAGTAAACGTGTGGTACTACAACATGTGGTATTGATTACAGGGTGTTCAATATTTAGCGTTACAACTTCAAATAACTGTATTTGGGAAATGATACGTACAATTGGAGTAACACAGGTGACATATTTGTTACAGAATGAATACAAATTCAGTACAAATACAATTTATTCAATATGCTTTCCATTCGAATCAATTACAAGCTGAAGACGCCTCGAAAATGACCTGCAAGAGTTACGAATCACGTCCTGGGGTATTTTCAACCATTCCTTCCATAGTTTCATCT
This sequence comes from Diplosoma virens, assembly GCA_963680785.1. Lineage (NCBI taxonomy): Eukaryota > Metazoa > Chordata > Ascidiacea > Aplousobranchia > Didemnidae > Diplosoma > Diplosoma virens. The sequence continues at coordinate 41,515,632 of OY796889.1, forward strand.
TCAGTGCCTCCAAACGTTTATGATGTGTTGCTGAGACCTTGCTCTCGAGGTACTCCCAGATACCAAAATCGAGAGGATTCAAATCGGGTGATGAAGGGGGCCATTCCTCTTTGGAAATGAGGTTGGGAACATTGGCTGATATAGCCACTCCTGCGTCTTTTTAGCTCTGTGTGACGGTGCCGAATCTAGTTGAAACGTCCCAGGACGTTTTTTAAAGTGTTCTTTTGCCCAGGGCAACAATGAACCAACAAGGATGTCATTTTGGTAATTCTCTTGCTTCAGTTTGACGCCTTGTTCTACGAAAACCAAAGGACTTCTTACAGATTCGGTAACGGCCCCCCAGACCATCACTGACGCCGTTCCTTGGACCCGAGTGACTCTTCGAGGTCCTACCTCCCCATCACATGACCAAACATGATCATTCTGGGGATTCACATGGTGTTGAACGTCGAATTTCTTTTCCTCGCTGAAAACGAGGTTAGAAAGCGTGCTGCCTCAAGGCGGGAGAGGAGAATTTCTGGCTCTGGCAAGGCGTTTCCCCACAGTTTAGGCCGAAAATGCCGTTTTTTTGGCCGCTTCCTCACGTGTTTCAATGGGGACATCTTCAGATCTCTACGAGAATCGTAAACATGGTCCATACGAAACATTCGCCTCCTTTGCCGTTTTCCCGATGGATCTTTTCGGATTTCTCCTGACTATTTCTCTGGACTTCCTTATCAATTTCGAAGTGCTAGCACTTCTAGGACGGCCTTGTCCTGGTTGATTTTGCACATTCCCATTTTCTTTATACCTTTTACGAGTCCTCCAGACCAGCATTCTGTTCACTTTCAAGTTCTTGCAAATTTATTTCTGAGGCTTTCCTGCCTTAAAAAGCTCAACAATTGCGATTCATTTACCTAAATCTACAACCATAGTTAAATTTAAATACCTGAAAGAATAAAGATTCATTAGAAAGTGTCAAAAGTTAAGTTACATTGAAAAAATATAGAAAAAATTCAATCAAAAATGAACTGTAACGCTAAATATTGAACACCCTGTAGTTTCAGTTTTGAGAGTGTGCCGTTGTGTTGAGTGCATGCTTGTCATCCTTTTATGTAGTTTGCTTATGATTTGTATTTAGATATTATATATAGATTTCGATATTATTATAGATAAAGAGTAATGATTTGTGGGTCTGGTCTGTTTTGTTTGCGAATATGGTTTTGATGATGAATAAGCTTGCGGATATGCATAGGTAAGTGAGTGTGATTTGTGTTGTTGTGATTTCCTTTAAAATAAAGAGTCTGTCAGCATCCAAAGTTGCCTTGATAAGATGTTTGTTTGTCTCATGAACATTTGTAGTGTGGGATCTATAGAAGAGATCCTCAACATGTTGTTTAAATGATGTCAAATTGGCTTTTTGGTAGTTTGTTATTGTTTTTGTGAAGTGAAAGCAAGTTGTTTTGGTCTTGTGATGTATACTGATGGTGGTGGGTAAAGGTAAGTAATTAGAAGTGAGGTAGTAGATGGTCTGCCAGCTAATGCAACAATGCAAGTCTGCTGATGCAGTGGTGATGTCTGGTCAAGTAGGTTGTTGTATTTGATTAGGTGGTAGCAGTGATGGCCTTACAATGGGGAGTCGGTGCCAGAAAAGTAAGGGGGGCCACTATTTAGTGTTCCAAAGCCCAGCAAACTCTAAAAAGAGGCCGTTATCATAGCGGGGGCCATTTTTTGTCTATGAAAACAAATATCTTGGTGCTAACATGAAAAAATAGAGCAATTTCTTGTGTAGGGGGCACTTTTTGATGTATTTTAAAGGGGGCTTGGTGCGGCTGCACCATCGCACCCTATTAAATCCACCACTGGGTGGTAGACGTATTGGAGTGTTTGTGCTTAAAGTGATATGCTTGGAGTTAAGCAGGATGTCTTCAATCAGTTCTCTCCTATGGTCTTCTGTCGGCGAGTACCATAATGGTGAGTGGGCATTGACATCTGTTGTGATGGTAGTGTTTGGAAGATTTGTTATGGTTGTAAATGTGCTAGATATCATTGAGTCTTTTTCTGTTTGTGATAGTTGGGTGGAATGTTTGGGTAGAACGTACATGTTTGCGATATGCAATTGCTCAGATGCAGAAAGATGAATTTCGATGATTTGCAGTTCAATGGAAGAGATAAGTGATGCATTAAGTAGTGAAAAACTGATGTTGTTTTTAATGTACGTTAGGAGGCCTCCTCCTTGTTTGTGTGGGCGATCTGTTCTGATAGGTGTGAAGTGAGGAATGTTTGGCGTTTTGTGGAATTGATTAACTTTTGTCTCGAGTATGGTAATGACGTCTGCTTGTGTATTTTTTAATGAGTAATTGTCTATTAACTATTTTATTGCAAATGACATTTGCATTATGTTGCAGGACTTTGAGAAGGCTCTTAGGTGATGTTGCGTTCGTTTGTGTTCTGTGTTTAAAAGTGTTGTAAAGTGTGCAGAACCATAAGTTGTTGTAGTCCTTTTTCTCACTTGTGAGTATTTTAAATGTAGCATAGGTACGTTAGACTTAGATATAAACTCCAACTTAGCAAACCTTTGTTTGAAGAAGTATATCCAAGAAATCACACATTGAGGTTTCATTGTTTTCCTCGGTTGTATGAATTTCTTCAAGCTTTTTCTTTCTATCCGATATTATCTACAAACATCTTGCTCAGAAGCAAAGCTTAAACAAAATTCAGTATAAAACTATTACTTTTTCTGCATGTGAATGAAGAACATCTAAGGATTTGAAAAATGCCTTTCCGTCAGCTGTCAAGCGATATATCCAATCAACAAAGTTCAAAGGGTTCTTGAATCGTCCCGAGAAAGCAATGGCCGCATCATGTACTGCTTGTATGTAAGGATGCTGTCCACTGAGAACAAATATCAAGGTATGCACGTGGGAAGCCGTTGATCAAAGTAAAAATCAAACTGAATTATTCAGCAAGCGATGAAGAATAACCATTAAAAAGAATTTTATAATCAAATTGTTCGAGTATGGTGTAATTGGTACTGTGAACAGGCTAAAAATGAAAATTTTGTTCAAAAACATGTTTTGGTTGATTGACACTTACGTAGTTGATTGACAGTCAGTTTTAGTTGACATTGCACACTGGACCATGGTATCCAATGTCATCAAACTAACATCGTTGTTTATTTCTAAAGATTGGTTAGTTTTCTTCTGCCATTTGTCGATTAGAACTTGAACTGTTTGGTTAGATACTTTCATATAGCTGAAAATACAGATGAATAATCGCATGCAAAAAAGAGATGTGCTAAGTTCTATTCACTACAGAAACACTTGCATAGAAAGTTCAAAATTTCTAAAACTAACTTTTTCAGACAATTTTTTTTGCCATAATCAAGATCAACATTTCTTTCTACTTTCAGTTATACTAAAAACTTTTTCATGCATGCATACTTCTGTTTTTTATTTCATGTTTTATTAAAGAGTAGACAATCTTTGTAAAAATGTTAACTTATAAAGCTATCTCGAGCAGTCAAAATAGAATATCATAGAGTTCTTACAGAAGATCTATATTTTATTTAAAAATGTTTGCTTTAAGTCTTGTCTAAATGGCTAAAACACTTTTAGAAAAGAACGATCAGAGCTTTTTCTTGCTTTGTCATTTTTAAATTTAATCATAAAATTTAACTGAACAATTTGAATAAGTAGACTAAATAATTTAAACATACCGTTTTAAAACACTAAAATGAAAAGCAGGAGTCAAAAGAATCCGATTTCTTTTCCATTTACTTCCTTGACTGGTCAATAATCCCTCCCCGAGCCATGGGCGGAGAAATTTATATACTAGATCATCTTTAGGAGCTTTAAAATTATAACATGTATCATGTAATATATGATATAAACATTGATAAAAAATAAAAAACAATGACTGTAAAATGACTTGAATGACTAAATTAAGCGGAAGTAACAATGCACAACATTTTTTAAAAAACTAAAACTAGTGATTTATAAATTTAAAAAAAGAAAATTTATAAATAGGTAGCAATAATGTTTAGATACTTGTTAAAATCAATCAGCTTTGCAAAGCACATTCAACATAATGCTTTAGTATTTGGGTCATTCCATGACAAATCACCACAAAAAAAAAATTTTTTTTTAACCACTACATCTCTGATTTTGATGAAAATTGTTGTATGGGGTTATCTTATAGCCAAAACTCACTGGTGCAAATATTAGGTTTCTAGGACTAATACTTTTGGGATTATAGGGGTAAAATTTTGGGGTAGACAAAAAACTCTTCAAAAAATGCATATATCTTCCTCAAGATATGTTTAAATTACAACATGTTATATATGATTGAAATCAGAAAAGAACAAGGAATTCAAATATAATATCAAAAATTCTATAAATATTAATATAAAAAAAGTTATTTATTTTTTTTTTATTTTTTTCCTGCCACCCTCCAAAGAACTTGGAAAACTTCCAGAAAAATTTTTTTGAAAAAAATTTTGATTCATAAGCCTTAAAAATATGCAATAAAAACAATGGGTATGGACCAGTGGTTCTCACCACTGTGGTACCACTAGTGGTACGCGAGAGCTTTTTAAGTGGTACGCGAACATATCGGCCGACATTATTTACAATGCTTAGTGACCATGATGCGACAATAACTTCAGCTTTTGTTTTTAAACTAATCGGCAGCAATAACACATTGGTATTATTAAGTCACAAATACACAATAAAAAAACAATTGCGTTTTCTGTGTGTTTGTCTGATCAATTGTGCCCGACTGATTTGATTTAACCTGTTTTCTTTTCTATCAGCTAAACTGCGTAGACTAATTGATGAGAACGCTCGATCCAAGTTTGATTTAAGATGTACTGAAGCGTTATTTCCGTAATTCTAAATAAAATACAAAACTTAAAAAACACGACAATAATGATTTAAAAATAGCCAGCTTACAAAAATTGTTTTCAACGCAGCCCAAATTTAGAGTAGAACAAATTAAAACAACTAACAGTTCTGAAACAAAAAAAGTTATCACTCAGATTCCAAAACCACTACATGAACTCAAAAAAATGCTTTTAAAGCTGCTGCCGCGTATCTCAGTGAGACTTTCACGGTAATCAATTACCAATTTATCTTCGAGTTATCGATGCAAGAAAAATGCGCGTTTTAAATGAGCTTACAGAGAAAAAGAAAGTTAAGAAAATGCCTAGATTGCGACGAGCAAACCAAGCGCGTGATTATTTACGATTTGCTAATTTTGAACCGAATCACAGACGGAAGGTTAAAGCAAATTTATCAGTAAGTAAGCAAGATAATTTTTAGCCATGTCAAAACGAAAGTATAATCCAGAATATATTAAATGGTTTCATTGCTATCGAGCACGGTGGAGAATGTTTGCCACAGTGTGTGCTTTGCATGAAAACCCTTTCTAATGCAGCCATAAAGCCCAGCTTGCTAAAATGGCACCTTGAATCGAACCGTGAAGAAAGATCAAAGTTATTTTGAGCGGCTAGGGGAGAACGCAAAAAGACAGCGCCTAGACAAGACAGGCCAATTTCACCGAAAGAAGGTTGGAGTTGTAGAAGCATCATACAAAGTCTCTTTTCTAGTTGCTCAGAACATAAAAGCTCACACAATCGCAGAGTTCCTTGTTTTGCCAGCAGCAAAGACACTAGTTAGGAACCTGATTGGAGACGAGGCAGCGGCTAAACTGCATAGTGTGTCCCTTTCCAATGTTACCGTAAAACACCGAATTCAAGAAATGTCTGGTGATATTGCTGAACAAGTAATCGCTGGAGTAAAAGACTCAAAGTTCGGGTTTGCCATTCAAATCCATAAGTCGACAGATGTCGCCAAGTGTAGCCAATTGCTCGTATATGTTCGCTTTATACAAAATAACACAGTGAAAGCAGAGTTAATGTTGAGTCAGGAGCTGGCTGCTACAATAAAAAGAAAAGATGTATTCAATTTTTTGAAGGATTTCTTTAAAGAGAATGAAATAGATTGGAGTATGTCAGCTGGATGCACGACAGCCAGTGATCCAACAATGCTTGGACGAAAATCAGGATTTCAAGCATACGTGAAAAACGTAGCAGCAAACGTGACTTTCGTCCACTGTTTTATCCATAGATTTGCACTTTGCACCAAAGTGCTCCCTTTTGAGTTAATGTCATGCTTGAACAAAATCATTAAACTTGTGAACGTCATAAAAACCTCAGCCTCTGAATTCTCGGCTTTTTGCAAGACTCTGGTAATGATATCTGTTCTGAACATAAGTGTCTCCTTTTCCACACAGAAGTTCACTGGCTTTCCCCAAGAATATGACAAGGAGGGTATTTGAACTTAGGCATGAATTACTCACATTTTTCAAAGAGAAAAACCATGAATTTAAAGATGATTCAGAGAACGATTAGTTTATCTCACAGCTGGCCTACTTGTCGGATATTTTCCAGGCTCTCAACTTTATAAATCTTTCGTTCTGAGGATCGAACAGCAACATTGCAGTTTTTATTTCAAAGCTGGAAACACTTATTTGCAAGCTAGATGTCTGGACTAAAAATGTAAAGAGCAAAAAGTTTGGAATGTTCCAACTTCTTACCACGATTTCAGTCAAGCCCAATGATAAATTATCTCAAGAAATTGAGGATCACCTCAAGCTGCTCCAAACAGAATTGATGCATTACTTTCCAGATGTGGTAAGTTGCACCTACGCTGTCAATCCATTCTGCACCAATCCAGCTCTTCTACCCGTAGGAACTGAAGAACAAGAAGAGATCATTGATATTCAAGTTGACAGCACAGCAAAAGCAAAGAAGGAATGCTCTCCCATAGATTTCTGGCTAATCATGGGTTCCACTTATCTAACGTTAGCCTGAAATACTGTTTGTCAACTACTGGTTTTCCCCTCTACATTGGAATGTGAGCAAGGGTTCTCGGCCTTAATGGTCATTAAATCCAAGAGCCACAATTGTCTAACTGAGCCTGGACATGAATTTAGATGCGCTGTTCATAAGGTTATGCCCTGAATAGATCAGCTTGTGCAAAAGAAACAGTTGCATCTATCGCATTAAATTGTGTTGTTTGTTATATATTGGTGTTATGGTACAGTATAATAAATACTGGTAGATTTGAGTAAAATAAGTTATTCCAGAGCCAGTTGGTATGCAGTGCAGTAAAAAACAAATGGTTGGTACGCAATTGGAAAAAGTTTGAGAAACACTGGTATAGACCATTCATTATGCTTAACACTCAATACAAATGATTCACTAAAGCAATTTTTAGAAAAATTTTTACTCAATTTAATGGTTTTTTAAAAAATTTTATCCATCAAGTTATTATCTCAGTCCTAAACACATAAATATGGCAATACTTTCAGCATTCATTTTTTTATTGCATTAAAAGATACCTAGTTGCTAAACTTAAGATTAAATGATGGTAGCCCTACCTAAATATAGAACCAATGTCTCCCTCATTTTGCTAAAAATACAATGTTGTTGATTGGCATCAGTTTCATTTTAAAGCAGGGAGTTGCAAAAGTAACTTTAATGTTTAGTAGGTACTTAATTCATAATAAGTATTATTTTTAAACATTTTGCAACCATCTGTGATAAACTACCAGCTAATTTTAACAACAACTAATTTACATGCTCTGTGTTTTTCGATCTAAGCAAGGCTTTTGACACTATTAATCACGATCATGATATATCAATAGAAAAAATTTAATATATACTTTAGATTAAGAGGCAAGATCATATTTATCATAAAATCATACCTAAGTAATAGAATTCAATGTACAGAAATAAAAAGTGTTTCATCTGATTTGACTACACTTAAATGTGGAGTACCACAGGATTTAATTCTTGGACCCCTGTTATTCCTACTCTAAATAAATGATTTTTCAAATGTATCTAATATGAAGACTACTCTATTTGATATCTGTGCAAAATAATGTTAATAAAGAATTGTCTGTAATAGATGTATGGTTGAAGTCAAATAAACTATCATTAAACTACGCTAAAACCTATTTTGTACCATTCAGTAACAAAAGAAAAATTTTACTAATTTTTTTAATATTACCATCAGTGGTCATTTTATTGAAAGAAAATGTATTTTGAAGTACCTTGGGGTGACTTGAGATGAGCACTTGACAACTTTCTGAAGCTTGTGGCATAGTATGTAAACTCAGACACTGTGCTACCCTAGCAATTACCCCATTAAAAACTATCTATTTTGTATTATTTCAATTCAAAGTCTAAAACTCTATATTGAATTGGAGAAGAGCTAATAAATCAATGCTGGCTCCTATTCAGGTCCTTCAAACTAAGTTCATTTGTTTCTGTTTATTTTTACTAAAATCAGCAAATATAAATTATCTCTTTCATAAATTTAATGTCTTAAAAACAAACAATATTATTAAATTTACTTATGCAAAGTTCATGTTTAAGTATATGCATAATATGCTACCAGAAACTTTTTCGGATTACTTTCAATGAACAAATCAAATTCACAATTATAATACTCACCACATAAAAAATTGATTTGTTTTTACCAGGGGTGTAGAGCTAGCAATAAAATCTATGGCTCCAGCTTGTGCTCCAGCTCCGGCTTTTTAAAATGACTGGCTTTGGCTCCAGCTTCACACCCCTGCCTTAAACTGTTCATTTATGTGTGCTATGATCAAATTCAATACTTAACTTTTTTTGGAAATGTTTCATTCTAAAAGTAACCATGACTCTTTGCATTTGCTCAGTAAACAATTCTTAAATTCAATCAGAGCATGCTTAAAATGGAATATAATATAATTTCCATTTCCAAGTGGCATTAAATATCCAAACTTGACCAGATTAAGTAACATCATTTCATGCCTCCCTGGGAGGCAGAACATTAACCAACAGGCAAAGGATAATAGCACTATACGAGGTCTGTTCAAAAAGTATCCGACTTTTTTGTATAAAGCACACAACACAATAAATTTTGCAAGTTTTATTCAATCTCCTTCAAAATATTCCCCTTGGTGGTTCACACACTTATCCCAGCGCTTCTGCCACTTCTCAAAACACTTCATAAACTCCTCCCCCGGAATGCTCTGAAGCTCCTCCGTCGCTTTTTTCATAATGTCTTCTCTTGACTGAAATCGCCTCCCTTTCAGAGTTGTTTTTAGCTTAGGGAACAGCCAGAAATCACACGGTGCTAAGTCGGGAGAGTAAGGAGCCTGTCTAATAAGTGGCATGCTGTTTTTGGCTAGAAAAGCTTGGACCACATGTGCAGAATGAGCGGGAGCATTGTCGTGGTGAAGCTGAAAATTCTTTGCTGCCCACATGTTTGGCCGCTTTCTTCACACAGCATCACGAAGGCGACGTAGAATCTCCAGGTAGTACTCTTTGTTGATTGTTTGACCTTCTGGTGTGTATTCATGATGCACGATGCCACGGGAATCAAAAAAACAGGTCAGCATAACTTTCACATTGCTGCGGACTTGCCGAGCTTTTTTTGGGCGTGGTGATTCCGGATGCTTCCATTGTGATGATTGAAACTTGGTTTCTGGGTCATAACCATAAACCCAGGTCTCATCACCAGTGATGATTGTCTTGATAAATTCTGGGTCATGATTTGCAACATCCAGCATGTCCTCCGAAATTTCCTTCCGGAGTTCCTTCTGTTGCTCCGTCAGCAGCTTGGGGACAAATTTAGCCGACACTCTCCGCAGGTTCAAATCCTCAGTTAGGATTGAATGAACTGAGCCTGTGCTTATTCCCATTTCTGCAGCAATCTCTCGTACTGTTAAACGACGATCCTCCAACACTTTTTCACGAACCTGATCCATCGCCTCCTCGTTTCGGCTTGTGGATGGCCTTCCTGAGCGAGGATCACTTTCCACTGATGCACGGCCATCTTTAAAGCGTTTAAACCATTGCTTTATCTGAGTTGGGCTTAAGGCCTCATTTTCAAAAGCTTGTTGAATCTTTCGAATTGTTTCAACTTGAGTATCACCAAGTTTTTGACAAAACTTGATGCAATACCTCTGTTCGATGCATTCTGTCATTGAAATGAAATTTTCTGAAAATCAAAAAACCGATGAACACGTACTACACGCCTGCACTAAATGCTTTACACAGAGAGATACGAATGACGAATCGGCCTGAAACGCTTCACGATTACGCGTGAATGTGTGTGTGTGCAGCCACGCTTTGCACGGGCAGTTTGCTCATACCTTATTGGCGAGAGGGAAAAAGGTCGGATACTTTTTGAACAGACCTCGTATATTTCTGATTAACCATATATACTAGAGACAGCTCTAAAACATAATATTTAATTTGAATAAAAAAAATTTGGCTGTGTTCTTTTACAACTTTGAATCTGCCTTAATTTTTTCATCCCAAAAACATAGTAATCTCTAAAAAAAGGTCTTCACTTTGAGTCTGTCTCTTATTTCTGTAAAGGTTTACAAGGGTGGTGCCATCGCACAATGCTCCCCTAAATAACTGACTACAATGTAAATTGAATGCGAAGAAATGGCAGCAATAGGCATTTAACGAAACATAACTATGAAATGAAATCTACTTGTTGCTCCCTAAAAATGCTTAGCCCTGGAACCTCTTTAAAAAACCCTGACCTTGACATTGACAAAAAATTAAAAAAATTAACACAAACTGTTCTCTTACTGATGACCTCTGCTTTTTATGACTCTAATTTACAATAATAAAAGCATTGTTTAATCGCGAAAACATACAAAAGTAAATCTTTTTTTTTTTTATGAACTGTCAATTTTGATCACGTGTTTTTTCAGTCAAGTGTTGTTTCAATCAAGTATGATTTCGATCAAGTATTGTTTTGATCAAGTCTTGTTTCAATCAAATATGTTTGATCAAGTGTCATTCAATCAACTGTCGTAACACCATATTTTTTATGATTAACCTTGATAAGTATCATTTTTTTATTTGGTTTGTCTTTGTTTATATTGCAATTTCATTTTTATATGTATGTATAGCATCTGATTCAAATAGTTAAAGGTGCTAGCTGACATGTGGTGACCTGAAAGGTCTTTTGCTAGCATCTTCTTCTGGCAACAATTGCATTGTACTATATACGCGATTTTTATTCTTTTGTATGTGTCAATTTATTTTTGTTTTTGTTGTCAATGAGGAAAAAAATATGAAAAATATATAACTTGTATATGTATTTGTGATGTATAATTTTATTACATTAACAATGGAGTTACGGCTAGTGTTGCTATACAAAGATTCTAATTTATTACTGTAATACCTATACAGTTGTATTTATCAAAGGTATTTAGTTTACACATTCCACAATATCTGATACCTACTTTAATCCCCATTAAATGTTTTTTTTTCAAAATATTATAAATTATTCTAAACTATTTAGAATCTAAAATGCCAAGAAAACATTGCCAAGATTCTCAATGTTGAAATTTAGTTACATAAGAAAATCCTTCACATTTTAATTGAATTTTTGGAAATATTTGCCCTAAAAATTGCTTTAGTGAATCATTTGTATTGAGTGTTAAGCATAATAAATGTTCTATACCCATTGTTTTTATTGCATACTTTTAAGGCTTATGAATCAAAATTTTTTGGGGGTTTTCCAAATTTTTGGGGGGAGTGGCAGGAAAAAATTTAAAAAAAAATAAATAACTTTTTTATATTAATATATATAGGATTATTGATATTATATTTGAAATCCTTGTTCTCTTCTGATTTCAACCATATATAACATGTTATAATTTAAACATATCTTGAGGAAGATATAGCCTATGCGTTTTTTGAAGAATTTTTTGTCTCCCCCAAAACTTTACCCAGTGGTGAGTACGATACTTCTTAAAAGTACCGCAATACTTTTACTCAGTACTTTTGAATAATCCAATTTAATAGTAATAACAAAACTTCTCTGTCATATATTGAATTTCAATCGACATTTAAAAATAGACTATTTTAGAATTTCAATTGAAATTAAATGTATGACAGAGAAGTTAATAGTTATCATTATTAAAATGGATTATTTAAAAGTACCGAGTAAAAGTACTGCGGTACTTTTAAGAAGTATCGTGCCGACCACTGACTTTACCCCCTATAATTCAGAAAGTATTAGTCCTAGAATCCTAATATTTGCACCAGTAGATTTTGGCTATAAGATAACTACATACATCAATTTTCATCAAAATCAGAGATGTAGTGGTTAAAAAAAATTTTTTTGTGGTGATTTGTCATGGAATGACCCATTTAGCTTAAACATAGATTACTCAACACCATAAAATGTAGAATTACAGCATACCTCCGCTCGTTGCTAAAGATCGAATGGCATCAGGATGAAAAACTAAAAGGGTCGACATCACAGGCCCCCTCCACCTGTTTATCATCACCGGGTAGATGAAAGAAAGCTTTGACAGGCCCACGCACCTTTGGTGCGGATCTAAACCAAACTGAAATCAATCATTTTAAAATATTATTTGTTATGCTAAAAAATGAGCCGACACCAATCAGCTTTGTTGTGTTTACATTAATACAATAGTTCAAGGCGATTTTAAAACAAATCTCCCAGCTTTAACAAGCTCTATATTGTGTTTGAACAATGGACAGTTCCACGCCTCACAGAATTCGTGCTACCACCACAACAATTGTAACATGTTTGGGTACTTTCCTGTTATCCTCCACCATCTATTGCAAGTACCACAAGCCGCGGCTTACAATCGAATAAATACGGTAATTTTTTTTGGTCTTCAACTAACCCGGGATCCCTCCTACAAGTTTCTTTTTTATTTCATCCTAGTGTTGTAGGGGGGATTCCAGGTTAGTTTCACCAAAAAAATTACTTGCAATAGATGGTGGGGCAATAACAGGAAAGTACAGCTGCCGCAAAATGACTTGTAACCTGAATCATTTTCGCACGTTCTCATTGCCATGGAGTATTAAAGTCATTTTTTACAGCACAAAAACCTTTTTTCGCTTACAGTTACTTAGAGTTACAGTTCAATTATGATTTTTAATGCATGGACAATGCGTTATTGTAAAGAAATAAATCTGTTTCAGGGTTTTTATGTGAATAGTAGTGATGAGAATGCATAGTAAGGCAAGCGAAAATCATAGCAGATTTGAAGTCAAAAAGAATGAAAAGTAAAAGTTTGTGGAGAAGAGTTTTGAATATTTGTAGTTTACTCAAGATGCTAGTGATGAAAAAAAAGCTTGTATTCTTGCATGGAGGCAGGAAAAGATGCCAATAAAAGTCATATGTGAGCAGAGTGGAAGAGAGAAAGCAACCATCATGAGGCTCTTGGCAGCAGCCAGAGAGCTTCCGAATAACACTGTTCCCAAGCATAAATTTGGTGGAGGAAGGAGAAGAAAGACATCTCGACTGACTGACACCATCATGAAACAAGAAATCCAAAAAAACCCTCGTCATCTCCACCCATAGCTGCTGCAATAGGTAAAAACAGTCCAGCATGCCCTTTAGAAAAATTTGGATCTTCCTAGTCATAAAGCAGCCAAAAAGCCTCTTATTAATGAGAGAATGAAAAAACAGCATCTTGCCTTTGCAAAGAAACATGCACATTAGACAACTAAACAGTGGAGGAAAGTGATGTTTTTCGATAAGGCCATTTCCAAGTCTTTAAGATGGGGTCTAACACCGTGTGGGGTCCAAGATCTTCTGATCACTTTGACCCTCGATTCACAGTGCCAACTGTTAAACATTCGCAGTTAGTAATAGTACGGGAATGTTTTTTAGGAGAGGAAGGAGAGGTCTGTACTTTTTCCAAAAGAACAAAAAATGAATGCCGATCTCTATTTGCAAGTCTTGGAAGACCACATGCTCAACTTTTGCAACGCTCTGAGGTGTTTATGCATGATAGTACACCCTGCCACAAGGCCAGGAAGGTGACAAGATACCTCAAACGAAAGCGAATGAATATTTATGAATGGCCTGGTAACATCCCGGATTTGAATCCCATCGAAAATTGCTGGCACAAGATGAAAAAACTATGTCAGTAAAGAAAACAACAAACCTTGGAACACTGAAAGAAGAGCTGAAAAAAGTGTGGTGCCTGGAGATGACAGCGAAATATTTTAGAAATTTGAGTGACTCTATGCCCAAGCATTTGCAAATGGTAATCAAAAACAAGAGCAATATGACTAAGTATTAAAATATGTGGTTATGGTTTTAATAAAAGCAAGAAACAAACAAACTTTGCGTTTCTCTCAAAAAACTAGGCAGGTCTCAAGTCATTTTGCGGCAGCTGTACCTATGTTTGCAACACTGCATTAAGTTTGGCTGAAGATGGAATCAAACTCTGATCAACGTGATTGGAATGATAAACACTACACAAACGAGCTGATCTTTTGTGAATTGATCGGTTTTCATTAAAACGAAACTTTTAAACTTATTTATTTACGACAAGCGGTTCAATCACGACTTGCATTGAAAAGATAAATTCAAAAAAAAGTTCAGCCGTACAAACTCACTTGTCGCATGTGACCGAAAAACCAGTGGCGATTGCCTGCACCAGCGATTTTGTCCAGTTTCTTAGAGCGACGATAACTTTCCATAGTTGGCCTCACAACTTTCAGCACAGTAACAATACAAAGAGTGAGTAGAAACAGTCCAGCAACAAGCGTATTCAATACAAATCCACCCCCACTGATTACGTCGTCAAAAACCATGTTTAATTACTTAAAGAATCTGCAAAATTAATTTAAAGATAGATTAATCAGCAAAAACGGATAACTTTTGTATTTTCTTTCTTAATCTTTAATTTTCCAAAAATTCTCTAAAATATTAGCAATGAGCAAACAGCTATTTTCTGTTTACCGTACCAGCGATGCAATTATTTGCAGCGCATTTTCTTTACATTAGGTTAACTAAATCTTAACACATATAAACTTTGCACAAAGTAAACTTGTTGCACTCACTTTCAGGAACACTGGTAAGCCTGTTTATTGATTTATTTTTAACCCTGTTTATTAAACTTTATTGATTCTCTAAGTTTGTAAGTTTAATGCTTACAAGTGGTGTGCAATCTTCTTGTTTAAGCGTTTGCGAAACACAGTACTTGTAACTGACACTGCGCAACGTATGAACGTGCACGCGTGTGCATGCAGGTTAATCAGATGAATGTCAGGAAAGCCGTAGGAGTGAGAGTAAAAAAGAAACAAAATTAGTTGCTCTAAGACAGGGTGGTCCAACTTCTGCATTCTTGTGGGCCAGTTTTCAAAATTATTCGAGTTTGCGGGCCTCAACCGGCTAAAAACACTTATTTTTGTCCCAAACTCAGGGTGTTCTCTAAAAAAAAAAAAAAGTCTTCAATTGGAATCAATCATCATAGCGTTCTCCGAAAAAAAAGGTTGCCGCTGCCTGTAATCGACAAGACTTCTGCAAAATTGTTCCGCGGGCCGCACAAATTCATCCGCGGGCCCGTAGTTGGACCACGCTGCTCTAAGAGATAAAAAAATAAAAAAACGCCGCGCAAATTGTACTTGCGGGCCCAAAATTTTATTAAATTTTTTTAAATAAGCTTGAGAAGAACTTATTTCAACCAACTAACTTTTCTACTTAATTTTATTTCAACCTACTAGTTTCTCTCTAAAACTAACTCTCACTCCAATCGGTTTTTCTTCGAATTAGATTTGACTGTTTTAAATTCAGCTCAAAAATTTCAGGCAAAGTGACGCAAAATGACGCATTCCACTAGTGATTTTTATAGAAAATTGAATAAAGGTTCGAGCTACAATAAAAGAAGCTCACTTTATCCAATCATATGCGTAACAAGTATAACGCTTCGCTTTCTTTGGTATGAAGCTTTTTAGTTAAAATGCTTAGTTAGCAATACACTTTAATACAGGGATGCAGAGCCATTAAAGTTTTGAAGCAAGTCCAAGTCCAGGATAAAATGACGAGTCCGAGTCCGAACCGAGTCTGCATCTCTGTCTAAAACTAAAAATTATCTCTTTGACTTATATGAAAGAACCCAAGAACTGCCATAAGTTGTAAACGAAATCTAACCGGCAATATTTTTGTTCTGTATTAGTACTGACCACTAGGGGCGCCGTAAGTAGGGAAGCAGGGGGCAATTTCCCCACCTGCTGTTTTAACCTCTTTAAATTACCCTCCTGTACGTTTCAAAACGGTAAGGTTCAGGTGGGCAGATACAGAAGCACTGAGTCAGATTTGCCTATACAAATCGCAGAAACTCGATTGAAATATCAGATCGATTGAAGGTGAATGATATTATTCTGATTATGATCTGCACCTTAAATTTAGAAAGAAAGTAGAGATCACGGACTCGATTGAAATTGATGGCAAATGGGGATTTTGGACATCGATTGAAAGTAATGACCTTTTTTAGTCTTCACCAAAAATTTGGGACGAAAGTAAAGATTTTCGCTACTTTTTTAGTGATAATTAGATTTTTGCGCTAAAAATGGTAGTGATACGAAATTGCAACTCTATAAAAAGACTTTTTTTAAAAGTAAAGATGCCTTTTTTTAAATTCTCCCCCCTCCCAGACAAAATATCCCAGTTGAACACTCGGTATTACAGAAAAAGTGACGATCTTGAGCGCAACAGAATAACAAACAGTAATAAAATTTGAAATAGTGAAGAGGAATAATATAAAGAAAATTATATTTTAACTTCTCTTTTATTTTCTATTCAAGATTTAGCTTTTTTTTCTTAATATATAAGTATTGATGACAATAATCTGCGGATCTTTAAATTGTTTATGCTGCATGAAATCTAGACGTCGGACTCGCCCGACTCGCCGGACTCGCTATTTCGTTAGCGAGTCCGAGTATGATTTAATTACAAGGGAGGCCCTGGCACTAAAATTATGTAGAACGTATGCTAAGCGTAGCCTACTTATTAATGATCTCCAAGGGGGAGTATGGGACAATATCCTGCCTAAATACGCTAATGATGGTATATTTCACTTTGTCACAAACTTTGTTCGGGAATCCCAAAGGACCAGTTGAGCTAGGTAACCCGAATACCTGCGCTGAAACAAAGCTGTGTCTAAATTTTATTTTATTCCGGCTCAAGAAGTAGTTTTGCTATGAGCCTGACGATTTATACAGTTGGTTAACGAAAGCTCGGATTGATTTCGTTGAAGATTCTTTTCCACAACAAACAGAGACCGCTGTCTCTAATAACAACAAATGTATTACAAAATCACGACCGACGAAATTCTATTCCACGCTTTGCCACACTGCAAAGCGAAACTAACACTATAACTCGACTCAATCAACACAAATAATTCTACCTCTGTAGAACAAAACTGCCAACCACTGGCACCAAATAAATTCAACAATTGTCCACCGACACAACATCTAACGGTCCACCTCCTGTGGCCAAACAAATCACCTTCGCTCGAGCCGCCACTCGAGTCGCTTCAAATTATCTCACAACGATAATAATCATCATAATAATAATTTCTCGCTACGCATCGGCTTTATATAGAAAACAAAATCACGTGACGTAAACTTTCTCGTAAATTCAAGATTCAGCCAGAAACCCCTGGAGAGTTCGTTACGCGAATCAAGTGGAATATACGCGAATTTTCCAGTACAATGACGTTAGTCAAAAAAACATATTACGTCAATACAAAGAGGAGAAAAAAGAGAAAAAGATACATGTATCGAGCCATATAACAAATTGGACGTATATCGCAGACAGCGCTCAAAGAGCCGCATTTATTCTCTTATAAAACTACGAACTGCTTTTAACGGAGATACACTACATAGTTATGATTAAAATTATAAATGAAGTGTGACACACTTCAGAAATTTTTTGCAATGTGCCCTGAAAAAGGTAGTTTTTCCAGGCATTGCCCCGTCCTGAAAAAACGTTTGCCAATTAGCAGACCCTTGCTCAACATCGGAATGGATAGATACCTTTCCGTTTTGGCAGATTAGGTTTCGGCCTATCGCGTTTAAAAAGCAGTAACAGACTTACTCACATCCCAGGCTACGAAAAAGCGCCTGCCATCTGGGATGCCAAAGCCAATGAAATCAATGAAATGAATGAAAAGCAAATTAGTGTCGCGATCCAAAGCTAATGAGGCCTATGGGGTCCCAAAGAATTATCGACCAATATCTCTGCTCTATGTCTCCTACAAGATTCTCGAGAGACTTATCTACGCCCGCGTTGAGCCATTAGTCGATCCGCTTCTCCCTAAAAACAGGCTGGGTTTCGGCGCGGTAATTAGTCAACCGTATATCAAGTTGTTCTGTTGACCCAGAGCATCGAGGATTCTTTTGAAGCTAAGAAGAAGGCCGGTGCCATATTTGTTGATCTGACAGCTGCTTATGACATTGTCTGGAACCATGACCTTATCTTCAAGCTGCTGAGACTTCTGCCGGATAAGCACATAGTCAGAATGATCACAGAGCTTGTCCAACACCGAAGTTTTATCCATACTACCGGTGACAGAAAGCAAAGCAGGTTACGTTGCCTAAAAACGGCGTTCCTCAGGGATTGGTCTTGGCTCTCCTCCTATTCAACATTTATACGTACGTCTTTCATGATTTCCAGAAAATTTGCTTAGGCTGATGATCAATCAATCAATCAAGGTTTTATTTTTTCGTCCGTTACACAACAGATAATCATATTAAAATGCACACATGTGGTCGAAAAAAAAGGAATCAGCGACAAAACGATATACGTTGAAACATGCGCCAATTCAAGTTTACAAGAGTAATTACTTAAAAATGCATATCGCTGACCCTGTTGTATTGTTGCAGCCTTCTGGAAATTATATATATGATTTAGCATTGTTGCAGCCTTCTGGAAATTGAAAAGATTTGGAGGGGACATTAAGCCAATATAAGTCTACACTTTCAGCTCCAGGCTTGGAGGTTGAATCTCAGTCACACTGCGACAGTGACGGCAGCTTTTCACTTAAATAACTGAGCCTACTTATCTTGGGGTAAAACTGGACAAATTGCCTACGTTTCGTCAACATCTAGTGGCATTGCGCAAAAAAACTATCCTCGCGCGTCACACTGCTGAGGCGACGTGTAGGCTCGGGAATGGGTGCTGGTGCCAAACACTACGCATAGCCGTCTTATCACTGGTTTACTCAACAGCTGAGTACTGAACACCAGTTTGGTGTCGCAGCGCTCACACTCGCCTCATCGACAGTGCCTTGAACGACGTCTTGCACATAGTCACTGGTTGCCTACGTCCCACTCCAATGGACCATTTACCCATACTTTCAGGCATCCAGCCAGCTGAGCTTCGCCGACTGGGAGCGACACTCTCCTTGGCTGACAGTGGATCTCTGGACCCCCATCATATCTTGTGTGGTCTTTTAAGTGGGCCCTTAGGTGCTCGTCAAGAAAAATTAAGATTTAGACGCCTGTTTGTGCCAGCTGCGCGAAATCTTTAAAGAATCTTGCCGAACTTGGCATCCGCGCTTCTGAGTGGACAAACGATGATGGAACGCGGAGTATTGTGAGAATGTCCAGGCTCCGTGTTTTTGTGGCCAAGACCGCTTCAGGCCTGTTGGGATGAACTTGGGTTAATTAAGCTCAACCGCCTGCGGACTGGTGTTGGCTGATTCTATTTGTCCAAGCACAAATGGGGTCTTGCTCCTCCTTCACCGAATTGCGTGTGGCGCCACTGAACAAACCGCAGACCACGTTCTAATAGCGGTTCCATACATCGGGCACGACCTGGACACGAGGTGTGACGGTTTCGGATTACGAAAGCTACAGTCTAGTTTGTATCTGACCTGCAATGGATGCCCTTCCAAACGACGACTTGTATTTCATTATAACTAGTGCTGATTGATATTAAAACAACACTATGACAAGAAAATTTTAGATGATAAGATTTGAGCTAATATTTTTCTATATTTAGTAAGCCTTATCATTTTATAAACACGCAGAAAATAAAAACGTCTGCTCAGATCGCATTATCTTTGAAGCTATCTTCGGAAGTTGTTTTGGATGTTCACTAGACAAGTAGATCTAACTAACACTATCTGTCCTTTATTTCAATTAAAAAAACGAATGATATCTAGGATAAATTGTTAATAACTACATTAATTATACTAAACAGTAATGGTTTTAGTAGGGTGCAAACGGAGTGGCCGCACCGGGTCTCTCTAAAAAACATCAAAAAGTGGTCTCCTACCTAAAATATTGCTCTATTTCGTCATAGTTACATCAGGACGGTGGCATCCTGAAAGTTATCAGCAGTTGTACTTACAGAACCAAAAAAAAACATGACTCAATTGATATTATGCATGCTTCAAAAAAAAAAAAAAAAAAAACAGGAAGATTTTCTTTGATAAGCACGCATTTCAAGAACATAATTTTACACCAAGTTTAGTCACTGACTGATCTTTGGAAAATGAGTGTAAAGTTGCAAATGATGGAAATACAATAGAACAAAAAAAAGTGCTACAGTTATTGCATAACAAGAACATGAACTGCAAAATAAAATGTACCCCCTCGTCCATTATAGTACATATAGGAAAACACAAATAACCCAAAAATACATTAATACTTTTCTTCTTATACCAGTGATTATTAAAGTTTCCACCACAATGTACCACAACACAAGAAATCAATAAAATAAAAAGTTATGCTTAACTTTAAATGCAAAAATACACACCAATACAAAATTAAAACACAATTTTAATGATAAATCGATTTAAGAACATTTATTCAAAAGTGAATAAATTTAAGCGTCGAAATTCGGTCGGTTTTGAAGTCACGAAAGATTTCCCAGCTTTCAGCGATCAATCAGCTGATAGTGGGAAGGTGTTCAAGTAGAAAATAAAGTTTTGATTCAATGCTTGCTATTAGTGTGATAAGCTAAAAGAAAAAATCAAATCACAACAAATACAACCTTTTCTTCGAGTACAGTAATAAAAACAACAATTATTATAACGACAAATGTTTAAGTTTATGGAAAAGTGCTTGGCAATTTTGTTGCAAAAAATCAAATAATAAAATCTTCATTATTTTTCAATCATTTCAATTAGAAAAATTGTTTATTTTTTAGAGCTTTCGAACACCGCTTATAGTTTCTATGCTGCTTTGTTCAGCAGATGTGAATTCCATTCGTGGATTGCAGAGTGAGGCGCATTCTCATTTGTGGAGCTTCCGTTTCGTCATCAAGGTAAAGTCGGAAATTTCTTAAGACTTGAGACAAACAAACTTTCATTTCATTCATCGCGAAGTTTTGACCGATGCAGTTTCTAAAAAAATACAATTGAAGACAAATTTTTTCGAATTATTTGCAGCTCATAAAAACCATTCCTTTTCCGATGCGGCTTTAAAAAAATGTAAAATATTAAGAATAAAGGGATAATTTGTCAAAAATTTATTTTAGTTGTTCTGGTACGAACAATAAGGCCAGTTTTAATTTAAAAGAATAAAACAACGAAATATATTTAAAACCAAAACTGAAAAATAAAATGGTTCTTTACTTAAACTTTTAAGATAACATAATAATGTAAAATTACATGTTTTCAGTTTTTTCAAGCACATCAGTATATTCCTAGAAAATAATAGACAATGGATTGAGATTTACAATCTTTATGCACTAGAGTGGGCTTAAAGTTCTAAATTAAAAAGGCAACCTACCCAGTACTTGGGTTTTGATGTAGAAACACCATTTGTAATGAAAAAAGTTAGTGCTCTCATATTAGTTGACCCACTCCAAAAAAACCGCGGAAACACTAAACAGTAGTTGGACATGACCGTAGGGATGGTCTGATTCGGAATAAAATAAGATCAAGGAAATTGACAAAGGACTTTGAGTCAAAAAGAAGTTTTAAATTATAGTGTATAATTCATTTCAGTTCTTATTTCGTATACTTTTATAATTATTAGACCAACACTAACCATAATTGTATTTAATTTTTTTAGAAAAAATAGTTTTTTGCGAAAAATGACTTTAAATATTAATTTTATGTAAAAATGTTATTGAATAAAAGATGTTTAAAATTTAATTCTGCATCTTTTTGATGTATAAACTTTTTATTTTGCATGTAAAATAAAAAAAATTTAGCTATTTTTCTTTTCTAATCACCAAATTTTGAAAAAAATTTGCACTTATTTCTATAATGTGAAGTGGGTCGATTATTTATGGTAAACATTGCTTTTTTTTTCATCATGAATAGTTTTTTTTGCATCAAAACCCAAAACTAGAATGATTGCCATTTAAAAATATTTTTTTTTTTCAATGCAGCCCATCCTATTATGTACATAACCGTATCAGACTTTTTTTTTTGGGGGGGGGGGAGTGAAACAACCTTGCACGAATTTTTCGACAATTGTCCGAACCATGACCCACAGCATTCTATGAGGGTGCCCAAGTATCACGTTTTAATTAATGTGGGGGGGGCTTTTTAGGTCTTACATGTTTTTTTTAGTTGCAAAAAGAGCAGAAACGAAATAAGATTTTGATGACTCCCAAAAAAAAGGATTTTTACAATAAATCTTAGTTGTACTTGTGCACTGATCTGGATCTTTCTGAATCGAGTAACTTCCTCCTACCCAAATACGGCATGGCCGGTGCCCAAAAAATTCAACTCTTCCCAGTTTTCCCTCCCCCCGACCTGTATCAGTTATGCAAGTGCACTAAAGCGAATCATGTAAAGATACGGTACGCGACCTTGTCTGTAATTATTATTTTTCCAAGAAATAATTGTGATAAAGGTTTTGTCTAATTTCATCTGATATATAAGGTTTACATTTCTTGGTCATTTTGAAACAACGGTTCCCAGCAGAGGTTTTACGGACCCCCAAAAGTACCTCAAATAGTTGAAGGGGGTTAGCTAATACAAACACAATTATCACAACAGATGTCAATGCTCACTCGTCATTATCGTAGTCGCCGACAGGAGACCAAAGGGGAGAACTGATTGAAGACATCCTGCTTAACTCCAAGCATATCACTTTAAGCACGAACACTCCCGCACATCGAATGGTGCGGCCGCACCATTCGCACCCTTTTCTCATTTATTTCAACGTAAATATTTGGTTTCATTATCTCGGCAAATAGATCTCAGACGGCAATTTTAATTGAAGACCAAAAAAAGATCAACAATATGATATTCTTGTTTTCACGATTTCTAGAAATCAAAGTAAAGACTTTTTTTACTTTTTCACTTTGAGTTTATTGTAAAATTTTAGCGCTACGTTTCCGGAAACTGGTGATTCGAATGGAAGATATTTACTTTGATTTCAAGAAATTTTAAAAACAAGAACGCCTATTGCGTTACCTTTTTCTGACTTCAACTCATACTGCTGACCAATTTCCGGAAAAGTAGCGCTAAAATTTTACGTTAAACTCAAAGTGAAGTTCAAAAGAAAAAAAAACGTCATCACAAGGTTGGGAACCACCGTTTTAAAATATAAAACGTCTTGTTTTGATTATTTTATGTTTTGGTTTAATTATACGGTAGTGTGGCATCGAACAAAATCAACTTTTGAGTGCGGTCATCGAGCTAAAAAGCTTGCTCCCCCTCTGTCTAAAAGCATTTTATTTTTATCACTTTTTTGCCGCTTTTTAAAGACTGCGCTTGGTGTTGTGTTTACACTTGAAGGAGTCTGCCAGATGAAAAGATGAAATGCCGCGACTATACTTTTGCTTTTAAAAAATATTCTTTTTTTGTTGCTTTTCTTTTAATTAAGACTGATCGTTAGAAACCAGAAGAGCTGAAATAGATTTCAGAAAAGCTTTGATATACGTAAAATATTAAAAAAGTAAATAGTATTATAAATGCATTTTATGTGTATCCATTACAGGTGCAATAGCGAAATAAAGCATTTTTTGTTTGAAATTTACCCAAAGGAAATAAAAATTAAATAAACGTTAACCAATCCAGCTTTACACACCGCATGGTGTCATGAGTGCGCGGTTTCTGCGACATCACGTGGGGTCTCTCCTATCTCTATCATATCTATATCACTATCTCTATCACTATTCCCACTTCCCCCTTAATTAACTCTATCCACCGTCCCCCCTCATTTAACTACAATAAAGCTCGCTGGGATGATTACCTTACTTATATTGATACCCACTGCCCTACTCCCTCTAACTTTACAACACATTCTCTTTCTGTAGCCACCCACACCTTTACCAAACTCCTCAATGATGCTGCCACTTCTGCCATTCCTTTCGGCAGCATCAACCGTCCTGCTAAAGCCTGGTGGTCTCCTGAAATAGCAGATGCCGTCGCAAAACGCCGAAAGGCATTTGCGGAGGCACACTGTTCCGAAGAAGACCGCCAGCACTATATCGCTACTTCCAGATATACCTCCACTGTGATTACTGCTAAAGCTAAGTCTTGGCAGAAAACTTGCTCTAGCCTATCTCCTAAAACCCGTCCCAGTGAAGTCTTTTCTCTACTTTGCTCCATCTCTGGCTCCCCCTCCCCAACTACTTTTGATCTCCCCAATTTCCCAAATTGTCATAACCCTGTAGATTGTGCCAACCATCTCTCTCTTCACATTTACAGTCCCATTTCTCTAACCAAACCCCAAAACCTTTTAGAAGCACCGAGAAAGCTCAGATGAATCATATCAGAACCGCACACTGCAACACCCTGCATTCCACTTTCTGTTCACCATTCTCTTCTCTTGAACTCTCCACAGCTATCTCTCAACTCTCAACCTCAACCTCTTTAGGCCCTGATCAAATTACCTACCCTCTTTTAACCCACCTTCCACAATCTGCGTTACATTTCCTTCTATATATCTTTAACCTTTCCTGGTCAATACACACCTTCCCGTCTACCTGGAAGCAATCAACAATCATTCCCATTCTCAAACCTGGAAAACTTCATATAGACCTATTTCTCTCACTTCCTGTACCTCCAAACTCTTCGAAAGAAGGGTTTTAGGACGACTAACCTATTTTCTCGAACAACAAGACATTCCTCACCCGTGCAAGCTGGTTTTAGACCTGGTAGATCGACTGTAAATCAGATTTTCCTTCTCTCACAGTCAATCGCAGATTCCTTGCACCAATCTAAGCCAGGCGCACGTACAGTCCTTGCCACTGTGGATTTTGCGAAAGCTTTTGACTCAATTTGCCATTCTGCCCTTCTCTCTAAACTCCTCTCTTTAGATCTTCCTCTTTGCTTTGTTGAATGGATACGATCCAACCTCTCAGATCGCCGTTCGAAAGTCCGTATCTACTGTATAATTCATACAGTCAGTCGTCCTTTCCGTCTCCAAAGAGGAGTTACCCAAGGTTCGGTTCTAGGACCAGTTCTCTTCTCTTTATATATCAATGACCTTCCCACTTTCCTTCCTACATTGTCAAGACCTTTCTCTATGCAGATGACCTAGCCATCTGGGCCTCCTCCCCGAGTGTTGAGTGTGCAACTTCCATAGTACAAGCTGCCCTCAACAGACTGGTGGAATGGTCCTCAAAATGGCGCCTTCCCCTCAACCCTCTCAAATGTGAAACATCCTTCTTCAGCTTAGACCTCTACCAATCACGTATACAACCCTCTCTGTACATTCTTAACACCCCACTCAAATTTAACCCTCATCCAACCTTTCTCGGTGTAACCTTCGACCGCACTCTCTCTTTCAAACATCATGTCCTATCCTTACGGAAAAAGTTTCACAGCCGATTCCGTGCTTTCCGCTCTATCGCCTCTGCCTCCTGGGGTCCAAAAGAATCCTTATGTACCTTATATAAAACCTTCATTTGCCCCATCCTCACCTATGCTTCCCCAGGTTGGTTTCCCTTCTCATCTCCTACTCACATCACATCCGTGGAGAGGATGCATAGATCTTCCTGTAGAGTAATCACAGGTTGTCTATCGTCCACTCCCATCCCTCTACTTCATATAGAAGCACTTCTACCTCCACTACGAGTCACCCTCACTCACCAATCCCTCTCCTTCTTTGAACGGGTCCTCCGTCTACCTTCCACCTTTCCCATAGCCTCTCTTGCGAATTCTAACCCCCGTACACGTCTCAAGAAGAGCTCATGGAGATCCTTCTCCAGATCACATAACCTTACCCCTAACCTACATCTTTCCCGTGAACCTCTAATCCTCTGCCCTCCTGAACCCCCCTGGTCTACCCCATCTACTTACACAATTTCACTCCATCTCTCATCCCCATGCTCTCGCAAAGACCCCCCCTCCCTTCGCAACACCACAGCTACCTCCCATCTTTCCTCCCTATTTAACAGCGATATCTCTGCCTGGACTGACGGTTTGGGACAGGGTGGTGCAGGGATACAGATCAAGTGTACAAAGTGTGTCACTGCTACCTCGCTCTCCTTCTCGACTGGTCTCTGGGCTACCAGTTATAGTGCCGAAACCTTCGCTATCCTACATACTCTGGAGTCGTGTATCTCTCACTCCAAGACATGTAATTTTGAATCTATCACTCTTTTTTCCGACTCTTTATCTGTCCTATCAACTCTCTCTGCCCCCCTACCATATTTAACCCCCAAATTCCTATCCAATACACAATCCCTTCTCAATTCTCTATCCCAATTCAAGATAGTTCATCTGCAATGGATACCAAGTCACTCTTCCCTCCCTGGTAACGACTTAGCTGACTCTCTAGCCAAAGCCGGAGCCTCTCTTGTTCCCTCCAACATATCCGTGTCCCTTGCACCCCTTATTTCCTCTCAAAGACAATCCCTCTAGACCAGTTGGAGACGCAGTGTCCAATCTGGTCTCTTTCTACACCAAATCCCTTCAGTATCTCCGGAGGAGCTTACTCTCCCTCGCTCCGCTCGCTGTGCTCTCTCCCGTTTACGCTGCAACGGGCACAGCACTATCCTTAACACTTATCTCCACAGAGTTGGTCGAGCCGAGACTCCTTCATGCAGCAACTGTGGTTCTAAATCACAGGATCTTTCACATCTCGTGCTTGACTGCCCTGTACTGGACCATCTGCGTCGGGCCATATTCGGCCATATCCTCTCACTTCTGGACCTCTGGTCCCGTCCGTGGGGAGCCGCCCGATTACTGGGACTCCGCGGAGTTGATCCGCGCCCCCATCCCCAGGAATGGGTCGGGTAAATCCACCACCACCACCACATCACGTAGGGTAACACGGTGACAAGACAAAAATGATTTTTAACTATTGACTTTTGAGCCATCTCAGAGAATAAACAAATAAACAACTGCATGGATTAGTTAAGCTAGTATTAATAAAGGAGGACAGCAAAACAGCAAGATATTTGAATAGATAGGCTTATCTTTTTATGCTCTACCATGCCAAACGTCTGAGGCGCTTATGAATCACACCATTCATCATGCATTTTTTTTTTAGGTAAAAGCAACGAATGCAGTGGTCGTTCTGTGAAAAGTATTTTGCCTAAAATTATGTTTCAAATTAAAGCTTTTTTAGCATTAACGTTACAGAATGTAATTGTTTATATTTTTCTAAACAAAACAAACAAAAATTACACAACCTAAGAAAAATTTAGATTAATTATACAGTAAAACACCGATTATTCGAACACTATTAAGATGGTAATACAACGTCATAGCTTAATGTGAACATCATAGTGAATATCGTTCAACAAAGCTCTGCTTCTAAAAAAAAATGAGAGACTTGGCAGCGACGACAAAAGTAACAAACTTAAAACAAAAGAAATGAATGATCAGTATGACTATACTGCTCATAACGTAGAATAAATGAACATATGTGTAAATGATGCTTTTTATTGCAAGATTGTATTTTGTTCGATTATCCGAACCACCTCTGATCTTAATTAGTTCGGATAATAGGCGTTCTACTGCATATTGCAAGAAAAAATTATAACAAAATTCGGATCAGTTAAACTTTAGCTTCCTGTTGCGAGTGTTCCGAACTTAGTTAGCTCAGCTACAAAAAGTTTTTTAACAACAAGGACAACTTTGAAACCTTTAATTTGAACTTTTGACTTAATTCATAACAAAAACTAAATACGCCGAGAAATACTAACATTAAGACGTTTTTGAATTGTAAACTTATTTCATCAAAACAATCTGAGACGGAAGGAGCTTACAATTGTGAAAAGTCTGAATCGTACCATATTAACTTATGTGTTTGTTTCAAGAACATTTTATTTCTGCAATTAAAATAACTGGCACAAACGGATATCGGTACCTGGATCCGGATGAAAACGGAACATAAGCGTGAGGATGACGAATGGCGGAGTTTTCTTTCGTAAATCTTTCAGGAACAAACTCCTAAAAACGAAATTGTAGAAATTCAAGAGCGCCATAATTTTCCAACCATTTTACATGCAGGTTATGTAACTTAGTTAATCAGCAGCATCAGTCAATTTCTTTAGATAACATTCCGTTAATAACATTCTGGTTACTACGTCGAAAGTTGTTAACTATTGCATTGTCAAAACGTTGCTTTTAGTCATTCGGAAGGCCATAATAGTGGCCTAAAAACTTATAATCCGGAAGAAATAGTTCTTTTGTTTATTTGAAATTATATTTGTGCTTGGAAAACATTTTCTCAGTCCTTGCCGTGAACTTGTGTCTTTCTGACAAGAACGGCTACTCCTTGCACTGCACCATACTCTGAACTTGTAACTTTTATTTAAATATAAAATGATGAAAAACATAAAGTAGTGAGAAGCCTAACATAAAAACTTATATTTAAATTCTACCGATTTTTAGTTAAAATTTCAAATTCACAGTCAAAAGTTTGCTTTTTTTAAATATTATACCAATGCTTCAAAATTAACGTCTATTAACGTTAATACTTCAGTTATTATGTTAACGTCATTGCTCACTTCTGGATTTTCCCAAACCAAAGGATTTCGGTGGAGAGCCAGCACTTGCACAAATACTCTGGTGCCTGTTGGAATGGTGACTTCGTTAGGAGTCATGTGTTCCGATTTAACTTTTAATTCGTTTTCTAGCTTGCGACCAAACGTTACAACTGGAGGGTAAAGACGAAGACTTTCTTTCAAGAACATCGTAAGGTAAGGAAAGCGGTTCAAGTCCTCCCTGAATGGCAACAGAAAAAATATAATTTTGCTTAAAAAAAAAGAAATTAATTAAACAGTTTTTATGTTCATTATATAGTAATTGTTATTTCTTGAACACTTATTCTTTTACGAAAAGTAAAATGTAGAAAGCAAAATTCAAAGTTAAATTTCAGAAGAAATACTATAGTATAGAAAACCTATAATTGTATAGAAAATCAATAATTTGTTTGATAACTGAGGTTGATTTTGCATCACAGGCTCTCACCATTCAACATCAACCTGATCACGACAGACTGATTGAATTTCCTCGCGACATTTTTCTTGAAACTCTTGATACTTTGCCAAGTTGTAAAGTGCCCACGATACTCCTGCAACAGTTTGGTTGAGAAAATGATTTTTACATATTTAAACGTGCTTTGACTCACCGCTAGATGTCGTGTCGTGTCCTTCAAACAAAAACGTGTCAACTTCATCTCTAATTTCTTGTTCAGTTAGCCCTTTTCCTTCTTCATCCTACCAAGTAATTGTGACTAAATACTGATGGTGGTGAGTAAGTAATTAGATGTGAGGAAGTAGATGGTCTGCCAGCTAATGCAACAATGCAAGTCTGCTGATGCAGTGGTGATGTCTGGTCAAGTAGGCTGTTGTATTTAATTAGGTGTTAGCTGTGATGGCCTTACAATGGGGGGCCGGTGCCAGAAAAGTAAGGGGGCCACTATTTAGCGTTCCAAAGCCCAGCAAACTCTAAAAAGAGGCCTTTATTATAACGGGGGCAATTTTTAGTCTATGAAAACAAAGTGATCTATAAAAAAAATCTTTAATTTAGCAGGGGGCATTGTTAAGTGTTCAGAGCACTAGAGACAATAAATAAATTGTCATTGTTTTAGAAGGGGCCACTTTTTAGTGTCTCAAATTAAAGTCTCACAAATAAAAAAAAATTTTTAATTTTATTTTTGACATGTCATTGACATCTTGGTGCTAACATGAAAAAATAGAGCAATTTCTTGTGTAGGAGGGGCACTTTTTGATGTATTTTAAAGGAGGCTCGGTGCGGCTGCACCATTTGCACCCTATTAAATCTACCACTGGTTGGTAGATGTGCGGGAGTGTTTGTGCTTAAAGTGATATGCTTGAAGTTAAGCAGGATGTCTTCAATCAGTTCTCCCCTTTGGTCTTCTGTTGGCGGGTACCATAATGACGAGAGAGTATTGACACCTGTTGTGATGATTGTGTTTGGAAGATTTGTTATAGTTGTAAATGTGCTAGATATCATTGAGTCTTCTTCTATTTGTGATAGTTGGGTGGAATGTTTGGGTTAAACGTACATGTTTGCAATATGCAATTGCTCAGATGCAGAAAGACAAATTTTGATGATTTGCAGTTCAATGAGAGAGATAAGTGATGCATTAAGTCAGTGTGGTCCAAGCCCTGGCCCGCGGGCTGCATGCGGCCCGCCGAGGAAATTTGTGCGGCCCGCGGAACAATTTTGCAGCCGTAATTTTTTTTGGAGAACGCTATGATTTTGCGCGAAAATAGGAATTTTGCAGACCGATTCGAAGTGAAGACTTGAGAACACCCTGATTTTGAGACAAAACTAAGCGTTTCTATCCAGTTGAGGCGCGCAAACTCAAATAATTTTTGAAAAGTGGCCCACAAGAGTGGAGAAGTCTGACCTAGATGTTATCTTTGCGGCCCGCAAAGCTTTTTCAAACCTTAATGCGGCCCGCGAAACTTTTTTAAACCTTAATGCGGCCCTCCATGCTCTTAGCCTTGGACCACACTGCATTAAGTAGTGAAAAACTGATGTTGTTTTTAATGTACGTTAGGAGGCCTCCTCCTTGTTTGTGTGGGCGATCTGTTCTGATAGGTGTGAAGTGAGGAATGTTTGGTGTTTTGTGGAATTGATTGACTTTTATCTCGAGTATGGTAATGACGTCTGCTTGTGTATTTTTTAATGAGTAGTTGTCTATCATCTATTTTGTTGCAAATGACATTTGCTTTACGTTGCAAGACTTTGAGAAAGCTCTTAGGGATGTTGCGTTCGTTTGTGTTCTGTGTTTAAAAGTACTGTAAAGTGTACAGAACCATAAGTTGTTGTAGTCCTTTTTTTGTCACTTGGGAGCATTTTAAATGTAGCATAGGTACGTTAGACTTAGATATAAACTCCAACTTAGCAAACCTTTGTTTGAAGAAGTATATCCAAGAAATCACACATTGAGGTTTCATTGTTTTCCTCGGTTGTATGAATTTCTTCAAGCTTTTTCTTTCTATCCGATATTATCTACAAACATCTTGCTCAGATGCAAAGCTTAAACAAAATTCAGTATAAAACTATTACTTTTTCTGCATGTGAATGAAGAACATCTAAGGATTTGAAAAATGCCTTTCCGTCAGCTGTCAAGCGATATATCCAATCAACAAAGTTCAAAGGGTTCTTGAATCGTCCCGAGAAACCAGAGCCCGCATCATGTACTGCTTGTATGTAAGGATGCTGTCCACTGAGAACAAATACCAAGGTATGCACGTGGGAAGCCGTTGATCAAAGTTCATAAAAATTTTAGCAAATAAAAAAATCAAACTGAATTATTCAGCAAACGATGAAGAATAACCATTAAAAAAAAAGAATTTTATAACCAAATTGTTCGAGTATGGTGTAATTGGTACTGTGAATAGGCTAAAAATGAAAATTTTGTTCAAAAACATGTTTTGGTTGATGGACACTTACGTGGTTAATTGACAGTCAGTTTTAGTTGACATTGCACACTGGACCATGGTATCCAATGTCATCAAACTAACATCATTGTTTATTTCTAGAGATTGGTTAGTTTTCTTCTGCCATTTGTCGATTAGAACTTGAACTGTTTGGTTAGATACTTTCATATAGCTGAAAATATAGATGAATAATCACATGCAAAAAAGAGATGTGCTAAGTTCTGTCCACCACAGAAACACTTGCATAGAAAGTTCAAAATTTCTAAAACTAACTTTTTCAGACAATTTTTTTGCCATAATCAAGATCAACATTTCTTTCTACTTTACTTTTCCATGCATGCATACTTCTGTTTTTTATTTCATGTTTTATTAAAGAGTAGACAATCTTTGTAAAAATGTTAACTTATAAAGCTATCTCGAGCAGTCAAAATAGAATATCAAAGAGTTCTTACAGAAGATCTATATTTTATTTAAAAATGTTTGCTTTAAGTCTTGTCTGAATGGCTAAAACACTTTTAGAAAAGAATGATCAGAGCTTTTTCTTGCTTTGTCATTCTTAAATTTAATCATAAAATTTAACTGAACAATTTGAATAAGCAGACCAAATAATTTAAACATACCGTTTTAAAACACTGAAATGAAAAGCAGGAGTCAAAAGAATCCGATTTCTTTTCCATTTACTTCCTTGACTGGTCAATAATCCGTCCCCAAGCCATGGGCGGATAAATTTATATCCTAGATCATCTTTAGGAGCTGAAACATTGATAAAAAACAATGACTGTAAAAGCACTTGAATGACTAAATTAAGCGGAAGTAACAATGCACAACATATTTTTAAAAACTAAAACTAGTAATTTATAAATTTAAAACAAGAAAATTTATATAAATGAATAGTAATAATTTTGAAATACTTGTTAAAATCAATCAGCTTTGCAAAGCACATTCAACATAATGCTGTGGTATTTGGGCCATTTCATGACAAATCATCACAAAAAAAAATTTTTTTTAACCACTACATCTCTGATTTTAATGCAAATTGGTGTATGTGGTTATCTTATAGCCAAAACCCACTGGTGCAAATATGAGGGGCATTAAAAAAATACACGAAATTTTATAATTTTTTATAATTTATTGATACAATCGATCTACTTTTCAACACAGTCTCCATCAAGGTTGATGCACTTCTCCAGGCGGTGCTTCCATCCTTTTATCCCATTTTTGAAGTAATCTGCTGACCATTTTGTGAGCCATGTTTTTGCTGCTTGCTTTGCCTCATTAGTGTCATTAAAATAAACGCCTTTCAAGTGTTCTTTGAGTTTTGGGAATAAAAAACTCAGATGGGGCAAGGTCTGGACTATAACCTGGATATGGCAGCAATTCTCAACGAAATTCTCTCAAAACATCTCTTATGATCTGAGAAGAATGTGTTGGGGCGTTGTTGTGATGGAAAAGAATTTCACGATGGAGTTTTCCAGATGCTTTTCAGCTAATTTTGCTCTCAATTTCCTTAGAACTTCTACATAATAGGGGCCTGTAACAGTTTTTTTACCTTCTAAAAAATCTACTAGCACAACTCCTTCAGAGTCCCAGAAAACAGTTGCCATTACCTTCTTGACACACCTCTCAGACTTGAATTTGATTGGGCCAGATGATCCATGTGGGAGCCACTGTTTGGACTGCTGTTTTGTTTCAGGATCATACTGGTAGACCCATGTTTCATCTCCTGTCATAATTCAATCAAAAAAGCGGTCTTCATCTGCTTCAATTTTGAGCAAAATTGCCATTGACAATTCACTTCTGAGATTGAGCTGATTTGGACGCAACACTTTTGGCATCCATCGCGCCGAAAGCTTGCTGAGGCATAAATCGTCATGCTGAACCAACTGATATGCCCACAGTCTCAGCTATCTGATAAACCATCAATCGTCCATCTTCTTTGACTAGGTTCCTAACAAAATCAATTTTTTCATTGTTTTTTGAGGTTGTTGGTCTTCCACAACCCTCATCATCTTCAACAGTTTCTCTACCATCTCAAAATCTTTCAACCCACTTGTAAACACAAGTTTTCTTTGGAGCATCATCTTTATAAATGGTCTGCAGAGCTTGAATGATCTCTGTTCCTTTCCAACCAAGCTTTACCAAAAATTTGATGTTGGTTCTTACCTCAAAATCCTTATGCTCCATGGGTTAAAAAATTACCTTAAATAAACTAGCTCTTGACAACTTCGTTTACAAGCGCAAAATGAGTGATAGCAATTATTCGTCGTTGTCATCGTTTGAAGGGCATCCACTCCAGGCCAGACACAAACAGAACTGGGGCCGAAGCAATTATTCGATAACAAAGAACATGCTTTTTATGGCTAGCATGCTATAATACGTTTTTTCTTGCTGGCACTCTTGTCACGGGAGAATTCCGCGTATTTTTTTGAATGCTCCTCGTATTAGGTTTCTAGGACTAACACTTTTTTAATTATAGGGGGTAAAGTTTTGGGGGAGACAAAAAACTCTTCAAAAAACGCATATATCTTCCTCAAGATATGTTTAAATTATAACATGTTATATATGGTTGAAATCAGAAAAG
Organism: Diplosoma virens; assembly: GCA_963680785.1. Classification (NCBI taxonomy): domain Eukaryota; kingdom Metazoa; phylum Chordata; class Ascidiacea; order Aplousobranchia; family Didemnidae; genus Diplosoma; species Diplosoma virens. Next base: position 41,549,838 of record OY796889.1, read on the forward strand.
AACAAGGATTTCAAATATAATATCAAAAATCCTATAAATATTAATATCAAAAAGTTATTTATTTAAAAAAAAATTTTTTCTGCCACCCTCCAAAGAATTTGGAAAATCCCCAGAAAAAAATTTTTTTTTTAAATTTTGATTCATAAGCTTTAAAAAAATATGCAATAAAAATAATGGGTATAGACCATTCATTATGCATAACACTCAATACAAATGATTCACTAAAGCAATTTTTAAGAAAATTTTTACTCAATTTAATGGTTTTTTTAAAAAAATTTATCCATTAAGTTATTATCTCACTCCTAAACACATAAATATGGCAATACTTTCAGTATTCATTTTTTATTGCATTAATAGATACCTAGTTGCTAAACTTAAGATTAAATGATGGTAGCCCTACCTAAATATAGAACCAATGTCCCCCTCATTTTGCTAGAAATACAATGTTCTTGATTGGGATCGGTTTTATTTCAAAGCAGGGAGTTGCAAAAGTAACTTTAATGACTAATGTTTAGTAGGTATTTAATTTATAAGTATGATTTTTAAACATTTTGTATTTAGCAACCATCTGTGATAAACTACTATTTAATTTTAACAACTAATTTACATGCTGTGTTTTTCGATCTAAGGAAGGCTTTAGACCAGTGGTCACCAAACTATGGCCCACGGGCCAGATTCAGCCCGCTAAGGTTTTTTTTATCCAGCCCACGGAGCTTTTTTTAAAAATATATGCACTCACTTTGAGCCACAATTGGATAGAATTATATTGGAAACACCCTAGTTTCACGTTTTTACCTTGTCTTTCCATTGGAAAACACGCCAAGATTTTAAGAGAAAAATAGCGAAACTAGAACTTGAATCAAAGTGAGGACTTCTTTTTTTTAGAGGTCACTACAATTTTGGAAGAAAAAATAGCGAAATCAGAGATCGAATTAAAGTGAAGACTTTTTTTTCTTGCTTTGGCATGGGGAGGTCCAAGAAATCTAAATCCGGCCCCTGGCTCAAAAGCTTGGGACCACTGCTTTTGACACTATTAATCATGATATATCAATAGAAAAAATTTAATATATACTTTGGATTAAGAGGAAAGATCATATTTATCATAAAATCATACCTGAGTAATAGAATTCAATGTACAGAAATAAAAAATGCTTCATCTGATTTGACTACACTTAAATGTGGAGTACCACAGGGTTTAATTCTTGGACCCCTGTTATTCCTACTCTAAATGATCTTTCAAATGTATCTAATATGAAGACTACTCTATTTGATACCTGTGCAAAATATGTTAATAAAGAATTGTCTGTAATAAACATAAGGTTGAAGTCAAATAAACTATCATTAAACTACACTAAAACCTATTTTGTACCATTCAGTAACAAAAGAAAAATTTTACTAATCCCTTTAATATTACTATCAGTGGTCATTTCATTGAAGAAAATGTAGTTTGAAGTACCTTGGGTGACTTGATATGAGCACTTGACAACTTTCTGAAGTTTGTGACATAGTATGTAAACTAAGACACTGTGCTACCCTAGCAACATTAAAAACTATCTATTTTGTATTATTTCAATTCGAAGTCTAAAACTCTACATTGAATTGGAGAAGAGCTAATAAATCAATGCTGGCTCCTATTCAGGTCCTTCAAAATCAGTTCATTCGTTTTTGTTTATTTTTACCAAATTCAGCAAATATAAATTATCTCTTTCATAAATTTAATGTCTTAAAAATAAACAATATTATTAAATTTACTTATGCAAAGTTCATGAACTCAAGCAAAGGATAATAGCACTATATATTTCTGATTAACCAAATATACTAGAGACAGCTCTAAAACATATTTAATTTGAATAAAAAAATTTGGCTGTGTTCTTTTAATACAATACAAAGCTGGAACTTAAGCTGGTGCAATTTTACTGGTTCCAAGCTTTTCAAAATATCAGGCTCCATCTCCAACCTTATTAAAAAATTGCCTCCAGCTTCAACCTTTTAAAAGTATGTAGCTCCAGCTCCACCTTTTTAAAATATGAGACTCCTGCTCTGGCTCCACCTTTTTAAACTATGTGGCTCCACTCCAGCTCCAGCTCCAGACCCTAAAATTTCTTCCTGCTCCAGGCTCCAGCTCCACACCCCTGGTTTTTACCAACTATATGTATCTTCTGATTTTAGTAAAAAGATGTTAAATTTCAGTGGTGTAAAGGTATGGTCTAAAATTCCTAAAAACATCAACAAAAACTCATTTCATAATTTTAAAATTAATTATAAATCATTTCTTTATAAACAACTACTGGTATATCAGTGATTCTTAACAATTTACAGAATTCTGTTTGTAAACTGTAATATGTAATGTATTTGAATTGTTTTCAATTGTGTTGGTATGTTGTAATGTTTTTAAATTGTTTTCATTTCTATCAGTATATTTTTTTGTGACCTAACAGTTGATGGAACAACACTCGATCAAATGACACTTGATTGAAACAACATTTGATTGAAACGACATTTGATCAAATAATGGAGAAAAAAATTTACAACTTTAAATCTGTCTTAATTTTTTCGTCCCAAAAACATAGTGATCTCTAAAAAAAGGTCTTCACTTTGAGTCTCTTATTTCTATAAGGGTCTGCAAGGGTGGTGCCATCGCACAATGCCCCCTAAATAACTGACAACATAAAATGAATGCGAAGAAATGGCAGCAATAGGCATTTAATGAACACAACTATGAAATAAAATCTACTTGTTGCCCCCTTAAAAATGCTTAGCCTTGGAACCTCTTTAAAAAACCCTGACCTTGACATTGACAAAAAATTAAAAAATTTAACACAAACTGTTCTCTTACTGATGAACTCTGCTTTTTATGAATCTAATTTACAGTAAGAAAGACATTCTTTAATCACAAAAACATACAAAAGTAAATCTTTTTTTTTTATCAACTGTCAATTTCAATCACGTGTCGTTTCAGTCAAGTGTTGTTTTGATCTAGTGTCATTTCAATCTAGTATCATTTTAATCAAGTGTCATTCAATCAATTGTTGTAACACCATATTTTTTATGATTAACCTTGATAAATATCATTTTTTATTTGATTTGTCTTTGTTTATATTGCAATTTCATTTTTTATATGTAGCATCTGATTCAAATAATTAAAGGTACTAGCTGATATATGGTGACCTGAAAGGTCTTTTGCTAGCATCTTCTTCTGGCAACAATTGCATTTTTTTCATTCTTTTGTATGTGTCAATTTATTTTTGTTTTTGTTTTAATGAGGAAAAAAATATAAAAAATATATAACTTGTATATGTATTTGAGATGTATAATTTTATTACATTAACAATGGAGTTATGGCTAGTGTTGCTAATGGTTATACAAAGATTTTAATTTATTACTGTAATACCTATACAGTCATATTTATCAAAGGTATTTAGTTTGCACATTCCACAATATCTGATACCTACTATAATCCCCATTAAATGTTTGTTTTTTCTCAAATATTATAACTATTTTAAACTATTTAGAATCTAAAATGCCAAGAAAACATTGCCAACATTCTCAATATTGAAATTTAGTTACATAAGAAAATCCTTTGCATTTTAATTGAATTTTTGGAAATATTTGCCCTAAAAATTGCTTTAGTAAATCATTTGTATTGAGTGTTAAGCACAATAAAAGGTCTATAATCATTGTTTTTATTGCATATTTCTATGGCTTATAAATCAAAATTTTTTCTGGGGTTTTCAAAATTCTTGGGGGGGTGGCAGAAAATATTTTTTTAAAAAATAAATAACTTTTTTATATTAATAGTTATAAGATTTTTAATATTATATTTGAAATCCTTGTTCTTTTTTGATTTCAACTGTATATAACATGTTGTAATTTAAACATATCTTGAGAAAGATATATGCGTTTTTTGAAGAGTTTTTTGTCTCCCCCAAAACTTTACCCTTTAACTATAATTCAAAAAGTATTAGTCCTAGAAACCTAATATTTGCACCAGTGGGTTTTGGCTATAAGAGAACTACATACATCAATTTTCATCAAAATCAGAGATGCAGTGGTTAAAAAAAATTTTTTTGTGGTGATTTGTGATGGATTGACCCAATTAGCTTAAACATAGATTCCTCAACACCACAAAATGTAGGATTACAACATACCTCCGCTCGATGCTAAAGATCGAATGGCATCGGGATGAAAAACTAAAAGGGTTGACATCACAGGCCCCCTCCAGCTGTTTATCATCACCGGGTAGATGGAAGAAAGCTTTGACAGGCCCACGCACCTTTGGTGCGGATCTAAACCAAACTGAAATCATTCATTTAAAATATTATTTGTTATTTTAAAAAATGAGCGCAACGCCAATCAGTTTTGTTGCGTTTACATTAATACAATAGTTCAAGACGATTTTAAAACAAATCTCCCAGCTTTAACAAGCTCTATATTGTGTTTAAACAATGGACGGTTCCGCGCCTCACGGAATTCGTGCTATCACCACAACAATTGTAACTTTCCTGTTATCGCCTCACCATCTATTGCAAGTACCGTATTTATCCGATTGTAAGCCGCGATTTACAATCGGATAAATACTGTAATTTTTTTGGTGTTCAACTAACCCGGAATCCCTCCTACAAGTTTCTTTTTTATTTCATCCTAGTGTTGTAGGGGAGATTCCAGGTTACTTTCACCAAACAAATTACTTGCAATAAATGGTGGGGCGATAACAGGAAAGTACCTATTTTTGCAACACTGCATTAAGTTTGGCTGAAGATGGAATGGAACTCCGATCAACGAGATCGGAATGATAAACACTACACAAACGAGCTGATCTTTTGTGAATTGATCAGTTTTCATTAAAACGATACTTGTAAACTTATTTATTTATGACAAGCGGTTCAATCAAGAATTGCATTAAAACGATAAATTCAAAAAAAAGTTCAGCCATACAAACTCACTTGTCGCATGTGACCAAAAAACCAGTGGCGATTGCCTGCACCAGTGATTTTGTCCAGTTTCTTAGAGTGACGATAACTTTCCATCGCTGGCCTCACAACTTTCAGCACAGTAACAATACAAAGAGTGAGTAGAAACAGCCCAGCAACAAGCGTATTCAATACAAATCCACCCCCGCTGATTACGTCGTCAAAAACCATGTTTAATTACTTAAAGAATCTGCAAAATTAATTTAAAGATAGATTAATCAGCGAAAACGGATAACTTTTGCATTTTCTTTCTTAATCTTTAATTCTCCAAAAATTCTCTAAAATAATAACAATAAGCAAACAGCTATTTTCTGTTTACTGTACCAGCGATGCAATTATTTGCAGCGCATTTTCTTTACATTAGGTTAACTAAATCTTAACACATATAAACTTTGCACGAAGTAAATTTGTTGCACTCACTTTCAGAAACTCTGGTAAGCTTGTTTATTGATTTATTTTTAACCCTGTTTATTAAACTTTATTGATTCTCTAAGTTTGTAAGTTTAATGCTTACAAGTGGTATGCAATCTTCTTGTTTAAGCGTTTGCATGCAGATTAATCAGATGAATGTCAGGAAAGCTGTAGGAGTGAGAGTTAAAAAGAACCAAAACTAGTTGCTCTAAGAGATAAAAAAATAAAAAAAACGCCGTGCAAATTGTACTCGCAGGCCCAAAATTTCATTAAATTTTTTAAAATAAATTGTACTCGCAAATTGTACTCGCGAATTGTACTCGCAAATTGTACTCGCAAATTGTACTCGCAGGCCCAAAATTTTATTAAATTTTTCTAGTCCACATGTAATTGCAGTTAATGAAACTTGGGAAAAACCTAACTCAACAGGACAGTACAAAAATTTAAAGAATTACATATATTTGTCAAATCCTCGTAAAAATAATAAAGATGGTGGAGTAGCTTTGTACATAAAAAAAAACCTGATCTTTGACATACGTTCTGATTTAAATATAATGGATGAAAAAATCTTTGAATCAATTTTCATAGATATTTACTTTGACCATAAGGTTGTTACCTGTGGGACAATCTATTGATCACCTAAGAAAGATACAAAATCTCTAAATAAATTTTTTGAATACCTCAATTTTGTCTTTAATAAATTAAAACATAATAAAAATGTGTACATAATGGGTGATACAAACATTAATCTCATTGACCAAAAAGACCCTGGCACTGAAAATTTAACAGACACCATGTTTAATAATAATTTTTTTCCTTTAATCAATCGCCCCACAAGACTAACAAATAATTGTGCTTCCACCATTGATCATATTTGGACAAATATAACTTGTGTCAATATAACAAGTGGCATATTAGTGCATAGTGTCTCTGACCATTTTCCTATTTTTCAAATATCTGAAATTGTTAAATTAAGACAATCTTGTCCAATCAAAAATTTATTCTTTTCTGCTTCTAATCTAATAAATTTTCAAGCTTCTCTCAAAAATATTGACTACAGTAATGTTGCTACATTTTCTGACCCAGATTTAGCTTTTCAAAACCTTCAAAATATTTTTCTAAATAAATTTAACCAAAATTTTTTTAAACAATCAAAAAATTAAAAACAGAATAGCCAATGATTTGACAAAGAGCTTTGGAGCTTACTTCACAAAAAGGACAGATTACATAAAAATTATATACAAAAAAATAACTTATTAGCAAAAGAAAAGTATCTAAAAATTAGAAATCAATATTTTCATCTTATTAAGCAAAAAAAAAAGAGAATATTTTAAGAACAAATTTAAAAATTATAAATGTGATATAAAAAAAACTTGGCAAACCATTAATGAAATTTTGGGAAGGACTAAAGCAAACATCAGTAACACTAATTGTATCTTAGAAGCTGGAAAAATGATATATGAACCTAAAAAAATAGCAAACACATTTAACACACACTTTTCTACTATCTCATGTAAACTGATATCTCAGCTCTCTGCTTCTGCTGCTAACTATCAAGATTACTTAGGTTCTTCAAATCCCTCTTCCATGTTTTTTTATCCAACATGCCCACAAGAAATCAAAAAAATTATATCTACTTCAAAGCCAAAGTTGAGTTCAGGTTGGGATGGTATACCTTCATTTATACTTAAACATCTCCCTAAAAATGTAATATCCATTCTCAGCTACATCTTTAATCAATCTTTATCACAAGAAAAATTTATCTCTTGCTTTAAACACACCAAAGTAATTCTCCTCTTTAAAAAAGGTTGTCCCAAAGATGTTTCTAACTACAGGCCTATCAGCTTACTTTCCTGTTTTTCTAAAATAATTGAAAAACTTGTCTATATTCGTTTATATTCTTTTTTAAATAAGTTTAATTTGATTAGTGAAAATCAATTCGGTTTTAGACGAGGACACTCAACTTGTCATCTTACTTCCCTGCTTACTGATCAAATAGCAACATCATTTGAAGAAAAAATGAATAGCCTTGGAATTTTTCTTGACCTGTCTAAAGCTTTTGACACTATTAATCATGAAATATTACTAAATTAATTGTATCATTATGGTGTGAGAGGCACAGTTCATGATTGGTTTAAAAGTTATTTATTTGGAAGAACCCAACAAGTTGATTATAATTCAAGTATTTCAAATATAGAACCTATTTCTTCCTCGGTACCTCAAGGCTCAATACTCGGTCCACTCTTGTTTATAATTTACATTAATGACTTCTCAAAATGTCTCAAATATAGCAACAACCTGTCTTTTGCTGATGATACAACGATCATCCTTAGTGCAAAAAACAATAATTTATTATTTCAAAAAGGAAATAAAGAACTCGAAAACATTGACAACTGGCTAATAGCAAATAAGCTTTCCCTTAATGTCAAAAAAACAAAATACATTTTATTTAGCTCTCGTACCACAAAAACATAGTCAAAAGAATCAGTTTTAACTATTAGAAAAAATCAAATTGAAAGAGTCACTTCAATCAAATTGCTAGGTGTTATATTCAATGAACGCCTAACATGGAAAGACCACAAGGCAATGCTAATCAGCAAACTAAAATCATCGCTATACGCAGTAATGAGAGTAAAGCCTTTTTTAACTCAAGAAGCTCTACTTACACTTTTTCATTCACTAATTCTGAGTCATATAAGGTATTGCATTACAACTTGGTGCTATGGACACTCTGTGTTACTTAATAAATTACAAAAAATCTGCAACAAGTTTATTAATATGATAATCTGCACTAATCCTGCAAAAAAACGCAACAAAGAAATAACAAAAGATAATATTCTTAATATACAACAACTTTATAAATTAAATATTTCAATTTTCATGTACAAATCATTCCACAAACAATTACCATCAGCATTTAACAATATATTTCAAAGATAAACGTCTACTGTAATTACTATAAGTAACTCTCAAATCATACCTATATCGTGCAAAAACACACTAACAAAACAATCAATAAGATACATTGGCCCAAAAATTTGGAATGAATTACCTGAAAAAATTAAACTATGTAAATCCTTAAGTACATTTGTTAAAAAATCTAAAGCATTCTTCTTTGAACAACATTCATACTTATAAACTGTTACGTAAGTCATCATTTAATATCTTTTGCTGGTCTTCCTTTTCTTGTGTTTCAGGAAAACAACTGAACAATTTGAAAATCTTCAACTCTACAACGGTCAAGAAAAGACTCAAGAAAAGTTCTTCAGGATCACTCTTGTTTCTACCTGAACAATTTTTTTTTTAGCTATTGCATAAATTTTATTTTACTATTTATTGTTACTACTTTGCATCGGTTTTTGTTGATTTTTTTTTATTTTTTTTCTAGTATGTTTTCTTATGTTGTTTTTGTGTTCTTTTTGTTTGTTTGTTTTTTTTTACTAATGGTGTAATGTTTTTGTTTTTGTATTTTTTTTACTGAGGTTTTTGTTCGAGAAATGATCTTTTGATCCGCAACAGGATTTCTTTCGGTGGGTTTGTTTGCCTGTTGGGCTGGTAGAATATGTTCATGCTTTTACATATTTTTAAGGACTGATCATATTCATCCAGTCGAACTCTGCTATGGTCCCACCATTGCACCGCCCCATAGCAGTGTTTTATTAAGCAAATAACCTCGGTCCTATACTTTTTTTTTTTTCTTTTTCTCTTTCTAATTTTTTAAACAATTTTATAATGAGGTGAAGCAACCTTGCTTCTATATTAAACAACAAGTCACACCTTTCATCGCTAATTAGCAAGACACAACGTCAACTCGTTTTGTTGCTTCTTCCTTTTTCTAACCCCGTCTTTAACAACACACAAACTTTTCAACATTTTGTTATTTTATTCATGTGGCGGAGCAGAAGTAAAAGAAAACTGAACTGAACTGAACTGAAAATAAGCTTGAGAAGAACTTATTTCAACCAACTAACTTTTCTGCTTAATTTTATTTCATCCTACTAATTTCTCTCTAAAACTAACTCTCACTCCAATCGGTTTTTTTTCGAATTAGATTTGACTGTTTTAAATTCAGCTCAAAAATTTCAGGCAAAGTGACACAAAATGATGCATTCCATTGGTGATTTTTATAGAAAATTGAACAAAGGTTCGAGCTACAATAAAAGAAGCTCACTTTATCCAATCATATGCGTAACATGTATAACGCTTTGCTTTCTTTGGTATGAAGCTTTTTAGTTAAAATGCTTAGTTAGCAATACACTTTAATACAGGGATGCAGAGCCATCAAAGTTTTGAAGCGAGTCCAAGTCCAGGATAAAATGACGAGTCTGAGTCCGAACCGAGTCTGCATCTCTGTCTAAAACTAAAAATTATCTCTTTGACTTATATGAAAGAACCCAAGAACTGCCATAAGTTGTAAACGAAATCTAACCGGCAATATTTTTGTTCTGTACTAGTATTGACCACTAGGGGCGCCGTAAGTAGGGAAGCAGGGGGCAATTTCCCCACCTGCTGTTTTAACCTCTTTAAATTACCCTCCTGTACGTTTCAAAACGGTAAGGTTCAGGTGGGCACATACAGAAGCACTGAGTCAGATTTGCCTACACAATCGTAGAAACTCGATTAAAATATCAGATCGATTGAAGGTGAATGTCATTATTTTGGTTATGATCTGCACCTTAAATTTAGAAAGAAAGTAGAGATCACGGACTCGATTGAAATTGATGGCAAATAGGGATTTTGGACATCGATTGAAAGTAATGACCTTTTGATTAATTTGATGGCAAATAGGGATTTTGGACATTGATTGAAAGTAATAACCTTTTGATTAATTTGATGGCAAATAGGGATTTTGGACATTGATTGAAAGTAATGACCTTTTTTAGTCTTCAACAAGAATTTGGGACGAAAATAAAGATTTTCTCTACTTTTTTAGTGATAATTAGAATTTTGCGCTGAAAACGGTCGTGATACGAAATGGCAACTCTATAAAAAGACTGTTTTTAAAAGTAAAGATGCCTTTTTTTAAATTTTTTCCCCCCCAGACAAAATTGCCCCAGTTAAACACTCGGTATTACAAAAAAGTGACGACCTTGAGCGCAACAGAATAACAAACAGTAATAAAATTTGGAATAGTGAAGAGGAATAATATATAGGAAATTATATTTTAACTTCTCTTTTATTTTCTATTCAAGATTTAACTTTTTTTTTCTTGATATATAAGTATTGATGACAATAATCTGCGGATCTTTAAATTGTTGATGCTGCATGTCGGACTCGCTATTTCGTTAGCTCGCTAAAATTATGTAGAACTCGCTAAAATTATGTAGAACGTATGCTAAGCGTAGCCTACTTATTAATGATCTCCAAGGGGGGAGTATGGAACAATACCCTGTCTAAATACGCTAATGATGGGGTATTTCACTTCAGAACTTTTTGGCAATGTGCCCTAAAAAGGGTAGTTTTTCCAGGCATTGTCCCGTCCTGAAAAAACGTTTGCCAATTAACAGACCCTCGCTGAACATCGTAATGGATAGATACCTTTCCGTTTTGGCAGATTAGGTTTCGGTCTATCGCGTTTAAAAAGCAGTAACAGACTTACTCACATCCCAGGCTACGAAAAAGCACCTGCCATCTGGGATGCCAAAGCCAATGAAATCAATGAAAAGCAAACGAGTGTCGCGTTCCAAAGCCTATGAAGCCTATAGGGGTCCCAAAGAATTATCGACCAATATCTCTGCTCTATGTCCCCTACAAGATTCTCGAGAGACTTATCTACGCCCGCGTTGAGCCATTAGTCGATCCGCTTCTCCCTGAAAACAGGCTGGGTTTCGACGCGGTAATTAGTCAACCGTATATCAAGTTGTTCTGTTGACCCAGAACATCGAGGATTCTTTTGAAGCTAAGAAGAAGGCCGGTGCCATATTTGTTGATCTGACAGCTGCTTATGACATTGTCTGGAACCATGGCCTTATCTGCAAGCTGCTGAGACTTCTGCCGGATAAGCACATAGTCAGAATGATCACAGAGCTTGTCCAACACCGAAGTTTTATCCATACTACCGGTGACAGAAAGCAAAGCAGGTTACGTTGCCTAAAAACGGCGTTCCTCAGGGATTGGTCTTGGCTCTCCTCCTATTCAACATCCATACGTACGTCTTTCATGATTTCCAGAAAATTTGCTTAGGCTGATGATCAATTAATCAATCAATCAATCAATCAAGGTTTTATTTTTTCGTCCGTTACACAACAGATAATCATATTAAAATGCACACATGTGGTCGAAAAAAAAAGAATCAGCGACAAAACGATATACGTTGAAACAAGCGCCAATTCAAGTTTACGAGAGTAATTATTTAAACATGCATGGTCGCTGACCCTGTTGCATTGTTGCAGCCTTCTGGAAATTATATATATGATATAGCATTGTTGCAGCCTTCTGGAAATTGAAAAGATTTGGAGGGGACATTAAGCCAATATAAGTCTACACTTTCAGCTCCAGGCTTGGAGGTTGAATCTCAGTCACACTGCGACAGTGACGGCAGCTTTTCACTTAAATAACTGAGCCTACTTATCTTGGGGTAAAACTGGACAAATTGCCTACGTTTCGTCAACATCTAGTGGCATTGCGCAAAAAAACTATCCTCGCGCGTCACACTGCTGAGGCGACGTGTAGGCTCGGGAATGGGTGCTGGTGCCAAACACTACGCATAGCCGTCTTATCACTGGTCTACTCAACAGCTGAGTACTAAACACCAGTTTGGTGTCGCAGCGCTCACACTCACCTCATCGACAGTGCCTTGAACGACGTCTTGCACATAGTCACTGGTTGCCTACGTCCCACTCCAATAAACCATTTACCCATACTTTCAGGTATCCGACCAGCTGAGCTTCGCCGACTGGGAGCGACACTCTCCTTGGCTGACAGTGGATCTCTGGACCCCCATCATATCTTGTGTGGTCTTTTAAGTGGGCCCTTAGGTGCTCGTCAAGAAAAATTAAGATTTAGACGCCTGTTTGTGCCAGCTGCGCGAAATCTTTAAAGAATCTTGCCGAACTTGGCATCCGCGCTTCTGAGTGGACAAACGATGATGGAACGCGGAGTATTGTGAGAATGTCCAGGCTCCGTGTTTTTATGGCCAAGACCGCTTCCAGGCCTGTTGAGATGAACTTGCCCCGAATAACTTGGGTTAATTAAGCTCAACCGCCTGCGGACTGGTGTTGGCTGATTCTATTTGTCTAAGCACAAATGGGGTCTTGCTCCTTCACCGAATTGCGTGTGGCGCCACTGAACAAACCGCAGACCACGTTCTAATAGCGGTTCCATACATCGGGCACCACCTGGACACGAGGTGTGACGGTTTCGGATTACGAAAGCTACAGTCTAGTTTGTATCTGACCTGGAATGGATGCCCTTCCAAACGACGACTTTTATTTCATTATAACTAGTGCTGATTGATATTAAAGCAACACTATGACAAGATAATTTTAGATAAGATTTGAGCTAATAGTTTTCTATTTTTAGTAAGCCCTATCATTTTATAAACACGCAGAAAATAAAAACGTCTGCTCAGATCGCATTATCTTTGAAGCTATCTTCGGAAGTTGTTTTGGATGTTCACTAGGTAGCCTATCTGTCCTTTTTTCAATTAAAAAAACGATTGATATCTAGGATAAATTGTTAATAACTACATTAATTAAACTAAACAGTAATGGTTTTAGTAGGGTGCAAACGGAGTGGCCGCACCGGGTCTCTCTATAAAACATCAAAAAGTGACCTCCTACCTAAAATATTGCTCTATTTCGTCATAGTTACATCAGGACGGTGGCATCCTGAAAGTTATCAGCAGTTGTACTTACAGAACCAAAAAAAGTCATGACTCAATTGATATTATGCATGCTTCAAAAAAAAAAAAAAAAAAACAGGAACATTTTCTTTGATAAGCACGCATTTCAAGAACATAATTTTACACCAAGTTTAGTCACTGACTGATCTTTGGAAAATGAGTGTAAAGTTGCAAATGATGGAAATACAATAGAACAAAAAAAAGTGCTACAGTTATTGCATAACAAGAACATGAACTGCAAAATAAAATGTACCCCCTCGTCCATTATAGTACATATAGGAAAACACAAATAACCCAAAAATACATTAATACTTTTCTTCTCATACCAGTGATTATTAAAGTTTCCACTAAAATGTACCACAACACAAGAAATCAATAAAATAAAAAGTTATGCTTAACTTTAAATGCAAAAATACACACCAATACAAAATTAAAACACAATTTTAATGATAAATCGATTTAAGAACAATTATTCAAAAGTGAATAAATTTAAGCGTCGAAATTCGGTCGGTTTTGAAGTCATGAAAGATTTCCCAGCTTTCAGCGGTCAATCAGCTGATAGTGGGAAGGTGGTCAAGTAGAGATTAAAGTTTTGATTCAATGCTTGCTATTAAAGAATGTGATAAGCTAAAAGAAAAAATCAAATCACAACAAATACAACCTTTTCTTCGAGTACAGTAATAAAAACAACAATTATTATAACGACAAATGTTTAAGTTTATGGAAAAGTGCTTGGCAATTTTGTTGCAAAAAATCAAATAATAAAATCTTCATTATTTTTCAATCATTTCAATTAGAAAAATTGTTTATTTTTTAAAGCTTTTGAACACCGCTCATAGTTTCTATGCTGCTTTGTTCAGCGGTTGTAACTTTATGTGAATTCCATTCGTGGATTGCAGAGTGAGGCGCATTCTCATTTGTGGAGCTTCCGTTTCGTCATCAAGGTAAAGTCGGAAATTTCTTAAGACTTGAGACAAACAAACTTTCATTTCATTCATCGCGAAGTTTTGACCGATGCAGTTTCTAAAAAAATACAATTGAAGACAAATTTTTTCGAATTATTCGCAGCTCATAAAAACCATTCCTTTTCCGATGCGGCTTTAAAAAAATGTAAAATATTAAGAATAAAGGAATAACTTGTCAAAAATTTATTTTAGTTGTTCTGGTACGAACAATAAGGCCAGTTTTAATTTAAAAGAATAAAACAACGAAAGTATGTACAATTGTACATATATATATTGAAAACCAAAACTGAAAAATAGAATGGTTCTTTACTTAAACTTTTAAGATAACGTAATAATGTAAAATTACATGTTTTCAGTTTTTTCAAGCACATCAGTATATTCCTAGAAAATGATAGACAATGGATTGAGATTTACAATCTTTATGCACTAGAGTGGGCTTAAAGTTCTAAATTAAAAAGGCAACCTACCCAGTACTTGGGTTTTGATGTAGAAACACCATTTGTAATGAAAAAAGTTAGTGCTCTCATATTAGTTGACCCACTCCAAAAAAACCGCGGAAACACTAAACAGTAGTTGGACATGACCGTAGGGATGGTCTGATTCGGAATAAAATAAGATCAAGGAAATTGACAAAGGACTTTGAGTCAAAAAGAAGTTTTAAATTATAGTGTATAATTCATTTCAGTTCTTATTTTGTATACTTTTATAATTATTAGACCAACACTAACCATAATTGTATTTAATTTTTTTAGAAAAAATAGTTTTTTGCGAAAAATGACTTTAAATATTAATTTTATGTAAAAATGTTATTGAATAAAAGATGTTTAAAATTTAATTCTGCATCTTTTTGATGTATAAACTTTTTATTTTGCATGTAAAATAAAAAAAATTTAGCTATTTTTCTTTTCTAATCACCAAATTTTGAAAAAAATTTGCACTTATTTCTATAATGTGAAGTGGGTCGATTATTTATGGTAAACATTGCTTTTTTTTTCATCATGAATAGTTTTTTTTGCATCAAAACCCAAAACTAGAATGATTGCCATTTAAAAATAATTTTTTTTTTCAATGCAGCCCATCCTATTATGTACATAACCGTATCAGACTTTTTTTTTTGGGGGGGGGGGAGTGAAACAACCTTGCACGAATTTTTCGACAATTGTCCGAACCATGACCCACAGCATTCTATGAGGGTGCCCAAGTATCACGTTTTAATTAATGTGGGGGGGGCTTTTTAGGTCTTACATGTTTTTTTTAGTTGCAAAAAGAGCAGAAACGAAATAAGATTTTGATGACTCCCAAAAAAAAGGATTTTTACAATAAATCTTAGTTGTACTTGTGCACTGATCTGGATCTTTCTGAATCGAGTAACTTCCTCCTACCCAAATACGGCATGGCCGGTGCCCAAAAAATTCAATTCTTCCCAGTTTTCCCTCCCCCCGACCTGTATCAGTTATGCAAGTGCACTAAAGCGAATCATGTAAAGATACGGTACGCGAGCTTGTCTGTAATTATTATTTTTCCAAGAAATAATTGTGATAAAGGTTTTGTCTAATTTCATCTGATATATAAGGTTTACATTTCTTGGTCATTTTGAAACAACGGTTCCCAGCAGAGGTTTTACGGACCCCCAAAAGTACCTCAAATAGTTGAAGGGGGTTAGCTAATACAAACACAATCATCACAACAGATGTCAATGCTCACTCGTACTAGCCGACAGGAGACCAAAGGGGAGAACTGATTGAAGACATCCTGCTTAACTCCAAGCATATCACTTTAAGCATGAACACTCCGGCACATCGAATGGTGCGGCCGCACCATTCGCACCCTTTTCTCATTTATTTCAACGTAAATATTTGGTTTCATTATTTCGGGAAATAGATCTCAGACGGCAATTTTAATTGAAGACCAAAAAAAGATCAACAATATGATATTCTTGTTTTCACGATTTCTAGAAATCAAAGTAAAGACTTTTTTTACTTTTTCACTTTGAGTTTATTGTAAAATTTTAGCGCTACGTTTCCGGAAACTGGTGATTCGAATGGAAGATATTTACTTTGATTTCAAGAAATTTTAAAAACAAGAACGCCTATTGCGTTACCTTTTTCTGACTTCAACTCATACTGCTGACCAATTTCCGGAAAAGTATAACGAAAAGTAGCGCTAAAATTTTACGTTAAATTCAAAGTGAAGTTCAAAAGAAAAAAAAACGTCATCACAAGGTTGGGAACCACCGTTTTAAAATATAAAACGTCTTGTTTTGATTATTTTATGTTTTGGTTTAATTATACGGTAGTGTGGCCCTCGAACAAGATCAACTTCTAAGTGCGGTCATCGAGCTAAAAAGCTTGCTCCCCCTCTGTCTAAAAGCATTTTATTTTTATCACTTTTTTGCCGCTTTTTAAAGACTGCGCTTGGTGTTGTGTTTACACTTGAAGGAGTCTGCCAGATGAAAAGATGAAATGCCGCGACTATACTTTTGCTTTTAAAAAATATTCTTTTTTTGTTGCTTTTCTTTTAATTAAGACTGATCGTTAGGAACCAGAAGAGCTGAAATAGATTTCGGAAAAGCTTTGATGTACGCAAAAATATTTAGAAAGTAAATAGTATTATAAATGCATTTTATGTGTATCCATTACAGGTGCAATAGCGAAATAAAGCATTTTTTGTTTGAAATTTACCCAAAGGAAATAAGTTTAAATTAAATAAACGTTAACCAATCCAGCTTTACACACCGCATGGTGTCATGAGTGCGCGGCGATTGTTTCTGCGACATCACGTGGGGTAACACAGTGACAAGACAAAAATGATTTTAGTTAAGCTAGTATTAATAAAGGAGGACAGCAAAACAGCAAGATATTTGAATAGGTAGGCTTATCTTTTTATGCTCTACCATGCCAAACGTCTAAGGAGCTTATGAATCACACCATTCATCATGCATTTTTTTTTAGGTAAAAGCAACGAATGTAGTGGTCGTTCTGTGAAAAGTATTTTGCCTAAAATTATGTTTCAAATTAAAGCTTTTTTAGCATTAACGTTACAGAATGTAATTGTTTATAATTTTCTAAACAAAACGAACAAAAATTACACAACCTAAGAAAAATTTAGATTAATTATACAGTAGAACACCGATTATTCGAACATTACTAACATGGTGGTACAATGTCACAGCTTAATGTGAACATCATAGTGAATATCGTTCAACAAAGCTCTGCTTCCGAAAAAAATGAGAGACTTGGCAGCGACGACAAAAGTAACAAACTTAAAACAAAAGAAATGAATGATCAGTATGACTATACTGCTCATAACGTAGAATAAACGAACATATATGTAAATGATGCTTTTTATTGCAAGATTGTATTTTGTTCGATTATATCCGAACCACCTCTGATCTTAATTAGTTCGGATAATAGGCGTTCTGCTGCATACTGCAAGAAAAAATTAGATGAAAATTTCGGATCATTTAAACTTTAGCTTCCTGTTGCGAGTGTTCCGAACTTAGTTAGCTCAGCTAGAAAAAGTTTTTTGCCAACAAGGACAACTTTGAAATCTTAAAATTTGAACTTTTAACTTAATTCATAACAAAAACTAAATACGCCGAGAAATACTAACATCAAGAAAGACGTTTTTGAATTGTAAACTTATTTCATCAAAACAATTTGAGACGGAAGGAGCTTACAATTTTGAAGTCTGAATCGTAATGTATTAATTTATGTGTTTGTTTCAAGAACAGTTTATTTTTGCAATTAAAATAACAGGCACAAACGGATATCGGTACCTGGATCCGGATGAAAACGGAACATAAGCGTGAGGATGACGAATGGCGGAGTTTTCTTTCGTAAATCTTTCAGGAACAAACTCCTAAAAACAAAAATGTAGAAATTCAAGAGCATCATAATTTTCCAACCATTTTACATGCGGGTTATGTCACTTAGTTAATCAGCAGCATCAGTCAATTTCTTTCGATAACATTCTGTTAACAACATTCTGGTTGCTACGTCATTCTGGTTTCGATAACATTCTGGTTGCTACGTCGAAAGTTGTTAACTATTGCATGGTCAAAAACGTTGCTTTTACCGTAGTCATTCGGAAGCCCATAATAGTGGCCTAAAATCGTATAATCCGGCAAAAATAATTCTTTTGTTTATTTGAAATTACGTATATTTGTGCTTGGAAAACATTTTCTCAGTCCTTGCCGTGAACTTGCGTCTTTCTGACAAGAACGGCTATTCGTCTTTCTGACAAGAATGGCCCAGATGGTAGGTGCTTTCACGCAGCCTGGGCCGTGAGTAAGTCTGTTCACCCATTCCGATGTTCAGTGTGGGTCTGCTAATCGGCAAACGTCCTTTTCAGGACGGGGCAATGACAGGATAAAACTGCCCTTTTCAGGGCAAATTGCCAACAAATTCCGAAGACCCACTATTCTTCAGCTGAACATCGAAGGCCTCACTGCAAGCAAGATGAACGTTCTTCATCACCTCGCTATGCAGTCTGAGGCACTCGTCATTCTACTGCAGGAGACCCACTGCACTGATGCAGAGAATTTGGTACTTCAAACTACCAACTATCTGGGTCTTCTTTAAGCAGGAAGCATGGCCTTGCCACGTTTGTCCACGAGCGACTGAGATACACGCTTTTGGACCAATCTCCACCAACATCGGAGATCGAGTGGTTGTGTGTGGACGTTGATGGCTATAAAATAGTCAACGTCTACAAACCACCGCCAACGCGATTGCGAACCCTGGATCTCCCAGTGTATCCTCACCCCTGTCTTTACGCTGACGATTTTAATTGTCGTCATGCTGACTGGGGTTACGACGACAACAGTCCGGACGGTGAGTGCTTGGCTGGCTGGGCAAGTATTAATTGTCTTGCCCTCCTATATAATGCCAAGGACGCTGCCAGTTTTTATTCCGGCCGCTGGAACACTGGCACCAATCCGGATCTAGCTTTCGCTAGCGTAGGTCCAAACAGTCGCTTACCGGATAGACGTGTCCTTGACAAGTTCCCCAGGTCACAACATCGACCTTCGCTTATTACACCACCAAGGTTTGCTATGGCAGTGCCAAGCATGCCTGTTAAGCGATGGAACTTCCGCAAGGCCAAATGGAGTCACTACATTGCTTTGACGAATAAATTCGCAAAGACTCTGTTGCCGCCTGATTCACTTGATGTGGATGCGGCTTACCAGGACTTCTGTAACACCATTAAGAAAGCAGCCAAAAAGACTATCCCACGCGGGTATCGAAATAACTATATTCCGTGTTGGGATGCAGAGTGTGAATCCCTCTATAAAACCTTTCTAAAGACTCCTCAGGGAGACAACTCAAGTTTGGCTGCTACAGCTCTGCTTCCCAAGCTTGATAGAAAGCGGAGGGATCGATGGTCCGAGGCGGTTCGAAACATTGACTTCTCACACTCTAGCCGAAAAGCGTGGAGTATTTTGAACAACCTTACTGGTAGGTCACGACACTCTCCTCGTCACTGTCTCGTTTCAGCCGATGCTATTGCATCTCAGCTGGTTAGAAATGGGAAATACGAGGCTGTTGACCGCAAGTCATCTCGACTTGTCTTTCAAGAAGTGTCTGACCTTTGGAGGGCCACAACACCAGACGAAGTAAATATCTCTGACAGTTTTTTACAGAGAGAATTTACTGCTGCCCTTCAACATTTAAAACCAGGTAAAGCTCCGGGACCTGATTCCATCTGCCCCGAGCTTATACTCCATGCCGGAGCTGCTTTGAAGTCCTGGTTACGTGACTTCCTTTCTTCCTGCTTGCGCCGACTCAAAATTTCCAAGATCTGGAGAAGAGCGCTTGTGGTCGCGATCCCAAAACCAGGAAAGCCCGTGGGGGACCCAAAGAGTTATCGACCGATATCTCTGCTCTGTGTCCCCTACAAGATCTTCGAGAGGCTTATCTACGCCCGCGTTGAACCATTAATCGATCCACTGCTCCCTAAAGAGCAGGCTGGGTTCCGACGCGGGAAGTCAACCGTAGATCAAGTTGTTCTGCTAACCCAGAACATTGAGGATTCTTTCGAGGCTAAAAAGAAGGCCGGTGCCTTATTTATCGATCTGACAGCTGCTTATGACACTGTCTGGCACCGTGGCCTTACCTGCAAGCTGCTGAGACTACTTTCGGATAAGCACATGGTCAAAATGATCATGGAGCTTGTCCGAAATCGAAGTTTCACCCTTACCACTGGTGACAGCAAGCAAAGCAGGCTACGCCGTCTTAAAAACAGCGTTCCTCAGGGATCGGTCTTGGCTCCCCTCCTATTTAACATCTATACGTACGATCTTCCTTCCACGATTTCCAAAAAGTTTGCTTATGCTGATGATCTAGCATTGCTGCATTCTTCTGGAAACTGGAAGGACTTGGAGGGGACTCTAAGCCAAGACATGTCCACACCGTCAACGTATCTCCAGACTTGGAGGTTGAAGCTCAGTCACACTAAGACGGTGACGGCAGCCTTTTATTTAAATAACCGAGAGGCCAAACGTGAGCTAAAGGTCTGCAACAACAGTAGACTTTTACCGTTCTGTCCAACCCCTACTTACCTTGGGGTAAAACTGGACAGATCGCTCACGTTTCGTCACCATTGAGTGGCATTGCGCAAAAAACTATCCTCGCGCGTCACACTGCTGAGGCGACTCGTGGGCTCGGGATGGGGTGCTGGTGCTAAAACACTACGCATAGTCACCTTGTCTCTAGTCTACACAACAGCTGATTACTGCGCCAGTCTGGTGTCGCAGTGCTCACACTCGCCTCATTGACAGTGTCTTGAATGACGCCTTGCGCATAGTTACTGGATGCCTACGTCCCACTCCAACGGACCACCTACCTGTACTCTCAGGCATCCAGCCAGCTGAGCTTCGCCGAATGGGAGCGACACTCTCCTTGGCATACCGTGGATCTATGGACCCCGATCATATCTTGCATGGTCTTTTAAGTGGGTCCTCAGATACTCGCCAAGTGAGACTAAGATCCAGACGCCCGTTTGTGCCAGGTGCGCGGAATCTTTTGGACAACCTTGTCAGACTTGGCATCCGCGCCTCTGAATGGACAAATCACAAATGGAACGCGGAGTACTGTGAAAATGCTTCCAGGCTCCGTGTTTTTGTGCCCGAGACCGGTGCCAGGCCTGTTGAGATGGGCTCACCCCGAGCAGCTTGGGTTAAGCTCAACCGCCTGCGGACTGGTGTTGGGCGATTCCATTCGTCCATGCACAAATGGGGTCTCGCTCCTTCACCGAATTGCGAGTGTGGCGCCTCTGAGCAAACCGCAGACCATGTACTAACAGCGTGCCCTATACATCGGGCACCACATGGAGCACGAGGTCTGATGGTTTTGGATGACGAAACTCGATGCTGGCTTAATGACATCACTGCCAGCATCTGATTCAGGCAGTGCAGCAGTCTGGGGTAGTAAAAGGATAAACCCTCGGCCCCAGTCCTGTTTGTGTCTGGCCTGGAGTGGATGGCCTTCAAACGACGACGGCTACTCCTTGCACTACACTATACTCTGAACTTGTAACTTTTATTTAAATATAAAATGATGAAAAACATAAAGTAGTGAGAAGCCTAACATAAAAACTTATATTTAAATTCTACTGATTTTTAGTTAAAATTTCAAATTCACAGTCAAAAGTTTGCTTTTTTTAAATACGTATTATACCAATGCTTCAAAATTAACGTCTATTAACGTTAATACTTCAGTTATTATGTTAACGTCATTGCTCACTTCTGGATTTTCCCAAACCAAAGGATTTCGGTGGAGAGCCAGCACTTGCGCGACTACTATGGTGCCTGTTGGAATGGTGACTTCGTTAGGAGTCATGTGCTCCGATTTAACTTTTAATTCGTTTTCTAGCTTGCGACCAAACCCTACAACTGGAGGGTAAAGACGAAGACTTTCTTTCAAAAACATCGTAAGATAAGGAAAGCGGTTTAAGTCCTCCCTGAATGGCAACAGAAAAAATATAATTTTGCTTAAAAAAAAGAAATTAAACAGTTTTTACGTTCATTATATAGTGATTGTTATTTCTTGAACACTTATTCTTTTACGAAAAGTAAAATGTAGAAAGCAAAATTCAAAGTTAAATTTCAGAAGAAATACTATAGTATAGAAAACCTATAATTGTATAGAAAATCAATAATTTGTTTGATAACTGAGGTTGATTTTGCATCACAGGCTCTCACCATTCAACATCAACCTGATCACGACAGACTGATTGAATTTCCTCGCGACATTTTTCTTGAAACTCTTGATACTTTGCCAAGTTGTAAAGTGCCCACGATACTCCTGCAACAGTTTGGTTGAGAAAATAATTTTTACATATTTAAACGTGCTTTGACTCACCGCTAGATGTCGTGTCGTGTCCTTCAAACAAAAACGTGTCAACTTCATCTCTAATTTCTTGTTCAGTTAGCCCTTTTCCTTCTTCATCCTACCAAGTAATTGTGACTAAATAGATGCGAACAAACAGCTTTTACAAGATGTAATGTAAGGATACACAACCTGCTGCCTTAAATAGTAATTTATGCAGCTGTGCTCATAAGTCAGGCACTTATTGATTGGAAAATTTTACTCAAATTTATTTCCTACTTTTTTGCAGCAAATAACAGTATATTTTGGCCAGGGTTGCCGAGTCAGAAAATTTAAGATCCCACTCCGACTTCTTTTTAAAACCGCCGACTCCGCAATACTGATTCTAGCAATGCTTCTTTGATGCACTTTTTGTAGCCTAAAAATTGTCGATGCTTCTGAATTTCGTTGCTAGCTTAATGGGATAATACTGCTTAAGATGATTAATTTCTCAAGTTTTTCTGCGAGGGGGTGCAAAGACCAAAAGAGTCATTTATAGAACCTTTTGCATATTGCGCTTGAATAAACTGGTAAAATACAGCAACATTTCTTTCCATTACTTTTTTTCTATTGTTGTAAACAGCATCAATAAAAGGTTTTATTTTATAAAAAGTAATTTTATTGAATTTCTCTTAACTCAATGGGGGCCACAAATTAAAACTAACTATGTAATACGATAGGCAAAAAAAAGGTTGTGGCCCTTGGTGTAATATATTTTATAAAAGCGGTTTTAGAATTGTAGTAAACTTGTGGTACTTCACCTTGTGGTATTGATCCGTTTGAGTTTTGAGAGTGTGCTGTGGTGTTGAGTGCATGATTGTAGTCCTTTTATGTAGTTTGCTATGAACTTGATGATGATATTAGGAATGTGTATTAGTGTGAGTTTGTGCATGCTCACTGAATCAAACGCCTTGCTCATGTCCAAAGGTACAGTTACTGTGCGTTGTGGAGGCCTGGGGTGGTTGAAGCTTTTTGTGATTTGGTGGAAGATGCTGTGCAAAGCAGTGTGTGTGTTGAGGGTTCATGTTTGAATCCATATTGATGAAAAATGATTGGAATGTTTTCTGTTTTGTATGGAAGCAACGTTTTTTTTTAGTGTTTGGCAATGAGTGATAGCAGTGATATGGGTCGGTAGTTTGTGCCAATGTTGTGGTTTTTGTTTGGTTTTGGAATGGGTATTGTGCATGTCTGTGAGATATTTGATGACAAACGGCCCTGGATGTTTAAGGTATCTTATGTTTACGCCATCAGAAAAGTAAGGGAGGCCACTATTTAGTGTTCTAAAGCCCAGTAAACTCTAAAAAGAGGCTGTTGTCATACCGGGGGCCATTTTTAGTTTATGAAAACAAAGTGATCTATAAAAAAAATCTTCAACTTAGGGGGGACCACTGCTAAGTGTTCAAATCAGTGTAGTCTCTAAATAAATATTCATTGTTTTAGGAGGGGCCACTTTTTAGTTTCTTAAAACAAAGTTATCAGGTCTTCATTTTAGGGGGGGCACTGTTAAATGTTTGAATCAGTAGAGTCTCTAAAAAAATTTTTATTGTTTTATGTGGGGCCACTTTTTAGTGTCTCAAATTAAGGTCTCAAAAAAAAATTTTTTTAATTTTATTTTTGACATATCATCGACATCTTGGTGCTACTATGAAAAAATAGAGCAATTTCTTGTGTAGGGGGGCACTTTTTGATGTATTTTAAAGGGGGCTTGGTGCGGCCGCACCATTCACACCCTATTAAAGCCATCACTGGGTGGTAGATGTGCGGGAGTGTTCGTGCTTAAAGTGATATGCTTGGAGTTAAGCAGGATGTCTTCAATCAGTTCTCTCCTATGGTCTTCGTTGGCGAGTACCATAATGACGAGTGAGCATTGACATCTGTTGTGATGATTGTGTTTGGAAGATTTGTTATGGTTGTAAATGTGCTAGATATCATTGAGTTTTCTTCTGTTTGTGATAGTTGGGTGGAATGTTTGGGTGGAAATATACATGTTTGCGATATGCAATTGCTCAGATGCGTAAAGGTGAATTTTGATGATTTGTAGTTCAATGAGAGAGATAAGTGATGCATTAAGTAGTGAAAAACTGATGTTGTTTTTAATGTAGAGGAAGCCCCTCCTTGTTTGTGTGGGCGATCTCTTCTCATAGGTGTGAAGTGAGGGACGTTTGGTGTTTTGTGGAATTGATTGACTTTTATCTCGAGTATGGTAATGACGTCTGCTTGTGTATTTTTTAATGAGTAGTTGTCTGTTAACTATTTTGTTGCAAATGCCATTTGCTTTACGTTGCAAGACTTTGAGAAGGCTTTTATGTAATGTTGCGTTCGTTTGTGTTCTGTGTTTAAAAGTACTGTAAAGTGTACAGAACCATAAGTTGTTGTAGTCCTTTTTGTCACTTGGGAGCACTTTAAATGTAGCATAGGTACGTTAGACTTAGATATAAACTCCAACTTAGCAAACCTTTGTTTGAAGAAGTATATCCAAGAAATCACACATTGAGGTTTCATTGTTTTCCTCGGTTGTATGAATTTCTTCAAGCTTTTTCTTTCTATCCGATATTATCTACAAACATCTTGCTCAGATGCAAAGCTTAAACAAAATTCAGTATAAAACTATTACTTTTTCTGCATGTGAATGAAGAACATCTAAGGATTTGAAAAATGCCTTTCCGTCAGCTGTCAAGCGATATATCCAATCAACAAAGTTCAAAGGGTTCTTGAATCGTCCCGAGAAACCAGAGGCCGCATCATGTACTGCTTGTATGTAAGGATGCTGTCCACTGAGAACAAATATCAAGGTATGCACGTGGGAAGCCGTTGATCAAAGTTCATAAAAAGTTTAGCAAATAAAAAAAAATCAAACAATGCTGAATAATTCAAAATCAAATTGAATTATTCAGCAAACGATGAAGAATAATCATTAAAAAAAGAATTTTATAATCAAATTGTTCAAGTATGGTGTAATTGGTACTGTGAATAGGCTAAAAATGAAAATTTTGTTCAAAAACATGTTTTGGTTGATTGAAACTTACGTGGTTGATTGACAGTCAGTTTTAGTTGACATTGCACACTGGACCATGGTATCCAATGTCATCAAACTAACATCATTGTTTATTTCTAGAGATTGGTTAGTTTTCTTCTGCCATTTGTCGATTAGAACTTGAACTGTTTGGTTAGATACTTGCATATAGCTGAAAATATAGATGAATAATCACATGCAAAAAAGATATGTACTAAGTTCTATCCACTACAGAAACAATTGCATAGAAAGTTCAAAATTTCTAAAACTAACTTTTTCAGACAATTTTTTTTGCCATAATCAAGATCAACATTTCTTTCTACTTTTAGTTATACTAAAAACTTTTCCATGCATGCATACTTCTGTTTTTTATTTCATGTTTTATTAAAGAGTAGACAATCTTTACAGATATGTTAACTTATAAAGCTATCTCGAGCAGTCAAAATAGAATATCATAGAGTTCTTACAGAAGATCTATACTTTATTTAAAAATGTTTGCTTTAAGTCTCGTCTGAATGGCTAAAACACTTTTAGAAAAGAACGATCAGAGCTTTTTCTTGCTTTGTCATTTTTAAATTTAATCATAAAATTTAACTGAACAATTTGAATAAGCAGACCAAATAATTTAAACATACCGTTTTAAAACACTGAAATGAAAAGCAGGGGTCAAAAGAATCCGATTTCTTTTCCATTTACTTCCTTGACTGGTCAATAATCCGTCCCCAAGCCATGGGCGGAGAAATTCATATCCTAGATCATCTTTAGGAGCTTTGAAATTGTATAAACATTGATCAAACAAAATAAAAAACAATGACTGTAAAAGCACTTGAATGACTAAATTAAGCGGAAGTAACAATGCACAACATTTTAAAAAAAACTAAAACTAGGGACATTTATAAATTTAAAATAAGAAAATTTATAAATAAGTAGTAATAATTCTTAAATACTTGTTAAAATCAATCAGCTTTGAAAAGCACATTCAACATAATGCTTTGATGTTTAGCTTAAACATAGATTGTTCAACACCATAAAATGTAGAATTACAACATACCTCCGCTCGATGCTAAAGATCGAATGGCATCAGGATGAAAAACTAAAAGGGTCGACATCACAGGCCCCCTCCAGCTGTTTATCATCACCGGGTAGATGGAAGAAAGCTTTGACACGCCCACGCACCTTTGGTGCGGATCTAAACCAAACTGAAATCATTCATTTAAAATATTATTTGTTATTTTAAAAAATGAGCGCAACGCCAATCAGTTTTGTTGCGTTTACATTAATACAATAGTTCAAGGCGATTTTAAAAGGAATCTCCCAGCTTTAACAAGCTCTATATTGTGTTTGAACAATGGACAGTTACGCGCCTCACGGAATTTGTGCTATCACCACAACAATTGTAACATGTTTGGGTACTTTCCTGTTATCGCCCCACCATCTATTGCAAGAACCGTTTTTATCCGATTGTAAGCAGCAACTCACATTGTTTTCTGCTTTCATTTTGGGCCGCTTACTTTCAAGGGCGGTTAGCAATTTTTCCAAGACAGCATTTCAGTAAAAATAAGAGTCACATAAAGTGTAACGACCTCAGAAGTGAACATTCTAAACACTTGCCACGAATTGAGAACTATTGAAGCATAACTATAATCGAAAAACTAGGCTTATTACTAGTAGTTTTTATTGTTTGAGCATAGATTTCAACATAATAGTACCGGTATCTGGAGTGAAAGCAGCAGCAGAAATCGGCTTCACGTTATTATTGATAACGGCATTAATGTGTGAATCTGTTGTTAAGTCAATACTAATTAAATACTTTTTGTGCTTTCTTAAATACGGTAGATTTCAATGGTAATTTATAAGTTAAAGAACTTAAGTTTTACAGTTGTTGGTGCGGCTTACTTTCAAGGGCGGTTTACAATCGAATAAATACTGTAATTTTTTTTTGATGTTCATCTAACCCGGAATCCCTCCTACAAGTTTCTTTTTTATTTCATCCTAGTGTTATAGGGGGGATTCCGGGTTACTTTCACCAAACAAATTACTTGCAATAAATGGTGGGGCGATAACAGGAAAGTACCTATTTTTGCAACACTGCATTAAGTTTGGCTGAAGATGGAATCGAACTCTAATCAACGAGATCGGAATGATAAACACTACACAAACGAGCTGATCTTTTGCACATTGATCGGTTCAAGCGATTCAATCAAGAATTGCATTAAAAAGATAAATTCAAAAAAAAGTTCAGCCATACAAACTCACTTGTCGCATGTGACCAAAAAACCAATGGCGATTGCCTGCACCAGCGATTTTGTCCAGTTTCTTAGAGTGACGATGACTTTCCATCGCTGGCCTCACAACTTTCAGCACAGTAACAATACAAAGAGTGAGTAGAAACAGCCCAGCAACAAGCGTATTCAATACAAATCCACCCCCGCTGATCACGTCGTCAAAAACCATGTTTAATTACTTAAAGAATCTGCAAAATTAATTTAAAGATAGATTAATCAGCGAAAACGGATAACTTTTGCATTTTCTTTCTTAATCTTTAATTCTCCAAAAATTCTCTAAAATATTAACAATGAGCAAACAGCTATTTTCTGTTTACTGTACCAGCGATGCAACTATTTGCAGCGCATTTTCTTTACATTAGGTTAACTAAATCTTAACACATATAAACTTTGCACGAAGTAAACTTGTTGCACTCACTTTCAGAAGCACTGGTAAGCTTGTTTATTGATTTATTTTTAACCCTGTTTATTAAACTTTATTGATTCTCTAAGTTTGTAAATTTAATGCTTACAAGTGGTGTGCAATCTTCTCGTTGAAGAGTGTGCGAACACAGTACTTGTAACTGACACTGCGCAACGTGTGAACGTGCACGCGTGTGCATGCAGATTAATCAGATGAATGTCAGGAAAGCTGTAGGAGTGAGAGTAAATAAGAAAAAAATTTAATTGCTCTAAAGGCCCGTTTACACTACGAGCGTGGAAAAAAACATTCTTTGTTTGTTTTATTGCTTTTTTTTTGCGCTCGCTTCAATCGAAGATCAATAAAAGAAACAAAAAATGCTATTTTTCACGCTCGTAGTGGAAAATAGCATTCTTTGTCTCTTTTATTGATCTTCGATTGAAGCGAGCGGTTAAAATTGAAGCGAGCGCGAAAAAAAAGCAATAAAACAAACAAAGAATGCTTTTTTCCACGTTCGTAGTGGAAACGGGCCTTAAGAGACACAAAACAAAAAAACGCCGCGCAAATTGTACTTGCGGGCTCGTAATTTTACCAAATTTTTTAAAATTTGTTAAGATGCTTGAGAAGAACTTAGTTTTATTTCAACCAACTAACTTTTCTGCTTAATTTTATTTCATCCTACTAATTTCTCTCTAAAACTAACTCTCACTCCAATCGGTTTTTTTCGAATTAGATTTGACTGTTTTAAATTCAGCTCAAAAATTTCAGGCAAAGTGACGCAAAATGACGCATTCCATTGGTGATTTTTATGGAAAATTGAACAAAGGTTCGAGCTACAATAAAAGAAGCTCACTTTATCCAATCATATGCGTAACAAGTATAACGCTTTGCTTTCTTTGGTATGAAGCTTTTTAGTTAAAATGCTTAGTTAGCAATACACTTTAATACAGGGATGCAGAGCCATCAAAGTTTTGAAGCCAGTCCAAGTCCAGGATAAAATGACGAGTCCGAGTCCGAACCGAGTCTGCATCTCTGTCTAAAACTAAAAATTATCTCTTTGACTTATATGAAAGAACCCAAGAACTGCCATAAGTTGTAAACGAAATCTAACCGGCAATATTTTTGTTCTGTACTAGTATTGACCACTAGGGGCGCCGTAAGTAGGGAAGCAGGGGGCAATTGCCCCACCTGCTGTTTTAACCTCTTTAAATTACCCTCCTGTACGTTTCAAAACGGTAAGGTTCAGGTGGGCACATACAGAAGCACTGAATCAGATTTGCCTATACAATCGTAGAAACTCGATTAAAATATCAGATTGATTGAAGGTGAGTGCTATTATTTTGGTTATGATCTGCACCTTAAATTTAGAAAGAAAGTAGAGATCACGGACTCGATTGAAATTGATGGCAAATAGGGATTTTGGACATCGATTGAAAGTAATGACCTTTTGATTAATTTGATGGCAAATAGGGATTTTGGACATCGATTAAGTAATGACCTTGAGTTTAAACTGAAGGTATAAATCTTTGTAGTGCAAAATGAAGGGCGAAAAATAGGAAAGGTCTTTATTTGCAAAAAACATGTTTCGCTTTTTGAGTCTTCTTCTTCTTTCGGCCTTTCCCTTCAATCAGGGGTAGCCACAGCCTATCATGTTTCTCCAAACCGTCCTGTTTTCAACGTCCGTGTCCCTCGCACCAACTTCCTCCATATCTTTTTTCATTACATCTACAAATCTTTTCTTTGGTCTCCCTCTTTTCCTCTTTCCCGGTAACTCATTTCCATCATCTTTCTTCCTACATACTCTTGGTCTCTCCTCATGATATTTCCATAACACCTCAGCCTGCCCTCCCACATCTTTATTTTTAACCGTTCTACCTTAACTTTATCCCTGATGTGCTCGTTTCTAATCTTGTCTTTTCTCGCCACTCACAAAGCAAACGTCAACATTTTCATCTCTGCGACTTCCATAACTTCCACTTGTTTATTTGTGACTGCCACCGTCTCAAGTCGATACACCATTGCTGTTCTCACCACTGAACTGTACACTTTTCCTTTTACTCTAGCTAAACGGTGTCCAGCCTTTTTCTCGTCGCGGGCCAAATTTTCTTCTCTAAGTTTTTCATGGGCCGCAATCGCTACAACAATCAAAGTAATGTTGTCATGTGAGTTTATACGAAAATTACTGTCTCCAAAAGACACTCTGCGGTCTCTCGTCGTCGTCGTTTGAAGGCCATCCACTCCAGGCCAGACACAAACAGGACTGGGGCCGAGGGTTTATCCTTTTACTACCCCAGACTGCTGCACTGCCTGAATCAGATGCTGGCAGTGATATCATTAAGCTAGCATCGAGTTTCGTCATCCAAAACCGTCAGACCTCGTGCTCCATGTGGTGCCCGATGTATAGGGCACGCTGTTAGTACATGGTCTGCGGTTTGTTCAGAGGCGCCACACTCGCAATTCGGTGTTCAGTATGGGTCTGCTAATCGGCAAACGTCCTTTTCAGGACGGGGCAATGACAGGATAAAACTGCCCTTTTCAGAGCACATTGCCAACAAGTTCCGAAGACCCACTATTCTTCAGCTGAACACCGAAGGCCTCACTACAAGCAAGATGAACGTTCTTCATCACCTCGCTTTGTAGTGTGAGGCATTCGTCATCCTACTGCAGGCGGTCTCTAAAAAAAAAGAAAGGTTTTCACTTTGAATTAAAGAATTTTTTACAAGTTTTGTCCCCAAAACTAGTGCTTTTCGAAAGCTTTTGCAGAACACTTCGGCATCTCTCGCGCAACTCAGGTAGAAGAGGTTTAAATGCACTGCAATAATTCAACTCGATGGAGTGTCTGATTAAAAATTCCTTCGCGGGCCGCACAAAAGGCTTCGAGGGCCATATTCAATATCACAATATCATCAGCGTTCATTCGCAAATCACAATATCATCAGCGTTCATTTTCAAATCACAATATCATCAGCGTTCATTCGCAAATCACAATATCATCAGCGTTCATTTTCAAATCACAATATCATCAGCGTTCATTCGCAAATCACAATATCATCAGCGTTCATTTTCAAATCACAATATCATCAGCGTTCATTCGCAAATCACAATATCATCAGCGTTCATTTGCAAATCACAATATCATCAGCGTTCATTCGCAAATCACAATATCTCGCGATGCTTTTTAAGTAATTCAAAAATATTTGGGGGTAATTAAGTAAATAAAACGCCGCAACGAAAAAGTGAAGACCTTTTTTATTAATTTTTTGGTCTTCACTAAGTTTTTCAATAAAAGTTTTTTTTATTATACCAACGCTTAAAATTCAGGTTTGTTAAGAGTGTCTTTTCGACCAAAAAAGTGCTTTTTTAAAATTTTGCCTCGCCCGCCAAAATTTTTTCCGGCCTCTGATTGCAGCAACTCTTCGCTTTTTACTTGCCAGCCGCCACTGGTCACCGTATCCTAAGATAAAAATTCTGGACTGTTGCAATGACTTTTTTTTGAATGCATGCAACTAAAACAAACGCTTCAGCATTTTGCAGTGTGTTCTGACATTACACGAATTAAATGTCCTTTCATTTGCACTAAAAGGCAAAATTATACAAAATTGTTACACAATATACTAGGGAAAATAGGTTCTAAAAATAAATGTAAATCGCTGTACAAACTTTTTTGAAGATTTAATCCTGTTAAACAGCGCCTTGCTTAATTGCAAAATTGCAAAAAATTTACCCCAAGTCGTACCTTTAAGTAAAAATAAAAAATTGAAAAACTTGTTATATTTAAATATTTTGTAAACTGTTTTTTCTGCTGCTTAATTTTAAAATTTTAGACATTCCAATAAGTTTTTTAATTATTTCCGGACAGAGGTTTAGCATCAAAAATTCCGAACATATCCTGAATCTATGGCTACTTTAAACTACTTTTGCACCTTTAATTCCGCCTGATACCTTCTCCCCTCGCTGTTCGCTTCTCAGAGGGCATCTAATTTCAAATTTAATTGCTTACCAACTGCTGTGGATGTTTCCATTTCTTCCCTGGACAATTCATAGTGTGCTTAATGAATAAACAGTATTTTATTTTCAAAATTTGGTATTAACTCTCTTTGCTAACTAATTTCTCACTACTTATTTATTGCCTTTCTTCTTTCTTTCTGGATCACTACGTTAATTTTGATTATGCAAATGTAGTTCTTAAAATATAGTTTACTGCAATTTTACTCTTTTACTTTTATAACTTCATAAACCTGTTTTACAACTGCAAATTAGGAACTGAGAAAACAGCAGTAATTACTGCAGTTGGATGTGACAAAAAAAGTTAATGTTTTACCAACGATAAAAAAGATAAATGAAGATAAAGAGTTTTAGGGCAAAGTTGAAAGTGGCCGGAATTGTTGAAAACAAAAAGGAAACAATTCATTGTTATGAACGTGTGAATTTTAAGATTTCTTTTCAAAGTACACCAACCACAGCGTTAAAGAATGATCAAAGTTAATGCTACGGAAAAATCTGAACGGGAGTAGATCCTTCAAAATACTTTAAAGCGTTTACAAATTCACGCATCTGTATGTTCTACTGTTATAAATTATAAAAAATGACATTTGAAGTCTCTTCTCATAAAACTTTCTCGGTAGACTCGGTGCTGCCCTACAGTGGCAGAGTTTGTGTGGGTTCTGCTTGGGATTGATTCGTTGTTGGTTTCGATTTTGATTAGACCAAAACAAAATACAAGGTGTGACAAAAAAGAAACCGGACTGTATCAACCACGCTCTTGGCACAATGCCAATCGGCAAGCCACTTGCTCACCGTGAAACACAACTTCTTAGTTCTATTGTGTTGCAATTTCTTTAACGTAAGTCATTCCGTTTTTGTGTTTCAGGTTTTTAAGTAACATAGTGTTTGTAGTCTTTGTCACAATTTTGTTACTTTGTCTCGCGTTTGTTTGTATTCCGTGCTGTTGGCTGTTATAAAACTGTTAGTAGCTCAAGAATAGAATAACAAATCAACTTTAAGTTTTTGGTGAAACTGAAAAAGACCCAAACTGAGTGTTTTAAACTTCTTAAAGAGGTTTATGGTAAAGATGTGATATCGAGGACGCAAATCTTCGAATGGTACAAACGTTTTGCGAAAGGCCTCGAGGAAGTGGAGGATGATTCCAAGACGGGACGACCTTCCAAAACGAGGACAGATGAAAACATCACTAGAGAGAAGCAGGTGGTGCAAAGTGATCGCAGTTTGACAGTACGAATGATATCAGATGAACTGAACCGAAGCAGAGAATCAGTGCAGACGATCTTGCTGCATGATCTGGGGGTGCAAAAGGTGTGTGCCAAAATGGTGCCCAAGATTTTGTCGGAAGACCAAAAGCAGAACCGAGTCAAATTTTGTGAAGACATGCTGGGGAAAATTAAAGACGATTCAGATATTCTTAGGCAGATCATCACAGGAGATGAAACTTGGGTTTTCCAATGCGATTTTGAAACAAAGAGGCAAAGCATGCAGTGGAAGACTGCAGAATCACCCAGACCCAAGAAGGTACGCATGTCAAAATCAAAAATCAAGATCATGATGATCGCTTTTTTTCGATCAGAAGGCTATTATGGTTCATCATGAATTTGTGCCTGAGGGTGAAACAGTGAATCAGCACTTCTATCCAAAGGTTCTCATTCGTCTCAAGTTTGACGCAGAAGGCGGGAACTTTGGAGTGATAATTCATGGCTTCTCCACCATGACAACTCACACCGCACACAAGGTTCATGGTCAAAAAAACAAATAACAGCTCTTGACCACCCTCCCTGTTCCCCAGATTTGGCGGCTTGTGACTTTTGGCTTTTACCCAGGCTGAAGGCCGTGATGAAAGGGACTCATTTCTCGTCTCTAGAAAAAATCAAGGCCTCAGTGACGAGGGAGCTGAAGAGACTCAAAGAGGATTTTACCAAGTGCTTCCGTGGGTGGTAGGATTGAATACAAAAGCGTATTGACTTGGAGGGGGACTACTTTAGAGGGGACAATTCATAAATTATCAAAATATGTCGTATTAAAATTTTTATAACAGCAGTCCAGTTTCTTTTTTGTCACACCTCGTATAACCTAGAAAGAGTAGATTTTCACTTCGTCTACTTTCAATACATTTTTGTACCCTTTACTGCATTTTCTGAGTAATTGAATTAACATTTGTAGTTTTAAGTTGCTTAAGACTAAAACAAAATTTAAAACAACGCTTTTAAAAATTTTTTTTAGTGTTTAATTGTAACTGTAACATTTTTACAAAATAAGTTGCCGCCTCTCTGTTTTGTTCGTGCTTACAAACCAACAGATATTGTCTTGACTTGTTCTATAATTTTTAAATATTAATCAAAATTATTTGTTGTTTTTTGCTTGAAATTTTCTTTACTTAGAAGCAATTTAACATGGATGTAGAAAATTCAACCAATAGTAAACGCACTGTTTCAGACACTTAGACGAGGTGATTAGCTCAGCAGAAGCGGTTCATTTTTCCGTGGGTACATTAGTGAAAACGTCTACATTTTATTCAATTATAACGCTCGATTGCAAAATGTCACGCCTCAAAGATAATCTCTTTAAGATCCGCGTACGCAAGGCAAAATTCCCTCACAAATCAGATATTAATGAGATCGTAAATGTTTATTACGGCCTGAGCAAAGAAAGTCCAAAGACCAGCGGTATGGTTTGTTAATATCACAATAGCTTCGCGGTGATTTTTTCGGGTTCAAAGTACATTTGTTTTTTTGAAAATCACAATGTTGTGACGTTAATTTTACTTCATTTTTAAAAACTTTGAGCTTTTGTTATTTGCAAAGCAGAGAGGTTGGAATCACGGTCCGCAGGACACGAAAGACCCACCGAACATTTCAAATCTTGTCGATTAGGGGCAGCGGCAACTTTCTAAAGCAGGGATGGCAAACTAATGACCGAAATTTTAGAAATTGTAAATTTTTTACATTTTCGACAAGTAAAAAAGACATTTTTTTGTTTTGCTTTATTTCGAATGGTTCTTTTCTTTAATGCCTAAACACGACCAAAAAAAAGGCCAAAACATTATCATTTCCCTCTCGTTTTAGCCAAAAACTCACTTAATACAGACAATTTTAAGCTGATTTCGGCCCGGCAACTTGTGACAATTTTGAAAAGTCAAACACAGGATGAAGAGCTTAGATGACACTGGCGTGAAGCAAATTTAGATTTACTATTCTAACCTTAAGTATATATTGATTTCCCGAAAAATCCAAATACCGATAGTTACAGAGTTTTGATTCCATTCCTCTCTTCGGTCCGGATTTTAGATAACAGAATAATAATCGAAAAGTA
Source organism: Diplosoma virens (assembly GCA_963680785.1). Lineage (NCBI taxonomy): Eukaryota > Metazoa > Chordata > Ascidiacea > Aplousobranchia > Didemnidae > Diplosoma > Diplosoma virens. The sequence goes on from OY796889.1 coordinate 41,585,414, forward strand.
AAACAAACGTTTAGTTGAGGGGGGATTAAACCTAATTGGCAGCTTCAAGGCAAAATCAGAAGCTATTTTTAAAGCTTTTTGTTGTGTTTATCTTCAACATAAAATCATTGTGTTTATATTCAACATAAAAAAAATATATATTGTCTATATGTATTTTTTTTCCTGTTAATTAGATATATCGAAATTTCTACACATGATACTTAATTTTTAAATCATAACTTCCCATACAATATTGAAAAATGTAACTAGATCCTCTCCTGAATCCTTTCCATTTAGATAATCAGTCACACGTCCAATTTTCAACTTTGCTCCTTTAACCTTTTTAGGTGTATTTTTTTTTAATAAAAATTAAACTACGTCATTCATCGGCTTCATAAACATGCATCACGTTTCTTCCGTTAACCGCATACTGCATGTGCATGTCGTGTTCATGTTATCATAATCGAGTGGATAGTCAATAGGCTACGACGGTTTTATGTTTTTTAGCCTTGTGTTTTTATTTCAGGGATGAATGAATTGATGAATTGCCAGTTTTATAATGAAAGAGAAGAGTTTAGTTCAATTTATTACAAAAAAGATTTCAGTTTGAATTTTTGAAACTTCAGTTTTGGTTTTTTGTGGTGATAATCAATAAAATTCATTTACAGATTTTTTTACTTCAGCTCTTGGTAATCGGTAAAAGTGTTTTATTTGCTGACTAAATAAAAAATGAATTTTGCTGTCGATCTTTTGAAACTGATTAAAGAAGCAGTCAGGGTGCCTTTGTCAACAATTATTTTAGTATTAGTCTGCATAACGTTATTATTTAAACTAGGAAATCCTTTATTAAAAAAATATCAAATTGCCAAATATTTGGAAAAATTAGCTGGCAATCCCAAACTGCATTGGTTCTACGGCCACTGGACAATGGTAAGTTTTTTGCTGAATGATTAAAATATTTCTTACTGGGATGTTTTCCATGACAAAGTTATGAGGTGACAATGACGCGAGTCATCGATCTATTTTGATTTCTGTTTTTTTTCAGATTGGTAAAACGCCTCATGATGTAATAATGACGCTGGCAAACTTATCCTTAGAAAATCCATTGATGTTTAACATATGGCGAGGCCCAATTATGTCTACCCTCCATCTTTACCACCCCTCAGTGGTCCGCCCCCTCCTATCAAGCTCAGGTAAATTATTGACTGGTTTTTTAGCTCGATTTTAGTTAAAATTCTGCCGGTTTCCTAACAAACTGATCAAAGTGCGGACATCAAAACAAAATCATCTTGGTAGACCGTTTTGTTTTTTTTGATAAAAACTATAAATTCAATCGAAGTAATTTTTTTGTATTAGGAAAAGTATTTATCAACTTTTGTTTTTGCAACCGAAGGCTAATCAGAGTTGTCACAATGAACAACAACAATTTTCATTTACTTCGCACTAAATAACTAAAACATTGAAAATAAAGATAAAGCACCCCTGGAATATAAATTGAATTTTAAAAACTTACTTTGATCGAAAAACCGACGAGACAATTTTTAAAATTTCTAAACAAATCGATGAAAGATCCTCTAAAGCCCGAGCAACCCACCACGTGTTTGCTCAATCCTTCGTTATTTGTGTCTTGCAGCGCCTAAAGACTGGTTCGTCTGCAAGTTCCTTCGCCCCTGGCTTGGAGAAAGTTTGGTGACCAGTGACGGAGTAAAGTGGAAACGTCATCGAACAATACTTACCAATGCTTTTCACTTTCAAATCCTTAAACCGTAAGAACAAACATTTATCCTTTCTAACAAACGTTCTTATAAGTCTGCCACACAAACTTTAAACCAGTGCTCAGGGACCTTTTCGCGCCCGCGACACACTTTGAAATAAAATTTGCGGAACACCTACAACGTTTATAATCTTTTTCTAATCATCACGAAACCTTAAACGCTGAATATGTCAAATTAAACCGCTGCGATAAAGTAAAACCTTTTTTTAAAGGCTTTACTAGATTTTTAATGCATGGATCTAATCTAAAAGTTTAATTTGCCATAAGCAATGTTCAAAAACTATTGTAGACGGTAGACCAAAAGAGAAAAAAGGTCTTGATTTTATTTGCAGAGGTTAAATAGTAGTTTTTAGGTTTTTTGTTCGTTTTATAAACCTTTAGGCAAAGAAATGCGTTTGAAATTGTGACTTTTTGATCGGAAAAACGTATTTTTTCTATTTCAAGTAGTGTATCTACTGTATGTTGTATCTACTGTATGTTGTATCTACTGTATGTTACCGTTTTTTCGCGGATAGCAAAGCACTGCTTTAAACGACAAAACAGTCACTTTTTGAAATCCTGATATAAAATTTTGTAACTTAATCTTTTTATATTGCAACAAGAGAAATATATTTTTTTAGATACATGCAAGTGTCGAACAAAACAGTTCAAGTTCTTATCGACAAATGGAAGAAGAAAACAAACCGAGCCATTGAAATAAGCAACGATGTTAGTTTGATGACATTGGATACCATGGTCCAATGTGCAATGTCAACTAAAACTGACTGTCAATTAACCGAGTAAGTGTCAATCAACTGCGTAAAAGAGAAAAGATAAAGCTCCTACAAAAAATATTTTTTTTAGTCAGAAATTATTTATTGGAAAAGATAGTTGTTTTGCTATGCTATAGCAGAATTAAATTATTTGCCAAATATTGCCAGGCTATTCGTTTTGCTAACATAATAGTCAAAAATTTAAATTGTTTTGGTTCATAGTACGAATTGGGATGAACGTAGGAGCTTCTTATTCGTGTATTTGAGCCCTTGGCAGTCACTTTGACAATCACACAAATCGTAAAAATCGTCAGTGGCAACACGGCTCGGAATATCAGAGCGTCGCATTACTGACGAACATGATCAACACGATTGTGGTTCAAAACCTTATCGCGTCACTTTTTGTGTCCTAGAAAAAAGAAAAAGGCAGGCATGCCAAACTCACGGCCCCGGAATTCTTGGAAGAAACTTTTTTTATCAGATACTCAATCCGAAATCGAAAGTTTTATCAAAGCAAAATTAGGATTTATCTACGAAAATGACATCTGATTGGACTAACATTTTAAAAGAAACGGCCGTACAAAAAACTTGTAATTTATCAATTAACTTATTTAATTTTATCAATATTTAATATTATTCATTAACTTATCAGTTTTATCAATTGTCCCATTATTTAGGCGGAGGCAGTTGGCTAGAAGACCGTATGGTCATTTCGCTGCCTTCCTGTGGTTTGGAAAATTTTTTTGCCACATTTATATGTTAGTGTATTTTTCGTTTTGAAGCACAAAACAAAATAAACTGAAACTGAAACTTCTCGGCCAAGTCATGCCGCTATTAAGTCGAGGACTTTTTTTAATTATTTGTTTTTAATCCTTACCTTGATTTAAACGTAAAATTTAAAATATGGTGAATAGGGAGCAAATTTCATACCTTGGTAAGAGAAATTTCAAGATTATAAATTGCAGTTCAAGTGAAGACAAAAAGGCTTTTTACTTTCGACATGACGTAACCGCAAAGGAGTGTTGCCAAAACATTTATTATAAATTTTATGTTGATTTCATACTGAAGAAAAAAAAAAATGTACTTCACCATGTTTGGCAACTGGATTGCGGCCCGAGTCAAACTTCTTGGGTTAAAAATTCCCCAATGCGGCCCGCTTGCACTCGCGAGTAGACAAGTCTGCTTTACGTCACTTTCCCCTGCTTGATGGTCTTAGCAAGCAGTTCTGAAATTCAGCTATATATCTGCGAAACTAAAAAAGTAAAATAAAAATTTTTAAGCGGACAGCAATATCTTGGCATCTCTGGAAGCAGGTCTGTAAATGAAGCGCCTCTGACGCTTTCCTGCTGGTTTAGACTTTAGAGAATAAATATAGAGATAACATAAACGTATTTGACTTTTAAAAAAATTTTTAACTCTATTTCACATAATACCTTCGGCAAGCAACCTTCACTGTCTCCTGTTAAATTGCAAATTTTCAAATAAGTTTTTGCTTTTCTGATTACTACCCAAGTGCAGCCCCATGTCGTTTGGCGCGCGACAAAGTATTTTTTGTTTGTTTATTGATTATTTTTTCGCGGAAAGTTTTTGTGGCAGAATCAAAGTAGAATAAGATGAATTTTAAGAAACACCATGCATCTTTCTCGAACACAATAGCATTGAAAACGATCCTTTTACTGCTTTAACCAACGTTGTTTCTATAATTTTAGTGAAAAGCATTTCTACGTAAAAGCAATCGATAATATTACAAAGGGGATATCTCGTCGAATCCAGCAACCTCTTCATTTCATGGACTGGATTTATCGCTTGACAAAAGCGGGAAAAGATTTTTACAAAAACATCGCCATCGCCCATGCACACACAGAAAAAGTATGCATAGAATATTCTAGAAGCGTTGCGTCAATTTAAAACCTTCAATTTTTGAGTTATTTTATTTATTTTATTTCTATATTTATTTTTCTGACTCGCAGGAAAGCGACGGAGGCGCTAATACACAGGGCAAACAATTACCCCGACCTGCTTCCGGAGATGCCAAGATATTGCTCTCCGGTTCAAATTTTTTATTTAGGTTTTTTACTCGTAGTTTTATAAAGCACAAGACCAACAAGCAAGGAAAAATACCCTAAAGCGTCTTTCCCAAGGAGACAACAGAATGGCGCAAGTAGGTTTTGAACCAAGACCGTGTCGATCACAATCACGGCGCTCTTAACCACTCGACCGCGCTGCCGACAATAGGAAGTTTGTCAGCAATAACCAGACCTGTTCATAGAAATACCAAGTTTTTGACAACTGTTCAGAAATACGGTATGTTCAATCTGTGGAAAATAGTATTTTGAAAAAGCTTGTGAATCAACATTTGGCTGTTGACGTTTTTTGAGTGTTGACTCTACTAATGTACGTCTACTAATTCTAATCTATCCATCACTAGCCGTCCGTAATCTAACCTTCACATAACTCCACTCCTTACATCTCTTTGTCACTTCTTTTTATGCATTCAAAGTCATTTAACAATTTTGGCGACACATAATACTTAAAAATTCCTGAGGAGTTTTTTAACAAATGTTTATCATATTATTTAAGATAAAAACAATTTAAGCTATTCGAAAGCACATTGCCCATAAAATACGTTTTTTTGTCATTGATCAATACACCCATTGCTCAGATTGCGAAAACCGCTTCCTTTGGTAAGCAGACCTTAATACAAACAAGCAATTCAATAACCTTTATTTTCAATACTACAATGCTAAATTGGTTATCGTGACTTTGACACTTCAACCTTTGACCGATGCAAAGCTTAATCTTTTTTGTTCTGGATTGTCATTGATTAGCACTACGGATGCATTTGCTTCAATTTGAAAGCAAAACTTTTGTGAAAACTGAAAAAATCTTTGCTTCAAATTAAAATGGAGTCAAACTTTTTTGTGAATTTGCTTTATGTCAAAAGAATAATTTTGCCAGCCTTTGTGTTGTCATGAAAACTCTAATCGAAGATTATAATCAGGACTCTTTCCAAATTTTTTTCAGATCATAAGAAATCGTCGAGAAGTTTTGACTGAAAAACGAGAAATCCCAGATAAAATCAGAAAAAAACTCGATTTTATCGACATATTATTGTGTGCAAAAGTAGGCTACTTAAGTTATTTGTGACGTTCGCGTAAAACTTGGTTGTTGCAAGTCTTTGTGTCGTTTATAAAAACAAAAACAATGCAAGTTGTTTGGAAATTCCTTTGTTTTGCAATAAGTTTCTGCATTCACCAAATTACATTTTTCTTGAGGAATAATTTCTAACTTTGTACATGGAACCTTATGTTAAGCCGTATAAGCGGCAACATTCATTATTTTGCAACGTGCTATCACAAAACTAAAAACTTTTAATTGCTTATAACGCCCTGCGGTTGTTTTTCTATTTTTTTTAATAACTATGAATATTGACTACTTTTTTATTTGAAATAAAAAAGTTTTTTACAGATTAATTACAAATTTTTAACAAATCGAAAGAAAAAGCTATTATCCGATCGCTTTTCTTTTATCCTTTGTACAATTTTAAACAGCTCCATTGACAAAATCTGGGACCGAAAATGTAAATACCTTTAACTGATGCTGCCACCGACAGTGATTGAATGAGGCCCAACCCACCCACGTCAAAGCCTCATCTGTCAAACCATCATCAGTAGGGAACTGTTCTTTGTTTACGTTTTAGATGTAGATGATCAGAAAGTAGCTTCCCAATCAAAAAAAAAGTTTTTCGAAAAAAAAGCAAAAAAAATATCGACGTTTAGTCAAAAGAGTTCATGAAAAAATAACAATTTTGTTTTCTCTTTAGGACGAAGATGAAAAAGGATTCTCTGATGACGAGATCAGAGATGAAGTTGAGACGTTTATGTTTGCGGGTTATGACACGACATCTAGCGGTAAGATCTTATTTAGAAAGCACCGACCACCAGTATTATGTCGCCGGATGAATTTCAGGAATATCGTGGACTCTTTACAACCTAGCAAGATATCCCGAATTTCAAAACAAATGCCGAGAAGAAATCATGTCATTTTGCGAGCCTGAAGAAGACATTACATGGTAGAAAATAACTATTGTTTCTGTTTCTAGGAACAAAAAATTAAAATTTTATCCTAAAATTATTTTATTTTTTCCTCCTCTCTTGTTACCTCTCGGACATTAACAGAGGCAAGGAAGTTATAACAACTGTCGCCATCGACCTGTCTTAAAGATCTTGCTAAAGAAAACAAATTTTATTAAATTGTAATTGTTTTTCTTACCAAATTGAAAAATGCTTACCAAGCAAAAAAATTTTCATGAAACTATTTTGAGCCAACAGCTATTTCGCTAAATCAAAAATATTTGTGGGCCATTGGTTGAACACTTCTCTTCTTGATGGAACGGCAAACGTCTTAAATTCCCTTTGACCCCCCAAACTGGCAGTTTTCAATTTTTTTATTTTTATATTCATCCTCCGGACTAGCAGGATAAGGCGAGCGATCACCGCGACCTGCTTTTGGAGATTCCAAGATGTTACTGTCCGCTCGAAAGTTTTTATTTTGGTTTTTTAGTTTAATATAACTGAAATATAAAACAGAGACCATGTCAATCACAATCACTGCGCTTTAACCACTTGACCACGCTGCCCAAACTGCGGCAACACTCCTCAATATGACGTTAACAAACTTCAGTTTGTTTTAATTATTGTTTTAATCTAATGTTTTTTTGGGAGGAGGAAATTCTTCGAAAGTTCAACGTTTTTATCGCGAAATCCAAACTATGACAAAAATGCTTTGACAATTTTTTTGCAACTAAAAGAATTAAAATGATATGACCATTATCACTACTGGGATCTGTTTGAGGGCTGGTTTTAACCATGGTCATCTATCTACTCATTGTTGACGCTTCTTTATCAAGGTTATGGTAGCTATCAAATTACCATCAAAACCACAATCGTATTCGGTTAATTTGATGATGCAAATTGCAGATAAGTGCATTATTCTCGTTAATATTTCCAGTTTAGACACAATGCGAACGACATTGTTTTGAAAGTGACAATACATTTATGACTTTTGGTTTGTGTGCACAGAGTTATTCCCTAGTACTTAATTAGCCTTTGGTCAGAAAAAGAAGACAATTTTGTCGCATAAACATCATGCTGATTTAATAAAAGTTTTACTTTCTTTTGAAAAGTCTTTCAATATTGTTATTCCATTAAATAATTTAGCGACTTTAAAAACGGATTTTTAATATCGACACGAGAACGTCACAGTGACCGCGAATATTTGATTCTACTGAAACAAATTTGAAAAAACTTTAGTAAAATTATTTTTTGTTCAGGAAACAATTGAGCCGTTTGAATTACGTCACAATGTTCTTGAAAGAAAGCATGCGCCTCTACCCCCCAGTGATTATGGCAGCGCGGTGCATCAACAAACCATTCAGGACAAAACGCCACTTGGATTCTTCAGAGGAAGTGGATTTACCGGTCGGAAGTTCAGTGGGAGTCAACATTATAGCTTTGCATAGGAATTCCTGTTTGTGGGAGGATCCAGAGGTAAAGGTTGCTTGGTTGAGATCAAAATAATTAAAAAATTTTATGAAGAAGCGAAATAAGTTTCTCTGAATAAGGAAAAGTTGTTTTCTTGGTGCGAAGAATAAATTTGAATGAGAAATTTTTGTTTAAAAAGACTTTTGTCAAAAGGTTATTTTTAGGATTTTAACCCGGAACGCTTCTCGAAGGAAAATTCATTAAAGCGGAGTCCCTACGCGTACCTTCCCTTCTCCGCAGGATCCAGGTGGGGGTTTGTGTCATTTAAAAGCAACTTAACATCAGTTTCAAGAAATCTGAGATCAGTTCAAAAATTTAATAACAAAGTTATGTATTCCGAAAGATTACCTTGAAATTTGTTAACAAAACTGTCAGGAAATTAACGTTTATTCATCAGTTAATGTCTGAAAATAAATTATTTTTAAGTCAAAACGTAAAAGAAGAAAAGCGATTGTCGAATCATTAAATGTGATGTGTTTAGAAACTGCATCGGGCAGAACTTCGCTATGAATGAAATGAAGGTTTGTTTATCCCAAATCTTAAGGAATTTCTATCTTTACCTTGATGATGAAACACCAACTCCAAAATTTGAAGCAAGGTTAATCCTTCAGTCTGTGAATGGGATTTACATAAAGTTGAAGCCAATTGATGAAGTTTAAAGCTTCGTTTAAGACTCATTTTGGAATGTTTTTGAGATTTTTTGGAATGTGTAGAATGCGTTGAACAACTTTGAACAATAGTTTATTTTGCGAGCTACTGGCTCTACCATTGTGCACTTTTCATTTCACTGTTGTTAGAACGTATTATTATGGGCATGTTGCAAACTACTTTTAAATTTAGACAAAATATATTCGTATCACTTAATATTATTTTTTTGTTGAGTTAATAATCGCTTTTTTTTATAGAACACTGATGTTTTATTATTATACTTCTTGAACTTGGCAAATTGCGCTTTTCGTTTTATCGAAAGTTTACAACTAGCTGTACCAACAATATTTAACTTTTCGGTAAAATTTCAAACCAATTTTATAGATTTTGCCAAACAAATATGATTTTAAATCTAAAGCGTTCTGCAACTCGTACATTTAAGTTTAACAATTAATGTCCGATCAATTGTGGTCTAACAGTATGACGGCGAAGGCATTGTAATGCTTGTACAAGTGATTGTTGCAATCTACCTCTGAAGACGCAAAACAGTCTTTGCTCTCGGATCCAGTTATTGGATCCATCAAATAAGAAGCTATGTGCTATTGTGAAAGAAAATCTTATTTACGGTCATATGATGTCAAGTTTATCAGAAATGGGCGATTTCGTCTATACGTTTTTATTGCCTTTTTATAATTGTTCTGTTTTTTAAATACTCCTAATTCCTTTTTTCATTTTATAACATTTATACAAAACTTGAAGTAAAACAAATGTCCATTTATAATGAAACTACTTTTGTGCAGTCTGCTTTTTAATTTTTCTTCACTAGACTTTTTGAAGGCAAAACAACATTTTGATTTAGAGTGAATTTCTTTTAAGTATTTACAAAAATTAGACCAAATTAGAAGCATCCTTTTAAATTAAAAAAATTTTTATAACCATTTGAACTTTTTCAAAAAACTAGTCCTCATTTTCCTAACTCTTTTAATTAGAATGGCAGTGGGTTGGCTGAAAATAAAAATATCTAAACTTCAAACTACAACCAAATAAAAAACACGTTTTAGTTTCAATGCATTTCTTGGAAAAATTTTATACCGCAGTTTACTCTGTTTTTGCGTTTATGTTTGATCTTTATTGCTTGTCCGTGCCATCTTTGCTTTATGTTTAAAAAACAAGCGCTTTTCAGTACTATTTTTGTCGATTTTTTCTTGTTATATTTTTGGTCGCCTTAATTCGCTCCAGTCAATTGTGCATCATAGATCATATCACAGTCATAGGTGTCTATAAAATATTTTATTACAAATCAAATTATAGATGAGTTCAATACAATTAAACAATTTGTGTCTCTCTATCGCGCTAATGAAACACTGTGTCCAGCCACCCTGCTGCGATCACAAACATTGACACAGAGATTCAGGGGTGCCTCCAGGTACGGTTCCGAAAATCTCAAAACGAAGGGACCGGCCTTGATTAAAAGCGTTTTTTAGCGTTTACTTGACTTTTAAATACGAAAAACTTTTTAAGTATCGTCAGCTGATGGAATTGATAATCTATTGTCGTGATTCTTTCGTGTCAAATGCGTGATCCAGCATGCTCACTTTATGCTTATTATTTTATCAATCGCAGTGTATTTCCCATAATATTTATCGTGTGAAATTTTGGTTTATCGCTTTTTTAACTTTCCGATTTTTTGCCACGGTGGTCCTGCGTCCCACGGTCAGTAATGTGGACTTACCTTACGTGTACATTCGTACATTCGCTCATGCTATCTCTATACAGTGACGTGGCTGAACCATTCGAGAGAGAGATGCAAAATTCTGTTTGACGTGATTGCCCTACTCTGTATAAAAGATGTTTTTAAATTATAATAAATTACTAAACTTTACTGATTCTACTGGAATAAGTTTGTTATATTGTGTTAGGGTTAGTTCCAAAAACAAAAAATCCCTGATCCTAATCTATTAGATAAATATTTGGGAAATACGGAGCGATTGATAAAATCATAAGCATAAGTTGATTATGCTATAATCACACATTTGGCATAAATGAATCACGACAATACTTTCTTCATCTTTATGGAAATTTTATTTTGACATTGTCCATTCGGGGGGCGTCACTTGACCGACACAACCGCTGCAACTGTCACGTATTTCCCCCAACGCCGCTCCTGGGACTCGTCCTTTCATCTCAATAGCAGTGAATTAAAAATCAATTCGACTATCGATGATGTCACTGTCCGACGCAATAATATTTTCGCGTAATTATGATGTCCTTCAAATTAAAATTACAGAATCAAATTTAGTTTTTTTACAGAATTCAAATTTCATTATGGAGCAAACGGAGCGGCCACAACAGGTCACCCCGAAAATTTTTTTGGTTAAAGATTTTTTTTATAGTCAGTGAAGACAGAAAAAGTTTTATTTGCTTTCAAGGTGGCAACCTAATTTCAAGTTCTTGTTTTTTAGTGAAGACCTTTTTTTAGTCTTTATTTCTCGACTAAACTTCCCTGTAGTTGCTAAAAGTTCTTCGGTGAAGAATGCTTTTGCGACAAAAAGTTTTCTTTTTCTTAACTTTGATCACCCAACAAAAAATTTCCGGTTCCCTTAAGGCCCGTTTCCATTACCAGCGTGGAAAAGAGCATTCTTTGTTTCTTCTATTGCTCTTCGATTGAAGCGAGCGGTTAAAATTGAAGCCAGCGCAAAAAAAAACAATAAAACAAACAAAGAATGCTCTTTTCCACGCTCGTAGTGGAAACGGGCCTTTAGACATGAAAAAACTCACACAATTGAGCAGTTTATGATAAATAAATTGATGAACGCATAAAGGTTTAAATTGTGGCATGTTGTTGAAATTGTTGAAAAGCTTTGTAACGTCATAAAGTCATTTGCGAAAATATTTGCGTTGAGAATGCAATTGCTAAAAGCCCTTAAACAAAAGACTAAATTTTGTGTGAAGTTTCTGGCAAATTGAAGTTCACCGTAAAAATGATTCACTCTGTGTTTTTCCAACTTCTCGTGCTTGGGAGTTTGTGTTTTTTTTCGTTAGCTGTTCCTCTTTCTTCAAAAGAAGAACAACCTTGGAAAGTTGTCATAAGCAAAGATGTGGCCTCTTACCCAAGAGCTGCTGTTTTGTGTGAGAACAATTATGGGGGAAGATTAGCGATTGTGTCAAACGCTGAGGAATGGAAGCAAGTTATAAAGGCGATTGCTGCACGCCCATGTGAGAAAGCTAGTAGCTAATATAATTCTTATACAACAGTTTTTGTTATGTGCGGTCAAAAAAAGAAGTTTTGTGTAAACAACTGGCTCCTTTTATTTGCGATTAATCTTAGCTTTATCCTTTATTTGTTTACATTCTAAATTAGTTTTTTTCACTATAAGTCGATAAGCTTGGAATTAGGCCTATTTTATTAATTTTAATATTTTTTGTGCGTAGAAAGTAAAAATAAAGTAACGAAAAACTTGCAATTTTTTCTCGAATAGAAATTTTTACTTTGTTAATTTTTTTTTAATACTGGTTAAAAAATATCAAAAAAAATCCAACAGGTTGCTATGCTTAATTAAATGTTTGTTCCTAGCTTGTCGCGAGGAAGAGATGGCTTGGCCTGAATGTCCGCATTATCTAATCGATAAAGTTACGACAGAGGATATCGAACAAATCTCCGACTTCTTAAAGCAAAATATGAAGGATCATTGCATTGCAATCCAGAGTGGGAGGGTGAGGGGCAACAGCACGGAGGTTGTGGCGAGCCTCACGGCGACAAGTTGCCCTGAGGAACACACGTTCTTGTGCCAAGTTCCGGGTAAATAAATTAATATGTTGTCTGGTCCCTGTTACGTTAGACACAGTTTATGGTTTCTGAAGGGAACCATAAAATTTTAAAGACGTAATTGGGGTATGAAATTATTTGAAAAAAAAATGTATTGAATTAATTGCACTGACCAGGCATTTACTTTATTTTACATATTTTTATGGTCGTTGATTAATTTTATAACTTCGAAATATTGTTGTAAAACATGAAATTATAGGTTTTTAAAAGAATTTTTTCTGCCCAGCTTTAAATTATAACCAGCAGTTTCTGAAATTATTTAACGAGATGTTCTTAACCAAAGTTTATTTTTTTATCAAAATTAGTTATCTAATTTTGATAAAAAAACAAACTTTAAGAACTTTTGATACAAAATTATTATGAGCTCTATAGCAGTACAGTCTTCTTTCTGTCTTATAGCCAAACGTATTAACTGGGCATTTTGTACAGTGGTGAATATTGGGTGAGACAAATGAGGCAATTGCCTCGGGCCCCCCTCGAAAATACCTCATGTGGTCTCGTTTTGCTGTATATATTTTCTTAGAGATCATTATGAAGTTGGGACGAAAAGTGGAAAATAGGAGATCAATTCGAAGCGAAGACCTTTTTTTTTAGAGATCACCATGATTTTGGGAGAAAAATAGCGAAAACTGAGATCAAATCGAAGTGAAGACCTTTTTTTTTAGAGATCACAATGAGTTTGGGAGAAAAAAGGGAAATACGAGATCAAAGCCATATTTTTTTTTAGAGAACATCAAGTTTCGGAAATTCTTGCCTCGGGCCCCTAACTTTGAATATCCACCACTGATTTTGTATTTTACAAATTGTATATTAAGAATAAAAATCTGTCTTAATCATAAATTTTTCAAGCCTGAAAAGAAAATGATAAAATCGTTTATTACTATTCAATGCACGATTGTGACGCAATACGTAGTTGTCACAGTAATGAAATTATGCCAATCTTTGCTTAAAAACCATTTCAGGCTCGCTTCTACTGCGAACGTGGAAGGGATATTTTTTGCTTCACATAGCGCTTTAGCGCGAAAAAAAAGTAAAAAAACTCAATAAAATTACCAAAGAATGCTTCATTTCACGCTCGTAGTGGAAACGGGTCTTTACTATAATGAAATTGTATTGTAATTGTAATGAAGACTGTAATAAACTTCTTTGTGTAAAAATCTTCTTTAAAATAAGTTAATGATAAAGGTTAGCAAACAATGCGAATAGGCCTACATGGAACACAATGAAATGAAATTAGTTTACTACGGGCCCAAAGCCAATGCTGCTTGGTTCAGCTGGTTTTGTTTCCCATCCAGAGCAATTCTGGACCACATCCGGCGTATTTTCTCGCGAGCGTTTGTTTATAGAATTAGTAGGACAATTGCATATACACAGGATGATTATGGTCTTTTGGCTAACACTTCGGTTTTCATTAATATTACATTCTTGCGAATTCTTTTTTCTTTAACGCCTGATAGTTGTTTATACCTTATATTGGGTAATTATTACTGTATATAATTCGAGCATAAAATATTTAACAGAATGTGTTCTATTTTAGTGGAGCCACGTTTGAAGCGTTCCTCGCCCGATGGAAACGGAGGAAATAGTACCACAGGTATTGCTTATGCGATTGTCCTATTTGGGCTGATGTCGTTTTACTTGACGAGTATAATTATTGCTTTTCAAAAAATCAGTCGCAATTACTTTATTATTGAAAACACTGTTACCAGGGATATTACTTCATTTTAAATTCATTACTTCTTCCGATACAATTAGAGGCAAGTTAAACTTCAACAAATCAATTATTTTATCATTTGACTTCTCTTTATTGTATCTGCAGGCAAATAATTTCACAGAAATTTCCAATTTGTGGTCACAACATAGCTACTTCGACGAGGGGTGTTGTCGAAAAGATTTTTTTTTTTCATAGTAAAAGCTTAGCAATATGGCTTATCATAACTCGAGAGAACTACACACCCAAAGCATGTTAAATTATTATAACGCATTTATGTCTATGTCAATGCGACATTTATATTGCTAAAATATATTTTTTAGTTAGCTGTATTTACGAACATGAGATAGCGACCACTGCTTCAAATAATAATCATATCACTTTTAAAAAATATCAAATCAAATATTTCAACAGAAAACAATAAAAGACATTTTCGATAGCAAATCGGAGCAGTCGCTCGGCGATTGTTTTCAGCATAAGAATTTTCCGTTTTTAAGTCAAGAGAATATAAAGTAGACACAGTACGAATTGCAAGATTTTAGAGCTGCTTTCGAGGCCCTTAAATAGTCCTCGTTACCCGTGATGCCCAAAGCTTATCAATAAAAAAAATTTTTGTTTTCATGTATTATCTCTCTATCTCTCTTGTATAATTTTTCTTTCTGTTTCAAACAAAAAAAAAAAAGCACAGTGTCGGCCCTAAATCAAGAAAGCACAAAAATAACCAACAAAACAACTTATATAAAATAACCTACGCGTTCCCACAACTTATTCACCATATTTTTGCCAAATTTGTCAATGGACCATTACTAGCAATCTTGGCATTATACAAATACAACTACGATAACACTTTTTACACCAGACCTTAATGAAAACAGCACGAAATTTACGTAAACGTAATAACTTAACACTAACCATGGAAATTTTAGGAAATACTCTTAAACCAAAAGGTGCATTTTAACTCTCACCACGGCTTAAGAAGAACAATCCCCTTCAGCATTTTCAAAAGACTCACTTTTTTTATAGTCGGAGAAAAACCCTTTCTTGTACAGTGAAGACTCCGTTGGTAAACTCTGATTCATACATTAAATTTACAGGAAAATGCAATTGCCACAAGTATGCCAGGTGCGAGACACACAAGGGGGTCCACAAATGCATGTGCAATGAAGGATACGAAGGAAACGGCGTCGATTGCAAAGGTGGGGGTTTGAACAAAGCTAACTTCTATTGCGATTGTTTCATGACTGAAGTTGATGGCCGTAAAAACTCTTAATTGTTGCTTCGACCTGACATCGATTTCTAAAATTCGGCGCATTCAGGACAATTCTGAAAGCGGTTTTTTACGTAACAAACAAGACTTTGTGTAATAGCCATAAGCTTAGTATTGGACGCTGATTTCAAAAATGTCATTTGCGCAGGGGCTAGGCTTGTAAAAAATCTAAATTGAAGAATGGAAACACTGCGTTAAATATTATTTATAGCCATGACGTTACGGTTGCGTATTTGAAATGATAACGATAAGGACGATAACGTATGAATATCGGCAGAATAGCTGAATGTGATAACACTATGAATCAACTGTAGAACGCGAGCTCAATGCTCAGTCCGCATGAGTAAGTTTGTGGATTCCCCTTAGAAAAATAAATCACTCAAATTTCTTAACGGAGTCGCATTTGTGGGGACATTGGTGGGGACATTGGTGGGGACCCCACTAAAAAAAGAGCAGCGGCATGGCCGATTCGATCATACGATAAAGAACCAGAGTCATAGAACTTTTTTTACAATAAAACAATATTTTGAAATAAAGAAAATGGAAAAACTTTCGTGTTTTGGCGTATTTAGGTGAAAAAGCTCAGGTTAATACCAAGAGAGAGAAACATCTGCTTAAATCACGATTTTTAGTTTTTTTTTGTATGCATTAATGACCAGAGGTAGGATTCGTTGGATCGGGTCGTTTTATTGCATCGATTAGGAAACTGGTTTCCCAACACGCCGGGCATGGGCAAAAAGCCTCCGTGGGAAAGGAGTTGGAATTAACCCCAATTTTCAGCAAAACTATAAGAAATTGGTAAAACAATTTTGCGGATTAAAACTTAAAATTTTTTTGAATTTTTTTCATCGATTTCGATTCACGGCGCGGTGTTAGAGGTGGGTAGTTTGTCGATGAAAGAACACGAAATCTATGACGTCACAAACGTATGTTGCAGACATCGACGAGTGCAAGAAAGAAGGAACGTGCGGAATCAACTCCGTCTGCACGAACTCAGTGGGGGAGTTTACTTGCTCTTGCAAGCCCGGCTATGCGAAGAATGGAAAAAATTGCTTGGGTAAAGTTAAATTTCAAATTGTTTTACTGAAAATTAGTATCAATCAATTTTGTATTCGGCAAAAACAAAACAATGCACCAGAGAAAAATTCTGAAATGTAACACGTTTTGCCGTGAGCTCCTAGAGAAGTCCAAAAATTAAATTAGGGTCTTGGATTTTTTGGCGCAATCCAATGTAAACGCTTTGTGTTTGTTGCATCTAGCCCTACTCAAGCCGAAGAGGCTCTGTGCTGGAAGATTCTGGCGCCGAACTGGGCATACGTCAAACTGGGCCATTTCGATTGACTTATGATCCTTTTTTACAGGGGTAATCATTTGTCAACCGGAAACAAAAACAGAATAATAGCAAAAGTAAACAAAATAACTCACACAAATGACCGAGAGCAGACACCAAGATCTTTTTTACTAAAAGCGGTTTTTAAAACGTTTAAGCTTTTTACGAAATTTTATTAAGCTTCCTTTTGACAGACTTCGAAAGAAATATTATTCCAAATCAAAGCTTTACCGAAAAGATTGATTGGTGACAGATAGATTTTTTTAGCTTGAGGACATGAATATTTTCTGTACACTATACCCCATTTGCCCTCCACTGCAAATTTAGAATAAAGAATCCTTTGAAACATTTTGGTAAAACTTTATTAAAAGATTTGAGGCAAAACAAGACATTTTTAATCTGTGCAAATCTGAGATCATTAGAATGCTATTGTTACTTCCACAAATTTAGTTTTTTGAAATTTTGTAGAAGTTGATTTGAATTTTTGTAGAACTTAATTTGGTAACTCAGTACGTTTTTTAATCTTATAACCTTTCGATGCCTGTTAAGAAGGCCTCACCGATAACACAAACTTGGCCGCCTACCAAAAGACAAAATTCTTAAATCTTCTTACTGGACCTGCCCTAGGAACCAGTAACAGCAAAAATATAGTCTAGCTAAACCACAGCTCAGACTACCACAATAAATTCTTTATTAAAAATATGCTCCAATCCACTTAGGAGCCCACAATAGTATAAATCAACAGCAAATACAGATTCAGTAGCTTAATTCTTCACAATAACGTAGGCAACCAGAGACTTGCGTAATTCTTTACAATCACGTAGGCAACCAAAGACTTGCGTTCAAAAACTATGAATTTACACAGCTAATAATTTTCCAATTCTAAGTTACCACAACGAATCATAATAATGCTTCCGAGCGAGCCTTATTTATATCACTCGGTCGTGAGTATCTCGAACGTTCTGAAGTTATCCAAATCAAATCAAGCCAATCACAATAACTATTATTACGTCACATGTGTCACAATAGCAAACCAGTCAAGCGAATAGTTCTGGATCTTCCTCTAACCATCTTGAAATTAAGCAGTGTTGCCATTTTTTTATAATTAAATGTAAAATATTTAAACTGCTTATAAAACCGTTATTTCTTAGGCTATTTGAGCCGGACCTAAGCGAAATCAAAGAGATTTTTTATGAGATTGTGAATATACATAGTGTGTGCAATTTTTAGGAACGGAAAAGCTATATTTTTTGTATGAGTCATCACAATTTGCACAATTGCGTTAAAAAAAAGAACTCTTAAGGTTTTATCGCATTTTTGTATTTTCATTTTGGGAAAAAGGAAAATTTTATAATCCAAAGAGTTATAAAAGACAATAAAACTATTTCATTAATCATTTTAAACATAGTTGACCAGCCGGAGGGGGATTCAGGGGCAATTGCCCCACCAAATCTAAAAAATATGGGCAAAATCAGAATTTTTTGGCAGCAACAGGAAATATTTGGGCAAAATCGGAAATGTTCAGACAGGAAAAATAAAAATTAAAAAGAAAAACAAGCACTTCTGCAAAATTTCCAAATTCAGAAAAAAACGGTAAAGGTTTGAGATGAAGACCATTTTTTAGAGATCACCACTTTTTAGGACGAAAATCAAGAAATCGCAGACCGAAGACTTTTTTTGGTCTTCATCCTAAATTTGAAACAAAATTTCTTCTCGTATTTATAAAATGCTTGAAGATCATGATTTGGGAAAACTTCATAAAATTCGGGGAAAACTGTATTGCCTTCCAGCATTTTTTTGGCTGGTACGGCTTTGACTTTAAATATTTAATGAATTAAGGCAAATAATAAAAAATTGTTTCAAACGTTTTCGGTGTAACATTTCGAACTTTAAAATAAATTTTAAAAAGCATAAGCATGCATCAGTAACATTAAAGTAATCAATTAAAAATGCAATTGCAATTAATGATTCTCTGCTAAAGTTTAAAAATTTTTATTTTTATCGAGAATGGATTGGTTACTGCGGTACCACGTGATTATTGAATAATTCAAATAATTATGAGCAAAAGAATAGAATAAGTTTAGCAAGCATGGACGCGTTCAGTTATTTCTCGACTTGCAAACTCAAGCTTAAAGGTGTGCATAGTTTCTTCAAAATTCTTCGCATTAGGTATTCCTGTTACAGGTTGTTTGAAATTAAAATGACGAAAAATTTGAAAAAATGTAAAAATCATGTTGCATCCTAAATTTTCTAAAATTTTGTTAAAAATTTTTGGTCGAATTTTAAAATTCTTTAAATTATATTTCCAATACGTTAAGGCCCGTTTCCATTACGAGCATGGAAAAGAGCATTTTTTGTTTCTTTTATTGATCTTCGATTGAAGCGAGCGGTTAAAATTAAAGCGAGCGCAAAAAAAATGAATAAAACAAACAAAGAATGCTCTTTTCCACGCTCGTAGTGGAAACGGGCCTTTAGTGTAAAAAAAGCAGGTAATTTTGATGTAGTTGCAGAAAAAGCGTTCTACTGAAAAGGTTGTAGGATTAGAATATTTTCAAACAATAAATTTATTGAATTTTATACTGAAAACTTCATAGAATTTTGATAAAATAAATTCTTGTTGAATCAAATCGCATTTAACATTGAAATAAATTGGTTCAAAATCGATTTTTTTCGAAAGTGTGCAGCAGTTCTGCGGGGTTTACTGTATCAATTGTAAACGGTAAAGGAAATATTGCGTGACCAAGACAAAACTCTTTAAACTTTCCTGTTGTTGCAGATATTAACGAATGCGATGGGGGACCCAACACCTGCCCAGCTAATTCCGTCTGCGAGAACGAACAGGGCGGCTTTAAGTGTTCCTGCAATGAAGGGTTTGAAAAAAACGGAGTTGATTGTGTAGGTGAGTGTGTAGATGAATATGTGGGTCGGATAATTCAAGGGTTCTAATTTAAACAATTTTCGGCCTATGTTATGAAACATTCAATCGATTGCATTAAATACGTATTATTTCAAGTATACCCTCTAATTTTGTATGTAATGCATTGTTCTCGAAAGAGCAGACCAATGACAGCTTGTTTGCCGAGCAGCGTAAGTTACTTCGATATCTGTGTGAAAAAAACTTCTAGTCGCCATCTACAAAATGCTATACTTTAACGCAATTTTTTGTATTTTGACTGATTTTGATCGAACAGTTTTACATGTAAGTCTGGTCGTTGATTTCCCTTTTATTGTGTTTATTTTTCTTGCAACATAATTAAGTTTATTATTTAATTGTAGTAGGCTATCAAAGAAGCTGTAAATAAATTACGAAATTAGAAGCAGAACAAAAATAACAAGTGTTTGAACCGGAAGGTTGTCATTTAACTTCAATCGTTGACAGACGTTGACGAATGTTTGCGATCCACGGAATATTGCCCCCAGCAATCGGACTGCAAGAACACGCCCGGGCATTTCGTCTGCACTTGCCACGACGGCTTTAAAATGAAAAATGAAAAATGTGAAGGTCAGTTAACAATCGTAAACTAGTGTGCTGAAAATATAATAAGACCACGGTTTGGACATAGACACAGTGAATCTAATACGATATAATAGTAGCCGTGCTTGTAAAAGTGTGTGACCATTCAATCACACGACTACATGACCACACCACGTGACCACACCACGTGACCACACCAAAAGAACACAACTACAGGTTTTCAGCTCCACACGACCATTCCGTAAACATCCCCATCTAACCAAAAGAGTTTGTATTTGAAGCAAGTTTTGTTGCAGATATCGACGAATGCAAACAGTCGTTGCAATCCTGTACAGAGCACTCCGTATGCAAGAATACCGTGGGAAACTTTACTTGCACTTGCAACACTGGCTTCGAGAAATTGGACGGCAAATGCCTCGGTAAGGATACGGCCGAACTCGCGGATTAAATCCTGATTTAATCATTTAATGTTGAGTTAAGGTTGTCTAAGGCGAGATTGTAATTTGTCAAAGAAAAACAGAAATGAAATTAAGCACGCTTTAATTAAGCAACATGCGTGTTAAGAGAAATTTATAGAGAAATCTCATCTTTATGCAGCTTGTTTAAAAAAATTAATTCCAAATCCTCGTAATTCTTCAAAAACAGAAATGTAAAAAGTTGAATTAAATCGGTGCTCACAGAATAGGAACTGCTTGGGTTCTAAGGATTTTTATGGTTTCATGCGATTTATTTCGACTTATGGGTTGCTGTAAAAGAGAAATAAATTATTTTGATAACTTTTGAATACTTTCAGTAACTTTAATTAAGCAACATGCGTGTTAAGAGAAATTTATAGAGAAATTAAACCGAGTCGTTTCTTCTGCGCTTTAGAATCAACCAAATCACTTTTGTTTCTCGATAGTTTAACTGATCAAAAAATGCGCACACAAAGGTAATTTAACGTTTACTGTACAGCCTAATGACTGATTTTTGAGAAAAAGTTGTCAGGACTCATTTGATTTTAGCGTTATCTCATCATCATGTCAATGTGCTTGACTGCAAAGTGAAATAACTGATTGTTAACAGCAAGAACAAGCAAAAGCGAAAATTAATTTGGTGTAAAACAGAATTTATTCTCGCAGTAGGACATCTGTCTAGTACAGTTTGTGACAGTGGAGTGACAAATTTTTTTTAAACCCAGAAATAAATTTTTTGTGTCGATGATAAGAGCTCAAGTGACCCACTGTCTAGAAATGCCTAATTCAATGAGTAATTAGCGGATGTTTTTTGCAGCAACGCTCCGAGCAGATTTTTGCTCACCTTTTTGTTCGTTCAAGGAAATTAATTTAAGATATAACATAAACCTACTCAGGTCTTTTTTTATCAAAGAAGCTGGGAGCTAGTTGTAAAATAACTTTTTCAAAAATATTATGCGAGTTTTTTTTGTCTAAGTCAGGGATTCTCAACCACTGGGCTACCGCGAGTTTTTTACGGGGGCTACACAGAAAAGATGTGAAAAAGTGCTGCAATCATATGTTTGGAGGCTGTTTTTAGTTGTCAAGAAACGATTTGGTGAAATTGGCTGCGAAATGAAAGTGAAGGCTAGACCCATTGGGCCACAACAATTGCGTTTTAAGTTTTTTAGGCCACGGTGTAAAAAAGATTGAGAACCCCTCCTGGTCAAATTTTTTATTTTTTCACTCCGGGCCTGAAAAAAGCTTTCAAATTATATAAAAAAAAAAGTTCTTTTAAATTAAAAATATTAAAAGGTGTTTTTTTTTTTAAAAGTAAAGTTATGAACTCTTTTTTAGTCTTCAGTTTACCGTTAGAAAAAAATTTTGGCTGTTTTATTGAGTGGTCTTTGCTGTTTATACTTTATTAAAAATAAACGTAAAGTTTATGTTCAAAAGCTTTTCTGTATTCCAATTAACTTTCGTCAATAGTTTAGCAACGCGTCTTTTTCACTTCTGCTAACTGATCCCCCGGCGTGTTTATTCTAGATATCGACGAGTGTGTCCGCTCCCCGAAGGTCTGTAATGACAAGTCATCTGATTGCCAAAACACTGCTGGAAGTTACACTTGTAAATGCAAGACTGGTTTTGAAGCGGTTGATAATCATTGCAATGGTAAATCCGATATTTAAAATCATTTAAGAAAATGCATTAAAATACTTTATCAACGCTAGTACACAGCTGCTACTAAAATTTAAACTAAAATTTTTTAACAATAAAAGCACATTTTAAAACAATATTTTAGTAGAATGCCTAGCTTGACTAACCGGATTCGATTCTGCAGCGCACTGGATGCTTCTCAAACAATTTTTTAAAATATTAGTCTACTTTTTTTGTATTCCCATTCCAATCTTGCTCGATCGTTGAAACACATGAGCAGAATTATTGTCAAAAACGATCGTCAAAAAAACTTGTTATCTAATTTTATCAGTTAGTTATTTATAGAAACCGTTCAATTAATCTTGCTTGAAGATGGCGACGAAACCCTTCATTTTCTACAGTTTTACGGAGTTGATTAAATTATAAAAGTGTGGACTCAGATTATTTTCGTTTTATTAAAATTGAATTGAACCAGGCAGATTATTTCGTTTCCAGACATTGACGAATGCATTCAGCAAGACAAGTATTGCTCAGGAAACAGTTCTTGCCAAAATTCTCCAGGAAGTTTTACTTGTTTGTGTAATGCCGGCTTTGTTGAAAAAGAGAAGACATGTGTGGGTACGTGCAGTAGGCAGCGATTTTAATTCATCAAAGGGTTTTGGTATTTTTTATTAAATTTGAAAATGGCTTGCTATTTTTGTATGCAAATCCTTCGAAGGTAAACTTCATTGTTTTAGATAATCATCAAAAAAAAAATTATAAAATTTTTAAAGGCTTTTTATTTCTATTTCTATAAAAATATTACATTTAAATAAAACATAATTGTTTTAATGTTGGGAACTCCGTTTCTTGTGTATGCTGGTTAAGAGATATTTACATAGCACATACACTATAGTTTGTAGCACTACCAACTTATTAAATAATTTAATTAGTTTTGCAAACTTATGATTGGTTGCCACCAGTTTTAATACCTTTACAAAACTTTAATTGTTTTTGATTTTTGCGACTTATTGGATTGCTCCAAATGGCATAAGAAATTTTGTCCCTCACTTTTGAACAGATGTCTGCACTCCACCAAAAAAGCACCACCGAATCAAATTATTTGCCATCCTATGATTATTACTTTCCCTTTTTCAAAGTCAAACATTCGCACTGCTCCGCATGGTTTAGTACGACAAGTAGTCGCCAACATCGTTTTGTATCGCAGACGTTGATGAGTGTAGGTTGGAGCTCAACGCTTGTTCGAAAAGTGCGAAATGTGAAAACACTGTGGGCAGCTACATCTGTAAGTGCAAGCCCGGCTTTGAAAAAAAAGGTTACTACTGCGCGGGTGAGTGCTGGATTTATAGATATAACAATTAAATTTTTTGCGGCGCATCAGAGTAGAGGTAATGCTGTCGAAATTTCTTTAAACTAAAGTTATGACTATGAAAGTCTTCATTTTCATTCAAAAATTATTTTGACTTTTTCATCATTAAAAAAAAATATAAACACAAAAAGAAGGTTTTTAGTTTGCTTTGAAAGTCGTTACAAGCTTCTAAAATTTTTGTCAGGGATGATGAAGGAGTTGTAGGTATTCTAGAAAGACATAAAAATTTATTGTCATGATTCATCTTTTCAAAGTCTCACACTGAAAAATCAATTGAAAAAGCAAACTAACTATTAGCTAATGAGATGCCATATTGCTCTCAACTATCAAAGTACATGTCACAATGGTTTGTGATGAAAATCTTGTGTTTAATGCTGAAAACAAAAGAAAAGTTGTAATAGTAATAATTTTTCAGTTTTTACTTCCCATTGAAATCCAGTCGAATTAACAGGGTCGGTTTGCTTCCTTCAGATAAATAATCACGCAATCACGCACGCGAAATTTCTTTTGAAAATCAAAAAATATTTGTAATTACTTTTGCGTTAACGAAGCTGATTAATTTCAGACATCGATGAATGCTTTCACAAAAATCCATGTCCGGAGAACTCTTACTGTGCAAACACCTTTGGTTCTTTCGAGTGTCCTTGCAAACCCTTTTTCAAGAAAGAAGGCCAGCAATGCGTTGGTGAATATTGGTTTTTTATGTCAGCGTGGTACATTTTAACCAGGGGTGGGGAACCTCATTCCACTTGCAGGCCGTTTTCGAAAATTAAAAAGTTGTTGCGGATCGCATAAAATTTCAGGTTCTATATAGCTTTGCCCAGATTTTATAGACGTCTGCCCAAATCAGCACCTTTTAGCTTTCTAGCATTTCACGGATATGAAAAGAAACTGCATTCTAAATTTATGGTGAAGAACAAAAAAAAAGTCATTACTTAGAATCTGACTCTGAATTCTCAATTTTGGTCACAAAAAACTAGCACTGGGTTCGCTTCTTTCCAACCACACGCAGGCCGCATCGGAAAGTATTGCGGGCTGCAGATTTCCCACCCCCCAGTTTAAACCATCGAGGAGACTTTCCTTAAGTTTTTGAGTGTTATTATTTGCATCCTATGCATAAGATGTTTTCGCTTAGTCAAGAGAGTGATCCTATTTGCTGCCCAGTTAGTTTTCACAGCTGAAATTATTTGAGAACTGGCAACCCCATCTTTCATAACGAAACATTTGTGGAAGAAATTATTACGTTGTTTTTCAAATTTGCAATGCTTTTAATAAGAATGTTTTTTTTAGTAAACAAATAGAATTTGTTAAAATGTAACTTGAAAAACGTTTCTTCACGATTGATTTGCTTATCATTCATAGAAATTCGTTTTTATCTGTTACTATTTTAAGCTCACAAGATTTAAAATTTTTCATTATTTTGCACAATTGCTACAATAATATAAAGAGGCCAATTAAAAAACTATAGTATCTCATAGAATTCACATTACTGGCATAGTTAGATCGCTCTAGTGGCCAGGCATTTCATAAAATAATTTTTAAATCTGGAGTCAATAAAATGCCAAATATTTTCGCAAAAGCCTCCCCAGGTATGTCATACACCGCCCACCCAGTATTTTAGTGTGTCCCGCAAAACCTTCTGAAGATTTTTTAATAAATGCCTTATTTGAAATCCAAATAATAATGAAATTTAGGACTGGGTTTCGTCCACGAAAACAACATGGAATTTAAAAACTGATTGAATGCTGACCTTTTGTGTTATTTTCATTTTTTTCTTGGTTTCACTTTGATTTCTACAAAATATTAAAAAATAAGGCAATTCCTTGCAAGGACAAGATTCATCATCAGATTACAGCGAAGACTGGTTTTAATCTTCACTTTGATTTTATCATAAAACTTTAAAAAAAGCTAAACATTGAACGCAATTTAAATATCATAAAACTTTAAAAAAAGCAAAACCTAAGGAGAAAAAATTTTGGATTTTACATTGAAATCCAAGTGAAGACCAAAAAGAAGAAATCGCATTGTTTGCAAACTGTATTGCCACCTGCGGCAAATATTTCGGCAATAATTTCATCAATGTGACCAGCACACTCACAAGTTTAACATGCTTGGAATAAACGATAATTTTAAGATTATTTTTGAAAGTTTAATTTTGTTTTTATTTTTAAATTGTTTAAGAAGTTTAGAAAAATAGTTTTTTATTTTGTTTTTTTAAATTATCAAAAACACTTCCTGCAAGTGAAAGTGGATAATTTTTTGAATAGACATCGATGAATGTGCAGTCCATGCCAACGCATGCCCAGAGAACTCGGTATGTGAGAACACTGGAGGGAGCTTTTTGTGCTCATGCAAATTCGGTTATCAGAAAGAAGGAAATTTATGTACAGGTGAGTTCTTGTTACGAAAATGTGAGTACAAGTGAGTTTTTCGAGAAGAGAATGCGTGTTATCGTATGAGTTCTTGTGACGAAGAGTCTCAAGGCGAGAGTCATGTATTTCTGATATTTATAATTCATTACCTTGTTTGAAGAAATTGGACTCACCCTAACCAATTAAGTATAACGCTTACTTCTTTTTAGACGTTGACGAATGCAGCAACTCAAAGAAGTTTTGTCCCAAGGACGCCACGTGCGAGAATACACCAGGGAGTTACAAGTGTTCATGCAAGGCAGGTTTTGAAAAGAAAGGCGAAGAGTGTTCAGGTTAGTTGAAAGTTGAAGTACTAGTTACAAGACGAAGTACTTTTTCAAACGCGGACATTCATACTTTATCTTGAAAGACGTTGTATGAAAGCATTGCTAAAGCACTTTTTGTATTTTTTGGCTAAGCAGGATGTTTAAGAAGACTCAAAATATTTTACTTTTCCATTAGGAGGGAGGTCGAACGAAATATAGGTTTTTTTCTTTTCAGTATACATTAATTTTGTGCTTTTTAAAGACGTTTAAGTAAAAATGTTTAAACACATTCAATGGTTGTTTCTGAATCGTTCTGATATTGTCGTGTGCGTGTTAATTGCTGTTTTTTCAGACATTGACGAGTGCGGAAGTTCGACGAGTCCGTGCGAAGGAGGGAAGTCGTGTAAAAACACAGTGGGGAGTTATGAGTGTTCCTGCAAGCAAGGGTTCCAATGGGATGGCAAAGCATGCAGCGGTAAGCACGGCGTGGAACTTTGTAGTGTCAGAGATTGGCAACTCTTTGTTAGTACAAAAACAGATTTTATCCGTTTACCCTCTCAAAATACAGGAGTTGTTGATCCGGATCCAGGAAGTCACAATCTAAAGTATTTAGCAAATTCCGACGTCATACAAACAGCAAACCGTATTTTTGAAGTAAAAAGATTTGTTATTATCAAAAAGCATTAAGATTCATAACGGTGCAAGTTGATTGTGTAAACACAACAACTTGTTTTTCAAACGTTAAATATTTCCATCTCTCCATTCGCAGTCGAAATCAGTCGAACGTTCTTGCTTCACTTGCATAAAAATACAAAGAAAATCAAAGGAAATTTTTTAGGTTGCTCCCCCAAGCTGCCGTGTGGACCACACTCCGACTGTGTGGTGGGGGGTGACGGCGTTGCAACTTGCAAATGCGACGAAGGATTCGAACCCGACAACAACAACCCACAGACGTGTCATGGTGAGTTCCTTCAAAAGCAAACGCTGGGTGGCGCTATTAAGAGTTTTTCAGGGTCCTGTAATTATGCGGACAGTAAATGACCTCGGGCGAACCAGACTAAGCTCCACTTTCCTGTAAATCATGTGATCAAAGGCCGCAATATTGGGGGGAAGAAAATTTTTTAACCTTTTTCTTGTTGCTCTTTGATTTTAGAATTTCTAAAAGGGCAATAGCGATGTTGCTGGGATTATGTTATCAAAGTTAGATTTTTTGAGGGTTTATTTGTAGCATCTGTATGAGGGTTTTGTGTTCAGTCAGCCAAAGACTTATCATATTGTATTATATTGCAAGTCTGACGTCATTTTGTAACCTTTTTCTTGTGTTTCAAGATGCTGGTCTATTTATGATTCAGAAGAAATATAGAAATATTAGTACTAAGTTTTATGTTTTCAGCAAAAGGCATCCACAAATCAGAGAAAGAAAAAACAAAAACTGAAGGACAAGCTAAACTATGTAAGTGTCTAATGGTGATGTTGGAGGTTGTGTTTTGTACGTCATGTTTTATACGTAGGTTATGTTTTATGTACTTGCATTTGGTTAAATAAAAAAACAACTTTACGAAAGTTTTAATCCAATTTAAAACACCGATTTGCCATTCGCAAAACCATTCGTACTTTTTAACATTTTCGGCTTTATGAGCATTTTTACAAAGAAAGACTTGACTCAAAATGGATTGTAATCGCAATGGGTAAAGTAAAGAATTATGCATGAATGGTTTTGATATTGTTACAATTAACTTAAAACAGACAAAAGTTGTAAATCAAATATTTTTTCTTAAACTTAATAACAACAATTGTAAATAAATTAAAAAACAATTTAGAATAAAGAACCATTTAAAAAAGTTGACCATTTAAACCAGAATTGAACTTTTTATGATTAATCCTTAATGAACTTCTGATTAAAAATCAAACTTATTATTTTTATTATTCTAAAATTGAAAAACAAAAATTAAAAAACTATTTTAACTACAAAACAAATCTAACAACCCTTGACACAATTTTTTTATTGCACTTTAAATCTGAAAGTTGAAATCAGAACATGGCTGCTTTTTGTGTATGTTATGTTTGCATTAGATGAATATGTAATTGATGCACAATATCTGAGCAAAACATTTAAGTTTCTTTGACTTATATTTATATTTTTTTAATCCTCAGTTCAAATGCAAGGCGAAAGTCATGTACAAAAAAAAAGTAAGTCCTATTTTGACATTTTGAACATTTTTAAACTTAGTTTTTTTTAAAAAAATAGTTTTGTTTTGTTTGTTTGTTAATGTTTCTTTAGTGACCACAACATATCTCGTATTAAAGTAGAGCCTTCGTCGCTATCATAGATCGAAGCATTACACTGCTGATTGCCTCTTTATTCAGCTGCTTAATTAGTTTTCGTTTTCTTTCCTTGCAAAAATCAATTAATCAAGAACAACTTAAATTGCTTGCTTTTTTCCATTTTTATATTAAAAAAAACAAAAAAATTAAAACATAATAAAATCATTTTAAAAAGTTTGAAAACTGCTACGATGTGCAATTTAATTGTTCTTGATAAATTGGTTTTCGCAAGGAAGGAAAAGAAAAACTAATTAAGCAGCTGAATAAAGAAGCAACAAGCATTGCAATACTTTGATTCATGATAGCGATGAAGGCTTTAGTGTTCGAGTGATTAAGAGTGCTGTGATGGTGATCAACATGATCTCGCTTCAAAACCTACTCCCGCCATTCTGTTGTGTCCTTGTAAAAGACACTTTACGGGATTTTTTTCTGCTTGGTGGTCTTGCCAAGCTGCTTTAAATTTCAATTATACAGTATCTTTATAAAACTAAAAAACAAATTAAAAAATTTTAAGCGGACAGCAATATGTTGGCATCTCCGGAAACAGGTCGAGGTAATTGCTTGTTCTATGTATAGCGCCTCCGACGCTTTCCTGCAAGAAGGATAAATATAGAGATGAAGTGATGAAATAAAAAATAATGTGGAAAAATACCGAATTGAACGACTCGAATTTAAGAAAATTAAAAAAAAAAAATTTGCTTCGGAATTTGTTTTTCCTTGCAGAGTAAATAATTGCAAAGCATTGACATAATGCAACCAATTATAATTTGTATGTTGTTAAAGTAAATAGGGTATTATTAGGAGTAGAAAGATGGTCGAAGCTAGCCGGAGTGATGTCTATTGCAATCGAGTTTAATTATGATTTTAACTGAATATATTTTTTTAATGCTTTTTATTCCACTTTTTTAATGTGAGTTTGGAAAGTGCTGCTAAAAAACCATCCATCTTCATTACATTTCAAACCGTGCTTTGATTTGGCAAGTGGTGTAAAGTTTATTTTTTTTAGATGATAAACGAGGATTGATTGAATCTGATGGATTCGCTGGAGAGAATCAAATGATGAATGGTAAAAAAAAAGAAAATCTTATTTATACTTGAGAGATGATATTACGCCTTTCACCAATTTTTGAAAAATCTTTGGCATATCTTAAGCTGTTTTTATATGTAAAATCTATATGATATCATTGTTTAGACCAGGGATGTCCAACCTTGTTTCATGATGGGCCAAATTTTACATTGGCTAAAGTTGGCGGGCCGCAATAAGGTCTTTACTCCTCTTCAAAATGAGGTGTTCTCTAAAAAAAAGTCTTTACTTTGAATCAGACTTTAATTTGTCGATTTAATGAGCTCTACGCAAACTCGTGGAACCTCATTTTGACAAAACGCTTTCATACAAGTTCAAAAATATATCTGTTACGTCGTTTGCGTAAAATATTTGCGAAGTAGGTGTTGGGTACGGGTTTCGAGGCAGCGCGCCTTTTGCGTTGGCGCTGAATAATCAGCGCTACCTTTTAGTGCGTTCTCGCTCGGCTGTGGGCATCAAGTGATGCCACTTTGTATTGGTAAGCCTTTCGACTTGAGCTGGCTGTGACTTAACATTTGGCAGAGAATCTTTTAGATCATTGGCTACTTATTTGTCCCTTTGGACGTTGTCTACTTTGGTAGAGAATTTAGTAGTTTGATGCTTTCCTTTGCTCGTCCACCCAAATCATTGGTAAGTTTAAGTGTTTACGTATTGAAACATATTGAAAATTTGTGTTTATTTATTTAGAAAACCATTTCCGACTAGCGCCGCGATGTTGTTTTGTTCTTAATAAAATAAAACCGTAAAGTTCTGGTGCTGGTTGTGGAGCGCGTTTGGGCAAAGATGGAAGGACGAGACAGTTTTGCGACTCCGTCACAATATCTATAAACTTGGAATAGGCAGTGGGCGCATCAAAACCTGAAGTGGGCCGCAGATCGGACATCCCTGGCTTTAGACTATTCCACTATGAGCTCGGAAATATAAAATCATTTAATTTTAATTAATTTCTGAAAATCTTTATTTTGAATATTGTCATGGTATAAGCTTTATGTTTTTAAACATAGATCTTGAAGCATACACTACATAAACCTAAATCTTTGAAAAAAAAGAATTGTTGAAATAAACGGTTTTTACATCTTTAATAACACATAGTTTTCTAAAGAAGATAAAACGATTATTTACAAAGCAACATTATCATTTAATTCTTACTTCGATTGCACTCACTTGAATACCAAGTTCTCAGTGTAGTTGCAAACAGTTTGCATCGGCAACGACAAATCTTGTAAATCAGAGTAGCCTTGTCGCCCAGGCACTGTGTGACGGAACTGAGCACTAAAGATTCGTGACGCGAGTTTGATTTTGAAAACGAATTAAAAATTTTAATTCAGATTTTCTTTCCAGAAGGATGTTAAATTTTGAAAGCATTTTTATACGGGCTACCTCGCACCAACAAGGCCATGTCAATAAAAATTGTTCGTGCCCCCCAATTGTTTGGCTTGCAAGTAATACTTTAATAATTTATTGCACTTGGCTGGGCCGTTATAAGTTTAGCTTAGACCTCTCCCAAAAACTGAAATTTCAGGTAAAAAATTGTGAAGACTAAAAAAGGAGGTTTTTTTAAGGGGTAATGACACTTATTTTATAAACATAAATGTTTGACCCGCCAATCTGTCATTGACATTT
Organism: Diplosoma virens; assembly: GCA_963680785.1. NCBI lineage: Eukaryota > Metazoa > Chordata > Ascidiacea > Aplousobranchia > Didemnidae > Diplosoma > Diplosoma virens. Next base: position 41,616,887 of record OY796889.1, read on the forward strand.
CTTGAAACACGTAATTTTGCTCATTCGGTTAAAAAAATGTTGCTCTATGTACCGTCCTAGATCTGGAGATTGGCCTGATTATCGGTTATTGGAATTTTAAAGTTTTTTTCTTTTAGACTTCGGCGCTGACACAGAGCTGCATTGAAGGAGTTTTGAATCAAGATATTGTGAAGTTCAACTTTGTGTTTCGTTAATGTCTTTTTATGACTTGTCTAACGGACAACGTTTTTTAATGCTCTATTACGTTTTTATTTTTATACTTTAAGAAGTGTGCATTTGGTAAATATTGAATATTGTTTCAGTGAAGTAAACCATGCAAAACAGATGTTATGCTGAATTATGTCTAAAAACATGACCTTCGAAGAACATTCTGGTTTATAACTTCTATTAATTGAAAGTGCTGCGGAGCCGTAGCGGAGAATGAAATAGGTAAAGCAGGACTTAACATGCTTTTAAGTGAAGTCAGATTAAAGATCAATGAATTGTTTGTAGCTGCCAGAAATCAGTTCGGTTGCATTGCAAACAAAAACATTTTTATCCAATTGCGCTTCTACAGAAAAATATATCTCTAAAATGCGAGATTAGAGCTTTCAGACGTGATTGGTACTTCCCACAATAACCTAAGTTACTAAAAGGCTTTTTTTCACTACAAGCATGAGTGGGATTTGTTTGTTTGTTTATCGATTTTTTACCTCTCACAACACTTAGGCTTAAAAAGAATCAACAAAAAAACAAAGATAATCCCGCCAACGTTGGTAGTAGAAACGGGCCTCAAACGTGATTTTAAAAGTGAAAATGCTGCGCAAAACAAACCAACACTGATTGTTATTTCATCAAATTCATTGTAAGGTGGTCTTAGACCTTGCCATAGTTTTCAAAGAAGTTGTATCTATGGTCAGTTTCATTAAATCTCGTCCCTTGCACACTCGTTTATTTCGTGTATTGTATAATGAAATGGAAGCTGAACATAATGGGCTTCTTTCCATTCCAACATTCGTTGATTATCGCGAGGAAAGGTGCTGGAAAGAGTGGCCAGCCAACGAAATGAAATCAGCACCTTTTTAAAAGAACAGAAACATGAATTTTTTGATCGCTTTAGCGATGACGAATGGATTGCCAAGTTGCTTTTCTTAGCTCATTTTTTCAGCCATATGAACCAAATTAATAGCTTATGTAAGGAAAAGAGAAAAATTGTTTAGATGTATCAAAAGGCATTGATGCATTCAAAGCTAAAATAAAATTGTGGATGCATTGAATGGAAAGTTGGAAGTTGGCTGCTTTTCCAGCATTGAATTTATTTGTTTAGGAGAAAATATTGATTTGCGCAACATTTCATGAATCTTTCTTGAGCACCTTTGTGCATTTGTTTCTGGGCTTGATCGATTTATTTCTTTTCACAATTTATAGCAAAATATTTCACTGCGTGCGAAGTCCATTTGAAGTGTCAGCGCTAGAGGTTCATTCAGAAATGAACTGCATTGCTGAACAGTTGATAGAACTGCTGACATATGTGGAAAGCAGGGGCGCCGGAGGTTTTTTGCCAGGGGGGGGGGCAAAATTTAAAAAAAGGGCACTTTTTGTTGTTGAAAAGGCACTGCCAAGAAAAGCAAATTTTGGTAGTCATGCTGCAATTTGAAATTTCAGTTTTCCCGAGACAGACCGGTATCTCGGAAAAGTTTTATTTTGCTAATCTGTTATTGGTTTGATCAATTTTTCCGCGAATGCCAACTCTTTTTAATAAGCTTAGAGTACAAAACTTAAGGTGTGTTGTATCTTGCAAAAGCCTTTAAGTTGACTCTCCCTCTGCCATGACTACTCACTGCGATAGCCGCAGTAATGGCCAATTTTACGCAAATTTTTCTCAATTAGGCAAGACATTCAAAAAATACAACTCCATTAATTAGTTACTAAACCAAAAGCTCTCCAACATCGGCTACCCACAACTAAAGTTTTGTCTAAAGCACCCAAGCTAGTTTCGAAAACAGCATTCAACAATTACGACGTCCATGCACGGCAGCCAAAAACAGGTAGATACAGATCGAATGCATTTTGCTTGGAAATATCACAAAATGTTCTTCACATGCTAATCAGTGAGTAGTCTTTAGTTACCCACAACAGAACGCTGGCTAAAACATTTACGCTATCAAGAATACCAAAGGTTAAAATAGATAAAACAATAAAAACCTTAAAGAGCTATGAACAATTGGGTAAAAGAAAAAACGTAATTACATGAGCATGAGCATGAGCATGAGCATACCAAAGGTTAAAATAGATAACCCTTTAGATTGAGGTTTGATGTCACGCTGCACAATTAATGTAATTGTAACTCAAAATAATTTATTAGTGTTTCGCTTGCTGGCAAAGTCATCTGCAACGGCTTGTAAATTCATATTGTCCATAAAGTTCAAATGAATACTTGCGAACATTCGATTATTGAGACTGTTGTCTGTCATAGTGCTTTTAAGCCATGTTTCGATTCTTCTCATGACACTGAAACTCCTTTCTGTAAAAGCCGAAACTGGAGCTACGGCGCAGTAAATTTAAAGCAATTTATGTATGTATTTCCAAAAAGCATTTCTTGCTTGTCGGCTTTTTGCTTAAACTTCGCAAACTGTAGATATCTTTGTTACTTTTTTCAGAGACGTGGTACTTTTTTTGTTAAATAACTTAATATGAGCATGTAGGTCTGCCAGTTCTTTTGTAAACACACCAAAACGAACAAGACTCTTAAAATGTTACGTTATAATCACAATCATGGCACACATATGTACCACGGTCCTTCAAACGGGCTAAGAATGTCACGCGTTTAGTCTTGGTGTTTTTATTTTTAGACTTTAATGTCGGCCATAAGTGAGTATTGAGTACCCAAGCCAGACAGCTTGTGTTGCTTGTTAAAATTAGATTGACGCCACAATTTCTTTGCTTCTAAATCAAAATTTTTTTATTATTACCAGAAACTTTTGCTCTTTGTGAGCACTTAGAAATTTTCTGATGCTTTATTATTTTTTTTAGAACGTTTGATATAATTGTTGTTATTCATACTTAAACTACCGGGATGGTAGTTTGCTTAAACTACCAGAATAACTCTATATTGCACACGTTAAAATTTTTATCTTGCTTTTATTACTGTACTATGAGTCACAGTTGTCTTTGTAATTCTACAAATATTGTTGGATTTAATGGTGATTAAGATTATTTAAGTTAGTTGTGAAGCATAACTAAAAAAATTTATCTGTAATACTAATTTTAAAGAGCACAATCTTCCCCCTCTGCCCCCGTGTTTTAGGAATATTAAAAGGCAGGGGGGAATTGCCCCTCTGTACGAGTATAGTTAAATAGTTAAACTAAATAATAGTTAAACGGGAAAATAGTTAAACTTAACGGAAAAATAGTAAAATAGTTAAACTTAACAGAAATGCTTGGAAAGATTCCGAGGAAATATAATTATCCCAGTAAAACACTTTTTTAAATAATTCCAAAAACAAAAAACAAAAAAGTTTCGGAATTTTCTCCCCTACTGCACCGTGCTGCGTTTCAAACGATATTATTTAGAAACCGCATCAGTGCCAAGGCAATTTTCGTCACGCTTCACTGATACAAAATCAAGTATGATCTCACTATGAAATTTCAAAGTTCAAACGAATCGCGCTGTCATTGTTGAAAGAATGTGCTAGCCTTTATTCCTTATTGAAACAATTCCATAAAATTTAATTGTTAATTGCTGCAGTTGAAGAAAGTTTCTCAGAAACAATAAAAAGGAAGGGTTTTTATAACGTTTACTTAAGTCAAACAGTTTAAATTGCGAGTTAACTTTTTTGTGTTTTTTCTATTAGAACAATAGAAGCAAATAGTGAATAGCCACTAGCCAGAGTAATTTACTGAACGCTTTTATAATATGTGTTGAGGCAAACAACAGAACATTTCCATAAGTTGCTGAATATCAAATTTAACTCAGAAGCATTTGATTTTTTAAACGCTCCAGTTAAAGTAAACTAAACGAACGATTTACTACAAAGCACTAGAAGGAGCTGCTATGCTGACCAAGTACTTTGCGTGGTTGCTTTCAAACGGAAATGGATTTTTACTCAACTCTGTGCTAGTTGAGCTTATGTTCACGCTGCTGGCAATCTTGATTACAGTAAAAGTTATTAAGCCTGTTCTAAAATTTTACAGAAACGCTAAGAAGCTTCAAAACATAGCCACTAATCCTAAACCACACTGGTTTTACGGACACGCGAAATATGTAAGTATGACGTAAATTTATCGCGAAAAAATTTTTGTTAATGCCCTTAATTATAAGCAATTTAGCCACAGCTCTCAATGCATAAGTGGAGAGTAGTCAATTCCCAACTTTTTAAGTAATGTGAAAGTACTTTGCCTACAGAAGTCACATTTTTTCTTGTTTAGGGGCTCGTTTTCACTACAAGCGTATTATTTGTTTGTTTTATTGATTTTTTTTGCTTTGCTTAGAGTTAGTTCTCTTAGATTTTAAGCGCGGAAAGATCATAAAGGAAAGAAAAAAATACTCCATGCCACTCTCATAGTGGAAACTTAGAAAAAAGCTTGCTATAAGGCGAGTGGTTCTTTCCGGAGTTCGTGATTGAATTGAAATTTTGTTGCTACAAACAGTTCTTCAGCGAACGCTCATGAAGTTAAGGCTTGTTTCCAGCACGAGCGTTGCCGGCTGGAGTGCCCTTGGTTTGTTTCACTATTATTATTATTTTCTTATACTTCTCTTAGCCCTTAAGCGCGGAAAGAAGTAAAAAAGATCATCAAACGAATAAAGAATACTCTCACCAATGCTCGTAGTAGAAACAAGCCTTTAATCAATGTTTATTTAATTTAGGCTGACTGATTTGAATTTTATTGCGCTTTGTTGTTGCTTTTGGTCGAAGCAAAAAAAATTAAAACTTAAGGCTCGTTTCCACCTCGAGCGTGAAATGCAGTATTCTTTGTTTCTTTTACATGTATTGAATTTCTCGCGCTTAAAATCCAAGCGAGCGCTAAGCCAAGCAAAAAAATTAATAAAACGAAGAAAAAATGCTCCTTTCTACGCTCGTAGTCGAAAGGAGCCCTTACGTGACTATTCGTAGATTACTGCCATATTCGTTTCGTTTTGTTGAATATTTGTGTAGATATGAATTCTTTATTTTAATGTAAACATTCCTTAACTAGCATAACAACCCTTTACGAAACTTATTGTCAGTTTAAACATTAACTTGTAAGCAAGCAATTTGTAATGCGCACCTGTCTAGTTTGCCTGAGTGTAGCAATCTTTACATCATTTTTTTGCATTGTCATACCAAGTTATGGCAAAAGTTCTTTAGTGTGTGCAATGGTCGTGCCTGCCGGTGGCATAGGAAAGCATTTGCTTCTCCAAGTTTTAAATATTTGAGTAAAGCAGCAGTTTTTTGGGCAGCGACAAGCAAAATTGGGCAAAATCAAGAATTTTAGGGCAGTGGCAAGGAATTTTTTGCGCATCGAAAATGAACACTAATTGCAAAAAAAAGTTTACGAATTTAAGTGAAGATCTTTTTTTTAAGAGATCACTTTGTTTTGGGGCAAAATATTGACCAAAATGACACGGATTCAAAGTTAAGACCTTTTCTTTTTTTTGACTTCACTCTAAATTTTGGAGAATTTTTTTTTCGTATCCGTAATGTTCTAGAAATTAAGATTCGGGTCAACGTCACAAAATTTAGGCAAAACTCTATTGCCCCCCCACTAATTTTTTTTTGACTCGTGCGCCTATAAGTGTGTGTAAATTGCAACTTCAAGATGTGGTTACATCATGGTTCCTGCTTCAACCGAGGTCATCAACTTTAATTTTGTCACCATTCTGCTTGAGTGGTATGAACGCTGCTTTGATGGCTACCGCTATCAACAGGGCCTGGGTTCAATACTTGTGCTGGCCCCTCTGATATGTTTTTAAAAAAAGCACTTTACGGCGCTTTGTTTTGTTGAGCTGTCTTAATAAGCAGTTCTAGAATAAACTAATATCACTTCATACATAGCAAAAATAATAAATAATAAATTGCAACCCCCAACATATTGGCATTTCTGAAAGCAGGTCTGGTGATCGCTTGACGGTTCCTCCAACTACATTACCTCGGATGTTTTCCTTCGAGTTCTAAAGATAAATGTTTTCATGATAATGATGCAAAAATAACCTTTTCAAAATACAATTCTCACCAAAAAGTATGATGAGGGCGATCCTGATCTTGAGCTGAAGGGGAGTGGAAAATTTTGGTAGAGATGAGCTTCCCATGCTTTTACACTACTGATAAAGAATCAAAATTTAAAACCTATTCAATCGGCTATCCTAGTTCTTATGCAAATTGTTTTTTTGTTTCCTTATTTATCCAAGTCTCTAAGGCAGGGTTTCTCAAAGGGAGTCACGGGGGGCTTGCCAGGGACCACGAACAGTAACCTTTTTTAGTCTTCAATATTTTTTTGGGGCAATATCCTAAGCAGGGGCCACGGGTGTGAGAGGCCCTGAAAAGGGACCGCGAACCGTGAAAGTTTAAAAATCACTGCTCTAAAGCTCCCACTGGCGTTGTTAAGTCGCGTAGTTGGTTTTATTTATTGTAGACAGATTATAAAATTAACTTCTTGGTCAAACAAAAGTGATTATTAAGAGGTTTTTGCTCATTATTACGGGGTCAAATTTCATGATTTAGATTTTTTAATTGTTGCCCCCATTAATCAGACGTGGATAAATTTTGGTGGCTATTCAACGCTTATGATCCCACTTTATATCAAAATACATGACAATCTGCAGCTACTTAACGTCTTAAGCGGACAACTAAAAAGTGATAAAATTTGCTTCCGGAACATCGTGTTAATCTGACCAACTTTTTGTCAGTTTGGAACCGACCCTCATGAGCGAACCTCGAAGATTGCGAGATTGTCAGATTTTCACCCCACTATGTTTAATTTCTGGAGGGGCCCGTTTCTATCGTCGCTGCAGCTCTTTCATCCGGAGGTTATTCAGCAATTAGTTTCAAGTGGGGGTAAGATACTTGACTTTATCTAAGTTTTGACCCTTACATATCTTATGCTTATTAGCAAGATCTTTTAAAAAACATTATTTTTCCACAACTAGTGGAACGTTTTTAAACCACAGTTATATTATTTGTTCAAACATTAACTTACAAGGTTATTTTAATTATATACAGAATTCAAACCTGGTTTACGAACTGCATTATTCTATCTTTGTGTTCGGATCTGCTTTTAACTTTTTTCAAGTCTGCGAAATAATGATAATTATCAAAATCTGATTTCTGATTTATAAAAGCCGTAATTTAAATGCAAAAAACGCTGGTATAAAAGCCCCACTGTTTATTTGTTATTTATTAAATTTTCTATCGGTCATCTTAGTCTTCCTGCAGCCCCCAAGGATAAACTGGGATACGGTTTATTGCGGCCCTGGCTTGGGGATGGTTTGCTCACCAGCGAAGGGGCGAAATGGAAGCGTCACAGAACCCTCCTCACTCCCGCCTTCCATTTCAGTGTGTTAAAGCCGTGAGTTTTGTTTTTGTACTTTTATTACTTTATTATAAATTAACAAAACTTTCTTTTAGCTACATGCATGTGTCTAACCAGACAGTTCGAGTTCTTATCGACAAATGGAAGAAGAAAACAAACCAAGTCATTGAAATAAGCAACGATGTTAGTTTGATGACATTGGATACCATGGTCCAATGTGCAATGTCGACTAAAACTGACTGTCAATCAACTGAGTAAGTGCCAAACCTACTACCCCAAAAACAACTGAGCTTAATCTATTAAATAAACATTGAAATGTAACGTCAGGCAAGAAAAGTATGACGTAATTTATGTTTAACAAGCTGATATATTTTGTAACTCATAACCAGGGCAACAGGTAGTTGTGTGACTAGATTTTGCAATTCTACTGTGGTCATGTTATGAATAAATTTCGATTTCTCTTTTCTCATGCGAACAGATTTTTGCCAATTGCAGTATAAGATTGCTTCAAAAATTCATGTTCACTTGTTGAGTTTCCGAGTTTGAAATTGTTGACTTTGGTTTGAATTACATACGGGGCAAATTCAATAACTTAAAATTGGTCGTTCCCCCATGATGTTCATCATAAAAAATAGTAACATCTCATTATACTCTGTTGTTCTTCTGGTAAAAACAGAAAACTTTTTTTGTTAAAAACCTTTTCAGTTTATTAAAAACTAAAAATTAAAAACAAACAGTCAACGTTTCGGGTGCGGTTACAAGCACGCTTCATCAGGACCAAAGCTAAAATGAATGTAAAGTTAAGAAATCAACTAAAATTGTTTTTTTTTTTTTTTTTTTTTTTTTCAAAAAACAGTTGTCAAAACATAGCGGAAATTACTCAAGCGTAGCATTAAATGATTATTTCAAAAAAAAAACAACAAGTTTCGTGTAAAAAACAATGAAATACGCAACACGGAATCGAACAAGCGTGAGAGAACAATTTAAAACAGCAATTAAATTTTGAAAGTACAGTAAATAAAATACAAAAACAGGTTTCATTTTAATTCATTATATATTTTATTGTAATACACACCTTCTTTGTCATTTATCGAGGAATTAGTTTTTTGTATGAAATATGATTCTAAAAAACGGCGTTTATAAAAGTCAGGTTCAAAAGTGAGAATTGATGAGCCAAGCCAGTTGATTTTATGGTCGAATTTAACAATATGTTTGACAAGAGCAGTTTTTTTATTTATGTTGTTATCATCAATTTTCGCCAGATTGCGTGGGTAAAGATCACGTTTGTGTTCCGCACAGCGTGTTTTAAAATTACGACCAGTTTCTCCTATATACAATGCAGAGCAATCTTGGCATGGAATTTGATAAATAGCTCCTTGTCGTCGAGTAGGTTCAATTCTGTCTTTGGTTGAAGGTAAGATGTCTTTTATAGTTTTTAAAGGTTTAGTACAGACTTGGACATCAAAACTTTTTAGAATTCTTGTAATTTTTTCATTGAGTCCTGATATATATGGTAGAATGACTGTACCTTTCTTTTCTTGATGATTTGAAGTAACTCTGCTTTTTGTTCTTGAAATATTCATGCGGTTTATTGTCTGTTTTAGAAACCAGTCCGGATAATTATTGTGTCTGAGAGCTTCCATTAGTTTCTTCATTTCAATTGTTTTGTCTTTCTTTTTAGTAATTAGTTTCGAATTCATTCTGTTCAAGAGTGTGCAAATGAGGCCGCGTTTTTGACTTAAGGAATGTTGTGAATTATAATTTAAAAATCGATTCGTGTGTGTAGGTTTTTGATATAAAGTTGTGGTCAATTTTCCATTGCGTTCTTTGACTATTAAGACATCAAGAAATGGCAACGAATTATCTGATTCCAATTCTACGGTAAACTTTATACTTTGTTCTATGTTGTTTATATGTTCATGAAAAGCATTTAAAACATTCTTTTTAATTATGACAAACGTGTCGTCAACGTATCTTTTCCATAAGGTGGGAGGATTTGGAAAAGTTTGGAGAGCTCTGTTTTCTACATTTTCCATGACAAGATTGGCAATAGTGACCGAAACAGGAGAACCCATAGGTACACCAAAGATTTGTTTGTAGTAATTTTCACGAAACTGTATACATGTGTTGTCTAAACATAAATTTAATCCTTCAACTAATTCTTCTATCGTTAAATTAGTGCGTTCTTTTAAACATTTATCATTGTTTAATAATTTACATATGACAGATTTAGCAATATCAGTAGGGATTCTTGTAAATAAAGATATAACATCAAAAGATGCCAAACATTCATCATCACTTATATTTCTTTCTGCAATGCTATCGATAAATTCGTATGAATTTTTGACTGTGTATCCATTATCGCCAACTAGTGGTGATAAAATATTTGTGAAAAATTTGGAAAGATTGTAAAGTGGTGAATTTATAAAGGAAACTATCGGTCGAAGTGGCGTGTGAGGTTTATGAATTTTTGGTAAGCCGTAAATTCGGGGAGCATTAGCATCTGAACTGTGAAGATGATAATATTCATTTTGAGATATACTTTTGTTTTTGAATAATTGATAAACATATTTGTTCAATTTTCTTTCAATATTTCCAGTCAAGTCATGTTTTAATAGCATATATGTTGAATTATCATTTAGAATTTTATGCATTTTCTCTTCATAGTCCGATTTATCAAGTATAACGGTACAATTGCCTTTATCAGCATGAGTTATCACTAAATCATCTCGTTTTTTCAGTACTTGCAAAGCTTTCCTTTGTTCACTTGTTAGGTTGGGTTGGTGTGCATTGGGTTGATTGAGGGTATTAACAATCTTACTACGAATAATGTTTGCTGACGCGTTTGGTATTTTTCGAATTCCTTTTTCAATTTCTGCTATAATGTTCTGTTTTGGTATAGTTTTTTGAGTAACAGCAAAATTTAGTCCAAGACTCAAAACATCTGTTTCATTTTCAGTTAATTTCTGTTTGGATAAATTAATGACCCAATTTTTTCTATGTTTAACGTCCTTATGCATTTCTGCGTCAGTATTTAACAGTTTATCTAATTTCTTTTTGTAATAGTTAAACAATTTACCTTTTTGGGTGTTCCGTTTTTTGGTTGTCCATTCTATTACAAATTCGTAATCCTTTTTCGTCATTACATTTAGTATTCTTCTGGTTATATCTGCAATTTTGCTTAAGCTAGTTCTTATCCAGTGATGCGATTCATTTATTCTCAGTTTTATGAACCGAAACCCAAAATTTCTAGCTAATCTTCTTCCGGCTGCTGTGTTAAGAGGTGACTTAAATCGTAGATTTTTAGGTAAATAATCTTTACGTAAGCAACTGTGATTAAAAAATAGATGTCCTTGATGACGGGCAATTCTGTTGTTTTGAGACACCAAGTTACGTAGTAACTGAAGGGTCTCTAGTCCGTATCGACTTTTGATGACACTGAATATACTATTTTTCTTGTTACCAGGTATATTCTTCATTATACTCTGTTGTTCTTCTGGTAAAAACAGAAAACTTTTTTTGTTAAAAACCTTTTCAGTTTATTAAAAACTAAAAATTAAAAACAAACAGTCAACGTTTCGGGTGCGGTTACAAGCACGCTTCATCAGGACCAAAGCTAAAATGAATGTAAAGTTAAGAAATCAACTAAAATTGTTTTTTTTTTTTTTTTTTTTTCAAAAAACAGTTGTCAAAACATAGCGGAAATTACTCAAGCGTAGCATTAAATGATTATTTCAAAAAAAAACAACAAGTTTCGTGTAAAAAACAATGAAATACGCAACACGGAATCGAACAAGCGTGAGAGAACAATTTAAAACAGCAATTAAATTTTGAAAGTACAGTAAATAAAATACAAAAACAGGTTTCATTTTAATTCATTATATATTTTATTGTAATACACACCTTCTTTGTCATTTATCGAGGAATTAGTTTTTTGTATGAAATATGATTCTAAAAAACGGCGTTTATAAAAGTCAGGTTCAAAAGTGAGAATTGATGAGCCAAGCCAGTTGATTTTATGGTCGAATTTAACAATATGTTTGACAAGAGCAGTTTTTTTTTATTTATGTTGTTATCATCAATTTTCGCCAGATTGCGTGGGTAAAGATCACGTTTGTGTTCCGCACAGCGTGTTTTAAAATTACGACCAGTTTCTCCTATATACAATGCAGAGCAATCTTGGCATGGAATTTGATAAATAGCTCCTTGTCGTCGAGTAGGTTCAATTCTGTCTTTGGTTGAAGGTAAGATGTCTTTTATAGTTTTTAAAGGTTTAGTACAGACTTGGACATCAAAACTTTTTAGAATTCTTGTAATTTTTTCATTGAGTCCTGATATATATGGTAGAATGACTGTACCTTTCTTTTCTTGATGATTTGAAGTAACTCTGCTTTTTGTTCTTGAAATATTCATGCGGTTTATTGTCTGTTTTAGAAACCAGTCCGGATAATTATTGTGTCTGAGAGCTTCCATTAGTTTCTTCATTTCAATTGTTTTGTCTTTCTTTTTAGTAATTAGTTTCGAATTCATTCTGTTCAAGAGTGTGCAAATGAGGCCGCGTTTTTGACTTAAGGAATGTTGTGAATTATAATTTAAAAATCGATTCGTGTGTGTAGGTTTTTGATATAAAGTTGTGGTCAATTTTCCATTGCGTTCTTTGACTATTAAGACATCAAGAAATGGCAACGAATTATCTGATTCCAATTCTACGGTAAACTTTATACTTTGTTCTATGTTGTTTATATGTTCATGAAAAGCATTTAAAACATTCTTTTTAATTATGACAAACGTGTCGTCAACGTATCTTTTCCATAAGGTGGGAGGATTTGGAAAAGTTTGGAGAGCTCTGTTTTCTACATTTTCCATGACAAGATTGGCAATAGTGACCGAAACAGGAGAACCCATAGGTACACCAAAGATTTGTTTGTAGTAATTTTCACGAAACTGTATACATGTGTTGTCTAAACATAAATTTAATCCTTCAACTAATTCTTCTATCGTTAAATTAGTGCGTTCTTTTAAACATTTATCATTGTTTAATAATTTACATATGACAGATTTAGCAATATCAGTAGGGATTCTTGTAAATAAAGATATAACATCAAAAGATGCCAAACATTCATCATCACTTATATTTCTTTCTGCAATGCTATCGATAAATTCGTATGAATTTTTGACTGTGTATCCATTATCGCCAACTAGTGGTGATAAAATATTTGTGAAAAATTTGGAAAGATTGTAAAGTGGTGAATTTATAAAGGAAACTATCGGTCGAAGTGGCGTGTGAGGTTTATGAATTTTTGGTAAGCCGTAAATTCGGGGAGCATTAGCATCTGAACTGTGAAGATGATAATATTCATTTTGAGATATACTTTTGTTTTTGAATAATTGATAAACATATTTGTTCAATTTTCTTTCAATATTTCCAGTCAAGTCATGTTTTAATAGCATATATGTTGAATTATCATTTAGAATTTTATGCATTTTCTCTTCATAGTCCGATTTATCAAGTATAACGGTACAATTGCCTTTATCAGCATGAGTTATCACTAAATCATCTCGTTTTTTCAGTACTTGCAAAGCTTTCCTTTGTTCACTTGTTAGGTTGGGTTGGTGTGCATTGGGTTGATTGAGGGTATTAACAATCTTACTACGAATAATGTTTGCTGACGCGTTTGGTATTTTTCGAATTCCTTTTTCAATTTCTGCTATAATGTTCTGTTTTGGTATAGTTTTTTGAGTAACAGCAAAATTTAGTCCAAGACTCAAAACATCTGTTTCATTTTCAGTTAATTTCTGTTTGGATAAATTAATGACCCAATTTTTTCTATGTTTAACGTCCTTATGCATTTCTGCGTCAGTATTTAACAGTTTATCTAATTTCTTTTTGTAATAGTTAAACAATTTACCTTTTTGGGTGTTCCGTTTTTTGGTTGTCCATTCTATTACAAATTCGTAATCCTTTTTCGTCATTACATTTAGTATTCTTCTGGTTATATCTGCAATTTTGCTTAAGCTAGTTCTTATCCAGTGATGCGATTCATTTATTCTCAGTTTTATGAACCGAAACCCAAAATTTCTAGCTAATCTTCTTCCGGCTGCTGTGTTAAGAGGTGACTTAAATCGTAGATTTTTAGGTAAATAATCTTTACGTAAGCAACTGTGATTAAAAAATAGATGTCCTTGATGACGGGCAATTCTGTTGTTTTGAGACACCAAGTTACGTAGTAACTGAAGGGTCTCTAGTCCGTATCGACTTTTGATGACACTGAATATACTATTTTTCTTGTTACCAGGTATATTCTTCATTATACTCTGTTGTTCTTCTGGTAAAAACAGAAAACTTTTTTTGTTAAAAACCTTTTCAGTTTATTAAAAACTAAAAATTAAAAACAAACAGTCAACGTTTCGGGTGCGGTTACAAGCACGCTTCATCAGGACCAAAGCTAAAATGAATGTAAAGTTAAGAAATCAACTAAAATTGTTTTTTTTTTTTTTTTTTTTTTTTTTTTCAAAAAACAGTTGTCAAAACATAGCGGAAATTACTCAAGCGTAGCATTAAATGATTATTTCAAAAAAAACAACAAGTTTCGTGTAAAAAACAATGAAATACGCAACACGGAATCGAACAAGCGTGAGAGAACAATTTAAAACAGCAATTAAATTTTGAAAGTACAGTAAATAAAATACAAAAACAGGTTTCATTTTAATTCATTATATATTTTATTGTAATACACACCTTCTTTGTCATTTATCGAGGAATTAGTTTTTTGTATGAAATATGATTCTAAAAAACGGCGTTTATAAAAGTCAGGTTCAAAAGTGAGAATTGATGAGCCAAGCCAGTTGATTTTATGGTCGAATTTAACAATATGTTTGACAAGAGCAGTTTTTTTATTTATGTTGTTATCATCAATTTTCGCCAGATTGCGTGGGTAAAGATCACGTTTGTGTTCCGCACAGCGTGTTTTAAAATTACGACCAGTTTCTCCTATATACAATGCAGAGCAATCTTGGCATGGAATTTGATAAATAGCTCCTTGTCGTCGAGTAGGTTCAATTCTGTCTTTGGTTGAAGGTAAGATGTCTTTTATAGTTTTTAAAGGTTTAGTACAGACTTGGACATCAAAACTTTTTAGAATTCTTGTAATTTTTTCATTGAGTCCTGATATATATGGTAGAATGACTGTACCTTTCTTTTCTTGATGATTTGAAGTAACTCTGCTTTTTGTTCTTGAAATATTCATGCGGTTTATTGTCTGTTTTAGAAACCAGTCCGGATAATTATTGTGTCTGAGAGCTTCCATTAGTTTCTTCATTTCAATTGTTTTGTCTTTCTTTTTAGTAATTAGTTTCGAATTCATTCTGTTCAAGAGTGTGCAAATGAGGCCGCGTTTTTGACTTAAGGAATGTTGTGAATTATAATTTAAAAATCGATTCGTGTGTGTAGGTTTTTGATATAAAGTTGTGGTCAATTTTCCATTGCGTTCTTTGACTATTAAGACATCAAGAAATGGCAACGAATTATCTGATTCCAATTCTACGGTAAACTTTATACTTTGTTCTATGTTGTTTATATGTTCATGAAAAGCATTTAAAACATTCTTTTTAATTATGACAAACGTGTCGTCAACGTATCTTTTCCATAAGGTGGGAGGATTTGGAAAAGTTTGGAGAGCTCTGTTTTCTACATTTTCCATGACAAGATTGGCAATAGTGACCGAAACAGGAGAACCCATAGGTACACCAAAGATTTGTTTGTAGTAATTTTCACGAAACTGTATACATGTGTTGTCTAAACATAAATTTAATCCTTCAACTAATTCTTCTATCGTTAAATTAGTGCGTTCTTTTAAACATTTATCATTGTTTAATAATTTACATATGACAGATTTAGCAATATCAGTAGGGATTCTTGTAAATAAAGATATAACATCAAAAGATGCCAAACATTCATCATCACTTATATTTCTTTCTGCAATGCTATCGATAAATTCGTATGAATTTTTGACTGTGTATCCATTATCGCCAACTAGTGGTGATAAAATATTTGTGAAAAATTTGGAAAGATTGTAAAGTGGTGAATTTATAAAGGAAACTATCGGTCGAAGTGGCGTGTGAGGTTTATGAATTTTTGGTAAGCCGTAAATTCGGGGAGCATTAGCATCTGAACTGTGAAGATGATAATATTCATTTTGAGATATACTTTTGTTTTTGAATAATTGATAAACATATTTGTTCAATTTTCTTTCAATATTTCCAGTCAAGTCATGTTTTAATAGCATATATGTTGAATTATCATTTAGAATTTTATGCATTTTCTCTTCATAGTCCGATTTATCAAGTATAACGGTACAATTGCCTTTATCAGCATGAGTTATCACTAAATCATCTCGTTTTTTCAGTACTTGCAAAGCTTTCCTTTGTTCACTTGTTAGGTTGGGTTGGTGTGCATTGGGTTGATTGAGGGTATTAACAATCTTACTACGAATAATGTTTGCTGACGCGTTTGGTATTTTTCGAATTCCTTTTTCAATTTCTGCTATAATGTTCTGTTTTGGTATAGTTTTTTGAGTAACAGCAAAATTTAGTCCAAGACTCAAAACATCTGTTTCATTTTCAGTTAATTTCTGTTTGGATAAATTAATGACCCAATTTTTTCTATGTTTAACGTCCTTATGCATTTCTGCGTCAGTATTTAACAGTTTATCTAATTTCTTTTTGTAATAGTTAAACAATTTACCTTTTTGGGTGTTCCGTTTTTTGGTTGTCCATTCTATTACAAATTCGTAATCCTTTTTCGTCATTACATTTAGTATTCTTCTGGTTATATCTGCAATTTTGCTTAAGCTAGTTCTTATCCAGTGATGCGATTCATTTATTCTCAGTTTTATGAACCGAAACCCAAAATTTCTAGCTAATCTTCTTCCGGCTGCTGTGTTAAGAGGTGACTTAAATCGTAGATTTTTAGGTAAATAATCTTTACGTAAGCAACTGTGATTAAAAAATAGATGTCCTTGATGACGGGCAATTCTGTTGTTTTGAGACACCAAGTTACGTAGTAACTGAAGGGTCTCTAGTCCGTATCGACTTTTGATGACACTGAATATACTATTTTTCTTGTTACCAGGTATATTCTTCATTATACTCTGTTGTTCTTCTGGTAAAAACAGAAAACTTTTTTTGTTAAAAACCTTTTCAGTTTATTAAAAACTAAAAATTAAAAACAAACAGTCAACGTTTCGGGTGCGGTTACAAGCACGCTTCATCAGGACCAAAGCTAAAATGAATGTAAAGTTAAGAAATCAACTAAAATTGTTTTTTTTTTTTTTTTTTTTTTTTTTCAAAAAACAGTTGTCAAAACATAGCGGAAATTACTCAAGCGTAGCATTAAATGATTATTTCAAAAAAAAAAAAAACAACAAGTTTCGTGTAAAAAACAATGAAATACGCAACACGGAATCGAACAAGCGTGAGAGAACAATTTAAAACAGCAATTAAATTTTGAAAGTACAGTAAATAAAATACAAAAACAGGTTTCATTTTAATTCATTATATATTTTATTGTAATACACACCTTCTTTGTCATTTATCGAGGAATTAGTTTTTTGTATGAAATATGATTCTAAAAAACGGCGTTTATAAAAGTCAGGTTCAAAAGTGAGAATTGATGAGCCAAGCCAGTTGATTTTATGGTCGAATTTAACAATATGTTTGACAAGAGCAGTTTTTTTATTTATGTTGTTATCATCAATTTTCGCCAGATTGCGTGGGTAAAGATCACGTTTGTGTTCCGCACAGCGTGTTTTAAAATTACGACCAGTTTTTTTAGAATCATATTTCATACAAAAAACTAATTCCTCGATAAATGACAAAGAAGGTGTGTATTACAATAAAATATATAATGAATTAAAATGAAACCTGTTTTTGTATTTTATTTACTGTACTTTCAAAATTTAATTGCTGTTTTAAATTGTTCTCTCACGCTTGTTCGATTCCGTGTTGCGTATTTCATTGTTTTTTACACGAAACTTGTTGTTTTTTTTTTTGAAATAATCATTTAATGCTACGCTTGAGTAATTTCCGCTATGTTTTGACAACTGTTTTTTGAAAAAAAAAAAAAAAAAAAAAAAACAATTTTAGTTGATTTCTTAACTTTACATTCATTTTAGCTTTGGTCCTGATGAAGCGTGCTTGTAACCGCACCCGAAACGTTGACTGTTTGTTTTTAATTTTTAGTTTTTAATAAACTGAAAAGGTTTTTAACAAAAAAAGTTTTCTGTTTTTACCAGAAGAACAACAGAGTATAATGAAGAATATACCTGGTAACAAGAAAAATAGTATAAATAGTAACATCTCCTTGACACAAAAACCCACAAGATTTACGAGGTCCTGTTTTTTTTTTGTGGCCTCAATATATGCAATATGTTTTGCTTAGCCCAGTCTTTTTCAATTTTTTTGGCCATGCTCCATCTAATTACCTCCAAAATCCAGATGTCCACCTCCCATTTAGTGATATAATACATTATTTTGAAATTTTTCATTACCAGGTCATGACTTCAAGAAAACAATTTTGGGATCATGGCCGGGCAATATTTCACGGAGAAGTCCGGATGTCACCCAGGTTTGATTCGAAGACTTTTTTGTTCTTGACCAGATTCTGTAATTGAACAGAAGGCTGAAACAATTGGTTTCCTCTTTTGCATACAAGTCTTCTCATTAAATATGTGTGGCACTCGGATGTGATTTAAAAGCTAAAGCCAGGTTGATGAATGAAGTAAATGTTTGATTGCTTTATTTTCATTCTTTGGTATGTTACGGCAAATAGATCTCAAGGACAAAGATTTTTATTACCAAAACACATAAAAATCAAATTGCTTCACGTTGGGAACCACTGGCTAAACCTAAAAATAAACGTGATTTGTTGTTTTTTAATACAGAATTTCATATGCGATCTAATTTACATATTGTGATTTCATTCTGCTAGATTGCTAGAAAACATTCAGTAAAAAAGCAAGTAATTGATTTTGTTAGTCATGCTGACAATGCGTTTTATTCGATATTATTTGAGCTACGCTATGAGCTGAAACTTATCCCCTGCATGGTAGATGGAAATTCCTGAGTGTTATTGTCTCATAAAACTTTTTATTTTTTATAATCAGAGGTCAGCACCCTTACATTAAAGATGTATGTGAAGTGACGCGAGCTCTCACTTCCCGCCTCAGGAAACCCCACTACTTAATAGATTGGGTCTTTAAATTATCAAAGGAGGGAAGAGGATTTTATCGCAGAATTGATCGTCTCCATTGTCACGCGGAAAAGGTTTGATTTTCTTATTTGATTTCACAAAAATTAGCAAAGCAATAAAATTAGCAAGTAATGACAAAAGTGTAATAGAAATTAGACTGAAGAGACACCAGCGTCGTGATCTTTCCGCGCAATTAATTCCTTTTAGCAGCGCTTGATATTCGCTTCTAGATTTCCTTGATTATCTTTAATTATTGCGTCATGTATTACGCAAACATTAACTTCAAAATCGGCCAAGTTAAGAAGTCTAAAAAATAACTTGTCGTGAAGATCATCTCGGATCGAAAGAAGATTCTGGAAGGTTCTGAAAAGTCTGAAAAGAATGGCCGACCGATGCTGGACTTTCTTGATATTCTTTTGCAAACAAAAGTAATGATATGCGATGTTCTTATATTATTTTTTTGTCTGAAATTTTCTGACTTACTTGTGATTTTATTTTTACCGCCAAGCTTTTGGTGTCGTAGTTATTATTTCCGATCTCTGAAGAGGGTTTTGGGTTTAATTCTCGCCCCAGAAAAATCAAACACAGTGCAACGGTTTTACCTGATTGGCCGTGTTGACTGGGTGAAAGTTGAAGAGATGGACACCCAAACTTATGACACGCCCGGCATAAGAAATGAGTTTGTTGAAGGTTTACTTTCTATTTGATGCGGTAAGCGGGAGATGAAAGTTTTTTTAACCTTTCTGCATCATCGAAAACTTATCAAGATATTTTGAATTTTTGAATCTGATTGTCTTTACTTTGTTTGAATCACAATCGTATTTTTGCGGAGGATGAAGAGGGCAAAGGACTCACTGATCAGGAGATAAGGGATGAAGTTGACACGTTTTTGTTTGAAGGGCACGACACCACATCTAGCGGTGAGTTAAAAAACAAAAATTTTAACGATCTCACAAATGAAAGAAAATAAGAAATTACGGGCACTGAAACAAAAGAAATATTTTAAAATTATAAACGGTTTTTAAATCAACATCAACTAAACAAGCTTTATGGTTTTAAAAAAAAATGAAAGGGTATCATAATCCTCAAGTTATGAAATGAAAATTTAAAATGATAAGATGACTCATCAAATCTTCGTTTTTTTATCTTTGGTGGCATTAACGTTTTCTTATTTGTATTTGAAGCCTTGAATTCAACATTCTTCCCTTCCTTGATTCACAGCTATTTCAAATTTGCCATCTTTTAATTTGAAATAATTAATGATTAGTTTTGTCAATATATAACTGCAAATATTTGAACTTAGCAAGTTTTATTTTTTTAATGTGGTATAGTAGTTATAAGCTTAATCTAATTGCCGTTATAATGCAAGTGTTGTGAAATTGTGTAATCCATGACGCAATGTTTTTTCGCTTTTCTCAAACGCGTCCCGATCTTAATAAGCGTTTCTCTCTTAACAATTAATTATTGGACGCGTAATTTCCATGTCTAGTTTTCAAAATTAAAATTGCGCGTCTGTTTCAAACTACCGCAGTCAAATTATTGAAGCTATTACATCAAGCATTCTCTTTTAAATAAGCTTCATTTTGCTAACTGTTTTTTTGTAAATATAATATAAATGCAATTGTTGTTTAAACTTTAACAAACCTGTGTAACCCTGCGAAAATACAACACGTGAGGAAGAAAAATAAGATTAATGATAATCATGACCAGTGTTTTTTTTAAGGTTTGGCTTGAGGAACCTCTAAGCAATTTTGAACGACCGCTAATTTTTTCCTATTGTTTCTGAGCGTACTTATCTTTGTTTACACTATTGTAGAAGCAGATTTTGAGAGACCGCTGGACAATTTTGAGAGACCGTTTCGGTTCCTCAAAACGCCTTAAAAAAAACACTGATCATGACGATAATCATGGTGATGACCTGATGTGTTTTCTTCTACTGACTGATATCATCACCAATCGATACACTGATTCATGTAACCAAGTAAACTGTTGCAGGAATATCGTGGGCACTTTACAACTTGGCAAAGTATCCAAAGTTTCAAGAAAAATGTCGCGAGGAAATTCAATCAGTCTGTCGTGATCAGGTTGATGTTGAATGGTGAGGTTGAAATATTCAACTCTTGATTCTTGTAATTACATGAAAATGCCACGTATTTTCCCAGTTGTGCTTTCAGTTTCAGTTTTATGTATGAGTGGGAAAACCAGTTTTAATCTTCGACGCATAAATATGGACAAGTGTTTGACAAATTCCACCTTTACTAAATTCATTAGTTCTTCTGGTGCAATCAGAGGCAAGTTAAACTTTAACAAATACAACAAAAGGCGTAATATATTTTTTTGGGAAAAACTTGTAACACGACGTTTCGTCCGTTACATCGTGCGGACTTCTTCAGGTAAAAACAACACACAATGCACAACGTATTTAAAAGCAAAACACAACTAATGAACACAATGATGAGAGGCGACTTATACACAACAACTTAACAACTTCGTGCAACAAAACCAAAATTCATCGGTTGAAAACCACATTCATTACGAGATTTTTTTATATTACTGTATATTTTGGGAAATACATTCTAATCTTTATCATTTTTTGAATTTTTTGTACTATTTATATACAACGATTCTAAAAATTTTTCTTCATCATAATCAGTATCAAAATTCAATTTTTCAAAATTCACTAAATCGATCCTATGTTCACATTTAAAAGAACGCTTAACTAATGCAATTTTTTTTATTCAAATAATTTTTTTCTATTACTATATATTTTTGAAAAAACATTACGATCTTTATCATTTATTGAATTTTTTGTATTATTGATATATAAAAATTTCACAATGAATGTGGGTTTTCAACCTGTTAAATTTGTTTCTGTTGCACGAAGTAGTTATTAAATTGTTATGTATGTTCGTCTCTCACCTTGTGTTTTTAGTTTGTGTTTTTTTTTTTAACTTCTTGGTTTTTAAATACGTTGTGCATTGTGTTTTGCTTTTACCTGATGAAGTCCGCCCGATGTAACGGACGAAACGTCGTGTTGAGTTTTTCTTTAATAAATATATTACGCCTTCTGTTATTTGTTGAAGTTTTACTTGCCTCTGATTCTACCAGAAGAACAAATGAATTTTAAACTAAGTAATATCCCTGGTAACAGTGTTTATATTAAACATCTTTCGGACCGATAACTCGTTCCCATGTTTGCAACAGCTGTTTCATTACGTTGACGAATCCTTAATTTTACCGGTCTACAAGAATTACTTACTAAACTGAATTGCTGGAGTGACTAATCAAAAATAGTTTAGGTTTATTCAAAAAAGCTTAATATTTTTTTTTAGTACTTACCTTTTTTATAGCATTTGTTTCCATTTGTTTATTATTTAACATTATTTCAAATGTTGAGATCAGCAAGTAATTTTGCTACTCCACTACTGACGAGCTGACAGCGTCTCCATTCTGGGACATTGTTGAAAGAAAACTTATTAGATGATTTTTTTCTAGGGAGGATCTTAGCCGGATGCAATACCTTACAATGTTTCTGAAAGAGAGCATGAGGATGTACCCCCCTGTCATTGCCTCTGGGAGGCAGTTGGAAAAACCTTTAAAGTTACGAAGCAAATTAAACCCAATTCCGGAAGTAGAAGTCCCTACCGGAAGTATCCTCGTCATTCACGTGTTGGCGCTTCATAGAAACCTACTTGTTTGGAAGGATCCGGAAGTGAGTCTTTCTGTCGTTGATTCGATCACACGCGCTTACTTACTAAGTTTGAGATGGAAAGAAAAAGTTAACAATTTTGTTATACTGCGAGTTGCAGCAAATTGAAGCTAAGCATGCTTGGGCAGAAACCATACAAAGTTAAATCTTCACTAGCTTAAAATTCATCTTTGAATTTTACAAATGAAAACAGATTTTTAACGCACAAGTCGGTCGTAGAATACACTGTCTATTTCAGCACAAAAATAAAGCTGCGAGACTGTATCACAGACTTTTAAATTAGCAGTTGCCCTTTGGTAGTAATCTGTAATCCGCATTGTAGGTGTTTGATCCTGAACGATTCAACAAAGAAAACTCCTCAGAAAGAAGTCCGTATGCGTATATTCCTTTTTCTGTTGGTTCCAGGTACTAAGATTTTCCATTATTTTTAAGTTGATTGAATAATTTTTTCAGATTGCAACACTGCTCTAGTAACTAATTAGAAAAGCGCCAACTTGATCCGAGCATAGCACTTCGGATCCATCCCCGCATCTTGATGAAAGGTTGATAACTTTCATCATTCATCGTTGAAATGTCACTAGCGACATGAGGCGGGGAGAAATACTTCCGCCTTGTTCTGCAACCCCTGCATTGCGCGTTCGATTCGCTTTTAAGATGTTCTAAGTTGATATTTATTGCTGTCTTATTATTTTATTTTATCTCTATATTTATCCTCTTGACTCGCAGGAAAGCGACGGAGGCGCTAATACATAGGTTAGGCAATTACTCCGACCTGCTCCTGCAGATATCATAATAGAGATATGACTGCAATTTAGAACTGCTTGCCAGGACCACCAAAGCAGAGGAATGTGCCGTAAAGTCTTTCCCAAGGACACAAGAGAATGGTGCGAGTGGGTTTTGAACTGAGACCGTGTTGATCACGAGCCCGGTGCTTTAACCACTCGACCACGCTGCCGACAACTGTCTTGCGTTGATCGTTTCCTTTATCCATGCTTTGGAATCTTGTTCTTTCGAATTACACGCTTACGGTGCCTTTGATCAGACCGCAAGGCTCATTATTAGTAAATATCTCGTACATTGGGCATAAAGTAATAAAATTCAAATTTAGTGACACATAGTTGTTAAAGTTTTATTAAGTTGTCGCCTACATTTTATTGGAACTATAAATTATCGGTAAAAAATCGTTGATATAAATTAAACTTTTAAAGATGAGTTTATTCATCCATATTTCACCGCAAAAAATTAGTCGGCCTACGTCACCATAAGCCGCCCGAGCAAATTGGGTGGGGGTAGCGATCTGCAACCAATAGTTTAAAAACAACTAGTTTTAAAGACCTTTTTGTCTTCACTTTCAGTTTATCTTAATAAATTCGGTTCCTTGAATTCACTTAGACCAAGAAAAAAAGATCAAAACTTTTAACCCAGCCGCCATTGGTTGTGTTGGCTACAATCATCTTTAGTAACTCTTGACAGAATCAAAACCGTAACTAACAATAATTTGACAGTTATTGAAAAAACTAACCAGTTCCTGCTTGCCTCTGGTTGCCATGGCGTTAACAAATAAAGTTTTGGGTTATTTTTGTAAGCTGGACGAACATTTATGTTATGGGGCTCACACAAATTGAGACTACTTCAGAACTTTGTAATTTTGTATAAGGGGATGGATATACACACTCCTTTAAAAACCTAGCTACTTAAAATATTTTAATTTTTGCTATCGCGGTTTGGAAAAAAATTCAAAGTTATTATTTTTACAGAAACTGCATCGGGCAAAACTTCGCGATGAATGAAATGAAGGTTTGTTTATCCCAAATCCTAAGGAATTTCAGACTTTACATTGATGAAGAAACTCCCAATCCAAAAATGGAATTTCGCTTAATTTTGCAAACAGAAAACGGAATTTATCTAAAGTTGGAATCTCTGACATCTGTTTAGTCGATTGTTTACCACATTGCTTTTTATCTTCGTCTTTTTCTTTAATTTGAAATAAATGATGTTCTGCTTTGAAATGACTACAGCTCAAAATAAAAAATTAAGATTGTTTAAAAAGATCTAGTTTAAGGCCCGTTTTCACTACGCGCGTGGAAGAGCATTCTTTGTTTCTTTTATTGATCTTCGATTGAAGCGAGCGCAAAAAAAATCAATAAAATAAACAACAATGCTCTTCCACGCTCGTAGTGAAAACGGGCCTTTAATGATATTTTTTTGTACCGAAGTTGGTTGGTATTGACAGAATGGTCGAATTACAAAAACTTCAATTTCAGTAACGACTGTGATCGATGGAAATGCGGTCATCTCCGTCATTTGTATTCTGGGCAGATAAAAAAATGTTGTTTGTCCAACGTTTCTTCAGCTTGTTCACTGGTATTTCTAAGTTACGTTTATATTGTTAATTAAAAATCAAAATATTTTGACGGAACCACATCTTCGCAGTCACGAGAGCATATTTGAGGGTCGATTAAATAGACAAGTGCTGCTTGTCAAAATAAATTCTTTATGCGGTTTATAAACTTACTGCTGGGATACGAGACTTTACTGCCCTTGCAAAAAAGTGTTGTGGTTTTTACGACGTACACAGTTGTATTCCTATGCAAGAATCTTTTTCTTTACAGTTAATTGAGTGTATCACGTCGTATCACGCAAAAGTAGACAATTCAACATCGTACAATTCACGACAGATCAAGCCAATCCATACAAAGTTTTTAATTGAATAGCATCAAAAATGTTTGCCAATGTTAAATGGTTGACAAAAGTGCACTTTAGTTTTAATCGCAAATGAAATTTCGAGTCTGTTAGTTTGAATACTTTTGTCTAAGAACTCGGGGTTGAGAAGTAACGATCGAGCCGATTATGTTTTTTGTGATTGTTACAAGTCACAAACAACCAAGCACGCTTTGAAGAATCACTTTTCTCCACCATTCGCTTCATGATCGTCATGAAGGTTGGTTCACGAAATATTTCATTTTAATATCACCGGTTTGCGGAACGAAAGTGACGTCATAATCAAGACAGCTTTGCTTCCTTATTTCGACGGGGCGCTTGAAAAGGAACACTCCCTGCTTGTGGTGTGGGGACCACAGGGGTTTGCTGTTGGGCAGCTTTTGATTCGGAACCGGGGGCTGCAACCCCGTGGAAATGACGCGTGTGGAGTCAAGGGCGTACTCCATCCACAAGACCACACCATGGCACACCCCCCCGGGGGAATTACCCGTGAAACGGAGGATTCCATTTGCCGAAATCTCTTTCTCCGGGACAGGAGCGCAAAAGTCAAAAGTTAGGAGTTGGACAGGCGAAGTCAAGAGCACATTAGGATACTCCCATAAAGCATGAGGCTCCGCTTCGTGGTACTCAAACTTATCGAGGGCTTCATCGATCATGTGATCCATTGGGGAGACATCGAAACCCTCCACCACTCCCACTGGGGCGCGGATCTTCCATAAATCGAGGAACCGCACCGCGGCGCCGCAGAGGCGGCCCGAGCGGGGCAACACCACCGCGTCACGTGACAGATGACCTGACAACTCCGTGCGGAGATACCAGAAGTAGAGGTCGTGCCAGGGCAACAGCGACGACGAAAAATGCGGCTCACCGCACAGCAACGCCACCTTGCGTCCGTTTAAATCGTCATGGACCGGGCCACCCGAGCAGACCTCGATGTCGGCGCCATTGTGCTGGGCGAGATTGAACAGCCCGCGCTGCGCGAGTTTCGATCGCTCGGTCGCGACAACTTGACGGCCGCGATATATTTGCGATGCGAAGATCGGGAGGAGGCTGAAGTCGGATGCGCTGAGTATGACCCCTTCCGACGGGACTTTTCCTCGAAGCCCCATCAACGCGTCAACGTAGGTTTGGTTGGTGTCATGGTGGTTGAGTCGGGCCATGCGGGGCCTGCCCAGCAACATCCGTGGGGGGTAGTCCGGAAGATCAACATCGAGTGGAGGATCCTCTAGAGATGCTCGGAAGGACAAGGAGTAAGCGTCATGAGTTCCCTGAAACAATCAACATCAACATTTATCTTTCTGAGAAAGAATGCAAAAAAATTGCAAAGTAACAACGGGGACACTAGACCAGGTTTGGCCATCACATTACCGGACCTTGCATGGATTTACAATCAAAGCTCGGATCACTTCAAACTTTCTGTGGAGCGATCAAGAATAAATAAATTCAATAACTCGCAAGATTTAGAAACTTTATTGCATGTAATCAGCAAGCCAATTAACAAAATTTATCGGGGCAATATAACTCGCAGTTCATGGATTTATGAATCAAATCTCGCTCCGTTATTTCATAGTTTGTTTTACAGCAACTCGTCATTCGGCACATTATGCAAGGGCTTTGCCATGACACCAAGGAGTTGCTCGAAAAAAAAAAAAAAATTAAAAATATATTCGATTTAAACTGATAGTAGTTTCAATAACTCTATGACAGCTGCTAAAAGTCAGTCGATTGAAAGGTTATAATTACTGTTTCATGTTATAGTCATGATCTTTCGGTGCTTTTGGGTACTTAATACATAAATCTCAGCCCAAGCAACGTAAGCAACCAATCACGTTCAAGACAAAACCGCCAAAAGTATAACGAGCTTTAAACGATTTCGATCAAAATCACCGGACGCCGTCACACTGCCCCCCTGCTCAACGGTCTTCATAAAAACCTGACTTTATCGACCAAAAGTGTCGTGCAAACGCATAAAGACTACTTTAAACGATTTATCACATACTACATACCTGTACGGGCGCGGTTATAACTGACCTACGAGCATTGACGAGCGCATGCAACCGCGCCAAAGCAATTTTAAAAAATGCGAATATTTGGCAAGTAATCAATCATAAGTTCGACATAATTACTTCCTTAAAAAATTGATTTTTTATTGTTTCATTCTTTATTAATTCTCATTGCAGCACTCGAAGATGGGAAATGATGGACCGCGTTGGGGCGTAAAAAAAGGCCACGGGCCGAAAAACATCAGTCCATTACGCCCTCTGTGCTACATGCGCCTTTTAAACACTGCTTGAAGCTCCGCGAGGAATTGACAAACTTATAATTAAATTTCAATTTAAACTTGCAACTCTGGAACATCTCAATAAAACCAAACTCCGCATGCGACAGATATTTAGCTGTTATCTCTACAAATATTCTATTATCATATTTAAAACTTGCAAAAAACTGAAGACAGCAGCTTCGAAGAGCAATAGGTTCTTCAGAAAAGGATTCCGAGTAAGTAATTCAGCTGACTCTGGTTATGAAGTATAAGACAATATTCGACAAATAAAGCCCTACATTGCTTCAAAAAAAAATTTTATTCACAAATTTAGCACCTAGTTATAAGTACAGACTGATGAGTTAACTTTATGGGATGACTTTCTATCTTTTTGATGTAAACGAAAAACTTGTATTGAATATAATTCGTGTAGTAAGTATCTAGTAATTAATCCCAAAATTCTTAATAGTTTCACTAGGCAATAAAATGAAGATAAGTCCGAACCTCGACTGTGAGCAGATCTTGCTTGTGACATTGAAATGGAAAAGGGAGGAAATAAACACTCTGTAACCAATGATCCCGCCATTGCATGCTGTCAGGGGAGGGGTGATGCCATTTGGGGGCGGTAGTGAGCACTATGTCACCACAACGGTCCATGAGCAAGTCCCACCAAGAAAAAACGACCTGGAAAAAAAAATTTACATAGAAACGGCAAGCAACCGCAACAGGCAGAGACACATACCTGCGCTTTACCACCTTCCATTGCAACCACTTTAACGGTGTTCGATCGCGTTCTGTCGCTGATATTTCTATCAGCCCAGTCAAACCTGAACACTTCGAACGGTTGGGTTAGCTCTCTGAACTCATCTTGTGGAAACTGCGACAGTTGAATATCATGAACAGCAGACAGCGCACGACTTTGCGACATCTGTTGGTCGGGGAGGATACGGACCGCTGAGCCACCACAAATCGATATCTCCTTCAGCTCGTTGCAGGACCACATAAGGGGGGACTCTGCCAGAACTGCTTTAACAACAGCTTGATGGGGAACAGCAAGGCAATCCTCACAACACAAACAAGTAGAGATGAGTCGACATCAGGCAATAGTTACAACTGTTACAACACCGTCACCAACCTCCTCCATCAAGTTAAGATGAGCGTGCTGATAAGCTGATAAAGCTCCTTCCCCGATCAGCTCAGTGTCAAACAACTCAGTTATAAGAATGTTTGCTTTCTCCTAAAATTGAGAGAACCAAATTTAATTATTAGCAAAAACATCTTGGGGTTTATTAAAACATTGTTTTTGTAGGTAGATTTTAGCTCAAAGCATAAGTCAAAAAAAAGATTAACTTAATGTAAAGGACAATAAATCATTTTAATGAATAAAAAACTTTTGAAATAACTTAATATTAAGTAATTTGAAAATTTACATCTGTTTTACAAAAATAATGTTTATGGCTAGCCATACATTTTGAAACTTGGGAGACATTTGTTAGGCCATTAGTAAATTTTAATTTACTACGAATTAGTGTGGTCTTGTGATTTCTATAAGCAGGTTTGTGGACTTAAATTGAAAATTCTTTGAGTGAAGTAGAAAAACATGTTTTATTTGAAAGAACATTATTTCTAGTTTGGCACAATTTATTGTTCAAACTTCACAAACTTCAAAAAATATTAAAACATGCAAACCTTGCCACATTTCCATTCTAACAAAGTTGGTTTCTTTTGATTCAATTTAATAACAAAACAACATATTTAAGTGAATATGATAAGAGTGACACCATTATGATCATATCAAACATTTGTTCTCTTGATTTGCATAATAGGAGCAAAGACATCAAATTGAAAGCAAGCATCACGGAATTACTCTGATCTGGTTTTGAAGATGCCAAGCTATTGCTAATCAGTTGAAAATTTTAATTTGATGCTTTAGTTATTTAAGAAGTGATCTGATTGTAATTTAAAGCAGTTTGTTGCACCTTTTAATCCAAAAAAGTGACACAAGTTAAACGCTTTTCATTAAGGTACAAACGCAAATGTGGCAGGAGATGAACCAAGATATTGTTGAGTACAATCAGTATAAAAACAGGGCTTCAAACCACGTCATCAGGCTGCCAGAGTGCCAATCTGTATTTGTATTTCAAAAGTTATTTAATAATGCGTACGTGAAAAATAAACATAATTTCGCTAATTTTAAGTCAGTGTCTACAGGGGTGGTACCAGACTCCAAACTTTTAATACAAGGTTTTCTTACATCAAATGTTATAACATAATTTTATGTGGTCCATTACAGTATGGGAAAAGAGGAAGTGTTACTGCACCCAGGTTTGATTCCATGTTGCAATGTTTTCTTCTAATAGTTATAATTTAAAACATTTAAAAAAATATACCCATATATACCCATGTATTAGTTGCACTTTTTTATCTTAAATGTAGTCGAAAAATCGGAATGCAGCTAATACACGGGTATTCAGAATTACCAAAATTTCTTTGACTTTCTACAAATTACACATGTACACGTAAACAGCTTCGTAACAATCGTAGGTTTTAGAAGTTAATCATGCTTGTGTGTAAACTAACCAACTATGACATAAGAATGGTTATTGACTGTCTTAAATTTTTATGGACTTACTTATGTACCGGTAATTTGATCTCTCAATTTTGTAAACAAGTGTGCTAATACCGGTTAGTCTAAATTCTTTAAATTTTATTCGATTTATGGTATAAGATTAGTTTATTGTAAATAAAATTGCGTCTTTTGATGTTGAATGTTTACATCTATGGTAATCATTAAAATAGTCAAATTAAAATCCGTCTTATATACGGGTCACTATTGAGAAGGGAGGTTTTAAACATTCAAAGAAGGTGCGTCTTATACATGGGTATATATCGTAATTAACTACTTTAAAAATCAGAAAATTAATAAAATTAAGGCTAGGACTAGAAAATTAAAATATGGTTAAAGATAAATTAGTGTTAAATTAGCTTAGTTGGAGTTAACTTAAGTGTAGGTGACATGAACTTGTTAAAGTTCTTTTAAAACTTTATGTAAGTCCAATATAATCAACCCTCCAACCGTTTAACTATATTAAAAAAACCTCCAACCATTACCTATATTAACCATTTAACTATAATTTATAAAAATCTGCTGGCATTTTCAGGTCTAATTTTAACAAGAAATGTTTCAACCAGGAGTTTAGTGGGGAAGAGATTCAGTCAACACATTTTCTTTGTTGTACTGCACTGGATCTAAATACATCGTGTAAAAATTGTTGCTGATTATTGATTTGATGAAAGCCATCATCAGACCCTATATTTAAAATGTTTGGAATGTGGTACACAGGACCTCTAGACACTGCCTACTTAAAATGCTAAATCGTGTGTAAAAAAAAAACTTATAAAATATATACATATATTTATTTAAAGTGTATTACCTGCATGTCACCATCTTTCCCAACAACCAATTCAGTTGAATGTTTATTAATCACTTTTATTTGTGAAAATCCATTTAGTTTTGTGACTTTTTTTGCTACTTTTGCCATTGGTCCAAAAACCTTGATACATACAAAAAGTAATGTACAATGAACATTATAGATTGTAAATTTAGCTTTTTTAGATAAAAGTATCATGGAACTTCAAATTGTTTTTAATGCATTTCTTAAATTGCTTTCATTTTGCTCTAAACTAGGGTTGCCATATCGTCTGGAAAATTCTGGACATGTCTAGAATTTGGTATAAAATTCTTTAATGTCTGAAATTTTTAGAACATTGTCCCAAATTTTACAGTTTGAATAAAGATTTTAAAATGACATGAAACTCGTATGTTTGTTGCCTTTGGTTGGTTGAACACTTTTTTTTTTTTTAGAGAACACCATGATTTGGTCACAAAAATTGAAAAATCCAAGACTAATTCTGAGTGAACACCTTTTTTTTGGTCTTCATCCTAGAATCTCAGACAATGATTTTTGTCCACCCTTCAAAAAAATTTTTTAGCTGGTATGCTTATGTCTGTGTGGAATTCTGCCTATTAAAATATGGTAACCCTACTCTACACACCTTTATGCTGTCACATTCAACTTAATTTAAATTAAACGTAAAAACAAATAAGAGCAATACCATAAAAAAGTAAGTAATTTAAGAGGAATGACATCAGGTTGAGAAAATAACGGTTTAAAAATTACATGATCCAACAAATTTTTGGTTACTGTTGCATCATGACTACAACAAAAATTGTAGAAAAGAAATGACAAGTTTTCAAAACACAAAGTTCTAGAGTTTTTTAGTTGCTGATTCCATAAAATTAAACAATAAAATCAATAAAACTTACAGAAACAGCAAAGCTATTTCAATTAATTAAACACTAATTTAAATAAGACTTATCCAATAAAGCAATTCATACAAACAACTCACACCAACATCCAACAACATTAACGATCATTCACCTCCACAGCAGTGATGACATCAGCACCTGCTCTTGCAGCCATCATTGACAGCAACCCAGTTCCAGTTCCTATATCAAGCACTTTGGCTGTTCTTCCTTGCTTATGAATGGCAGCTACAGCTAGTTGAATTGCCTTATCATATAACTTATTTCTTTCTTCATCATGAAGCATGTCAGCATATGACGATCGAGCAATATCTGAAAAAAACAATGAAGAAATGATATAAATACAGTTTTTAAACTATTTTTAATGATGTGTTACTAGTGATAATACAAATCAAAAATCAGCAAGGTATTTTTATTCTGATTTCTTATAGGTCAGCACTCAGCTAATATTTTCTAAACTATTCACACTATTAACTGTTTGCAACCAATTTTAAGGAATGTCTTAACATAATTCGAAAAAATTTAAGGTAAAAGCTTACTTAATTAAAAATATTTTACTAAAAATAGGATTGCAAAACAAATGCTTTGTAAAAGTACTGGCACAGATATTTGGATATCAAGCATCAAAGTTCTTGTACAAAGATTAAAAAAGGCATTGTTGTTGTTATTGTTACCCCTTTTCCAAAGTTATCCAGGAGTAGCCATCCCTTAACCTTTCAAGGAAGCCAATCCACACTTTCACTCTTGCATGACCCTTGCTGCTTCCAGAAGTTTCTTTGACAGATTAACCTCTTGCCTGACACATTTTTTCAAATTTTCTTTGCAAAAATGTCCACTTATTTTACCTAAAACCAGCCAACTCTTGCATAAAATATTTAATCTTGTTACCAGTACAGATTTTACTTTGAATGAACTGCATTCACTGCAGCTCAAAGATAAGTTTTAATCATCATTTAGCCACATTTAAAACAGCTAAAGAAGTTGCTGATTCAAAATTTAAAAACATTCTTTAACATCTTGACTGAACTTAAATTTAATGTGAAAAAATTTTTTTTAAATTAAAAAATAATAAAAAATTTTTTTATAGTCTTGCTGATAATATTTAAAAGTGGTGCAACTCTATTGGATGAGCTACCACAGTATGAAAAAATTTGGGAAAAGGAAAAATATAGGTGACAGTGACATTCAATAAGTTGATTTATTGTTTATATTTGGAATTCTGCCATCTATTGAGAGAAAAGGGTATAAGAATTCATAGAAAACAGCAGAATATCAGTATCCTGAGTAATATCATATGTGTCAGAGCTGATTAGGGTAGGAATGAAATTGCCTATAGTTTAAAATAGGATACTCACCTAAATGTGTTTTGCATGGCTTTCCTTCCACAAGTTATCTCATTTAAATCAGGCAAGAGGTTGATGGGTGTGGGGGTGTTGATAGTTAAAGAAGTGATTAATGTTATGTGCGTGTGTGAAGCAGAATGGGCATTGTGATGTGTAAGTATCTTTGCAAGAGTGGTGATTTGTTGCTTCTCAGTTGTGCCAGTTTTGTGTAGATGTGACATAGTAATGCTTGTGTTGATAAATAAATGTCATAGGAAGTGGTGTTAGTGCAATGGTACTCAAAAACTTTTTTCCGCATTTCTCTCTTTTTAAAACTCAGCTTCTATCATTCCTCCCCAAAATTTAAGTTCTTGCTATTTTAAGTGAAGACCTTTTTTATTGGTCTTCATTTTAATTTAACAGCACTATATGATGGTATGCAAAATTGCTCTCATGGTGAAAAAGAAAAAAGGCAGAGGAAGTAAAGCCAAAGATAAGATGGTACAAACTGAAGGAGACAAGCTGTGAAAATGCGTTTAGACAGGAGGTGAGCAGGATTTTGGTAGGCAAGGATGGATTACCTGATGAGTGAAACGAAACAGCAGAAGTGCTAAGAAAAACAGCTGAAACTGGGCTGAGAGTGACATTCGGAAAACGAAAAGGAGATAGGGAGACATGGTGGTAAAATGAGGAAGTTCAGGACAGCATAAAAGAAAGTGGCAAAGAAAGCATGGGACAAGATATGAAAATACTAAAAGGATGTACAAAGAAGAGTAAGGCAAAGAAGGTAGTTGCAATGGTGAAGGGATGTGCATATGACGATTTGTATACTAGATTGAAAACAAAAGAAGGTGAGAAGTTGCACAAATTGGCTAGGCAGAGAGACAGAGCGGGGAAAGATGTACAACACATGAGGGTTATGAAGGATGAATATGGTAATGTGATGATAAATTTGGAGGCAGTGTTAAAATGGAAGGAGTACTTTGGGAAACTATATATATATATATATATATATATATATATATATATATATAATACAAAATTTATTTAATCACTGTTTAAAAACCACAACAGTCCGTTTCATCCTTAGATTCATCAGGTGGTTACTTATTCAATTCTATTTGAATAAGTAACCACCTGATGACCGGTTTTTAAACAGTGATTAAGTAAATTTTGTATTAAATTGCTCTGATTTTTTTCATTGAGCATTCTGCAGGGAAGCTCGATTTACTCCTGCAATATATATATATATATGCGTATGGACATTTAGTGTTTAATAGCCATTCTTTGAAAGGTTTGTCTACTTTTGCAATGTTTCTTTTGATTCCAAATGCAGTGCATCTGAGCACATGGCTAGCAGTTTGATCTGCGCCACATTTACATGAACCTGTTATTGATAGTCCAATTCCTTTTCTCAAATTTTAATATCTTTCATGTCTAGATCAGAGTTAATTAAGTAGTACCCACTAGGCTCTTTTGTATGTCGCATCAAGGTGGTTTGCTGCTTGGTGTGTTGAGATACTGTTTTAGTTTGTATTTTGTGTGGTTCCATTGTTCATTTATTTGTTGTGAGCCCAAGAGTTAAATGGCTGATAGAATTTTGATCTGCTTAAACTTTGTTGTCAAGAATTTTTGTGATGCTAGTCTTTGTGTAGCTTGATTGCAGTTTGAAACAGTATGAAGGTGTGTCTAGTCCTTAAAAGCTCTTTCATATAATTTAATAGTGTTGCTTTTCCTTCTAATATCCGGTGGTTTGATTCCACTGAGTATTGGCAGCATTTCATTCATTCATTCATTCATTTTATTCTCAATCATTATTAAAATGTTTAACACAAAAATCATAAATATTAAAAAGATCAAGAAAAGGAAGAAGCAGCACAGCGTCAGACGTTAAAACATGCATAAGATAATCAGAAAGTGAAAGAACAAAACAGTAGAAAGCATGGCTGCAACACCTTAATCAGATAAAAAGTTGATCCTGTCCAGTGGTGTTGATCTAATGCATCCAGTAACAAGTAGCATGCATTCATTTAAGCTGGAATCAAGCAGCTTTGTATGTTTACTACGTGATCAAACTGGTGCACAGTATGCCACTACAGAAAAGCAAAGAACCAGAGGAGATGTCTGCAATACATGAAAGTCTGAGGCTCAAGAGTTGCCTGCAAGAATTTTCAGAATATTGCAGCATGCATTTGTTTTGGCAGTTATGTTTTCCAGGTGAAGTCTGTAAGTAAATGATTCAAAGTTACTCCAAAGAATTTGGGTGAAGTAGTGAAAGGTATTGCCAAATTGTGGGAGATATTCAGTTGATACTTTGCTAAGCAATTAGCCAGAAGAAAACAGCTTGAGACAGTTTTAAGTGGATTGAGTTTGAGTTGCCAGTTATGGAAATAGTCAGCCAATTTTGCTAGATCGGTTGATAGTGTGTTTTTGATAATTTTGAAGTTGCTGCCACTAGTTGTGATTGCTATGTCATCAGCATATATATATATATTTGGAATTGGTCAGTGGGATGTCTGCCATATAGACGTTAAACAGCCTTAGCACCAGGACTGAGCCTTATGGGACGCCATTAGTTAGACGTCTTTTTCTTGATTTCTTATTGCACAAGTATGATCTGAAAAACCTTTGACTTATTACAGGGTGATTCAGCGAAGTGTGCACAAATAAAAACTCATCTTTCGGACTTATAATTAGGTCAAATGAAACAAGTTATATGCTGTGAAGATAGTAAATTTAATAAGCTTTCAGAAAATATACAAGTTATTCAATATAACCCCCTTTGTTTTTGATTACTTTCCGAAGTCGTGGAAGAACCTGGGCACATGTGGCATGCACCACTTCTGGGTCAATTTCGTCCCATGCCGATGTCAATTTTCGCTTTAGAGAGTCCAGATTTGGATGAGAAGTACGGCAGGGTTTTGTCTCTAAAATAGACCATAACCCAAAATCCATAGGGTTCAAGTCTGGTGAAGACGGCAGCCAAAGCTCTTTCTCCCAAAAACCTTTGAAATTGCATCGACACCAAGCTTGAACTGAGTTGGCCGTGTGGGAGGTTGCACTGTCCTGTTGAAGAGTAACTCCTTGTTCTCCGACTACTTCTTGGACCCAGGGAAGGACTTTCTCCTCCAGCATTCGCCTATAGACGGTCTGGTTTATCTTGACCCCTTCTTCAATGAATATGAGAGGAGTTTTCAGCCCTTTTGATGTTGCGCCTGCCCATACCATTACGGAGGCGGGTTTTTGTCTTCTAAAGGAGCTGTGACGCTCAACTGGGACCATGTTTATGTCTGGAAGCCAAATCCTGTCATTTTGATGGTTATGGACAGCTTGGACAGCTTGAACAGTGAAAAGTTTTTCGTCTGTCCATAAAACTTGAGGCTGCGTGCCATCGACAAGTTTCTTGACCAAAACCTTTGCTCTATCGAGCCTTTTCTTCTTAGTGGCCTCCGACAAGAGATGTCTTTTGGTGAACTTGTATGGGTAGCTCTGGAGATCATCCTTGAGAATCCTTTGCATGCTGGACATGCTCACAGAGTAGTCTTTAGCAAGTTGTCTGGCACTTCTTGCAGAATTTCTCCTCAACTTCTCTCTGACCTTTTTGATCAGTTTCTTCGTCCTTACGGTTCTTTCAGGGTCACTCCTGATTCTTGGAGCACAAGTCCCAGTGTCCTTGAACCTTTTCACGGCTTTATAAACTCCTCTACGGCTTACAACCTCCTTCATCAACCGGAAAATTTCACTTGGTGGGAGCTTGTTCTTGCAATACTCTTCTATCACGTCATTGATCGTTTTACTCATCGTTTATTTTTACTTCAAATAATACCAGATTTTAAATTTTAACTCTTAAATAATAAGAAACTGAAATGTTAATAATTGAAAGTTAATAATGGACGAAATACATGTACATAAAACTAAGAAAAGTATTTGTGCACACTTTGCTGAATCACCCTGTATTTCGGCTATTATTTTAACTATATTCTTGTTTGCTATCATTTTCAAAAACTTAAGAGTAAGTCCACGATGCCAGACTGTGTCACATGCCGATGAGAAGTCCACAAAGATTGCACCTACTTCTTATCAAAGGAATGTTCAACATCGTTTGTCATAAGAACAACCTGTTCAACAGTACCCCTGCTATGCCTAAATCCTACTTGTTTATGTGGAAGAATTTTTTTGACTATATGTTGGATCCTATTGTAAAGATGAGTCTTTCAAACAGCTTGAAAGGGATGCACAGCAAACTTATCGGTCTATAACTTTTTGGTTCATTTGACTTCAGAATAGCAACAATCTTTGAAAATTTCTAGATTTTGGGCATTTTTTTTACAACTGAGGCATGTAGAACAGTGCTCCACAACTTTTTTTAAATCATGGCACACTTGTAAAACTTGGTAAATTCGGCAGCACACTGCAACAAAAAATGTAACTACATAAAAACACAAGAAAAACAAAAAAAAAAAAACAATATGGTTTATGCTCGTACATCAATGAGATATTTGTGCTTGTTTTAATGAGCACAATCACTTTATATTTGGCTCAATACTTGAAAGAGAAACTCAAAGTTTGTTGTCAATGTTTTTTATGCAGGATCGTTTATCCTTTTTGATTTGTAATAAAGATGAAAAGCTTTCATCGCACATGTAAGTTGTGCAAAATTGAAGCAAAATTTTAATAGCCACTTTGGAAATTTGCTTATATTTTTCTTTTATTGAAATCCAAAACATATCAAGTTGAACTTCGCTGAATTTCAGTTTCAGTGTTCTGTTGTGTCTTACTTCAAAGAAATTTTCTTGAATACGCAAGGGCAATTCTTTCATTGACATTTCAGCATTAAGTGAGAAAGGATTTTGGATCCAGTCATATTGTTCAGTGTTAATTGCAAAAAAGTATTTGTCATATTTTTGCTGTAATAAAGTTTAGTACTCTTTGGCTGAATTCAACACAAAACCCTTTTCAACATTTTTTTGATTTTTATAACTTTTTGGAAACATTTTTAGAGATCCTAGTCTTAACTCATTTTGCCAGAGTAGTAAGTTTTGTTGAAACCCATGTAACTTGTCAGAAAATGTCAATATGTTTTCACTATTTCTTGCATTTTTATATTAAGCTTGTTCATGTCTTCAGATACATCAGCCATGTAAGCAAGTTTAGCTATTCAATGATTGCCTTCAAGATGTTTAAACAATTCATGCTTGTTCTGTTTTAGTAAGAACTGCTTTACTTTGCTCTGGAGCTCAAATAGTCTTGAAAGAATTTTTCCTGGTGAAAGCCAATGCACAGAAATGTAAAATAGCAATGATTATCCCATTTTATTGCATAATATTGAAAAAATTTGCAAATTTAAGGCTTTTGCTTTGATGAAGTTAACAATTTTGATGCAATTGCTTGTGGTTTTAAAAAGTTCCTGTGTTTGATCATTAGAACTTCTCTATGTATGTAGCAATGCATAATTTATATTGCTGGATTTTGACATTTTACCCATGCAGCAAAACCTTTACCTGTGCCCATCATCGCTGAAGCACCATCAACACAAATACTGATGCAGTTACTCCAATGAATACCATGGGTTGTAAAAACTGGTTATGTAAAAAATTTCCTGACCAGTAGTTCGCTCTGGAAGTTCTTTGCAAAATAAATATTCTTTGGTTATGGAATCACCATCTACAAAGCGTACTTCACTGAACAGCTGTGCTTTCTTGCTAATGTCTGTTGTTTTGTCAATCTGAATAGAAAATTTTTGGGATGCTTTTATTTTTTTTTATAAAGTTGCAAGTATATCATTTGACATGTCGTTAATTTGTCTTTTAATAGTATTTGCAGACAATGGCACTTTTCTGACCTCCTTAACTTCCTTTGGTCCAAGCATTGATCAATGGTTTTTATTTTATTGGCATGTTGGTTTTATTAAACTTTTGCCAATAGTATGTGGTTTTTTTGATGTGCAATTCAATACCTACCGACATGATAACTAGCTTCTAATGCTTTTTCAGAGACTGTAAAAGATAACTTCATATAACATTCTTGCTTCTTATTTTGACTCAACATTTGCTGGAAGTAATTTTTATTCTTGTGTGCATGAACGGTATGTTTCATGTTTAAGTGGTGAATAAGTTTACTAGAAACCATTGCTTCATTTACAAGTTGCTCCCCACAAACAACGCAGAGTGGATTTGGAGCGTCTTTGTTGCCACACCAAAAAAATCCATACCGAATATAATCTTCCCTGTATTGCCTTTTGACAAGTTTTTGTTTCTTTACAATGTTGCTTGCGCTAGATACATTATCTTAGTTTTGATTGTTCTTTTCAGGAATTTAACCATTTTGCAAAACTTTAATCAAAGACCACTGAGCCCTGACTCTGCATACACTACTGATGTCATGTTTGCTTTAAGAATGTTGATGGAAAAGTACCGGGAAGGTCAAAGAGAGCTATGTTGTGTATTCATGGACCTAGAGAAAGCTTACAACAGGGTTCCAAGAGAAGAGCTGTGGTACTGTATGAGAAAATTAGGAATGGCAAAAAAGTATGTGCGACTTGTACAGGATATGTATAAGGGAAGTGAAACAGTGGTGAGATATGTAGTGGGAACTACAAGGTTGGACTGCATCAGGGATTAGCATTAAGTCTGTTTCTGCTTGCTGTGATAATGGATAGACTAAGGGATGAAGTAAGAGAATCACCATAAACCAGCGGTTCTCAACCAGGGGTCCGTGAAAATCTTTAGATTTGCAGTACATGGATTGATACAAAATAATTTTTAAAAAGCAAACGTGCTGTTTGTTATTGCTCTTTTAAATAGGCCAAACGTTTTGATAAATTGCGATATTGTAAACTTGAGATTGTGACGTGACAAAACAAAAACGTGTGGCATTTTGTTCTTTAGCCCATTGTGATGACAAAAACGAAATTGTAGTTTATGGTAAATGCAGCAAGTTATGTTAGTTACTTGAAAGGACAAGTACTTAGTTTCTCATTTGATGATTTCTTTGAGTAATGTGTAGAAAGGAAGTAGTGCTCTTATTGCTTTGATAACTTTACCAATATGGCTAAATTAAGAAAGTACTCAGAAAGTTATCTTAAAATGGGCTTTACATCAGTGATAGATAACGGCAATGAGAAACCGCAGTGCGTTTTATGTTATGCTGTCCTTAGTAATGAAGCAATGAAGCCGTCAAAGCTGAAGCGTCACTTGCTGAAGAAACATCCAGAGTACATGGGGAAAAACTTATCATACTTCAAAACACGAAAAATGTCTTTAAAACGACAAAAGCTGGATAGCAGTGGATATTTTCACCAGCAAAGCAGTGCATGCGTCAAGGCTTGTTTTGAAGTGGCTTTGCAAATTGCCAAACAAAAAAAGCCCCACGCGATAGGAGAAATGCTTATAAAACCTTGTGCCTTAAGTATGGTCAAGTTGATTTTAGGTGAAACAAGCGCTCAAAAAATTCAACAAGTGTCTTTATCTAATGACACAATTAAAAGGTGAATTTCACAGATGTCAGCAAACGTGAAACAGCAAGTCATAAATGAAATCAAAGCTTCTCCTATGTTTTCTCTCCAATTGGACAAATCAACTGCTGTCGCATCATACTCACAGCTTTTAGTTTTTGTACGATACGTACATACAGAAGACGTAAAGGAAGAATTTTTGAATTGCAAAGTTTTGCACAGCAAAACCATGGCTCAAGATGTTATGGACAGCATCTTGACATTTTTTGAGACGGAGGGTTTGGAGTGGGAAAAGCTTTGTGGCGTATGCACTGATGGCGTGCCGGCGATGCTTGGAGCCAAATCTGGTTTCCAGACAAAAGTAAAACTTAAGTCTCCTCAAGTCAGAGGAGTGCATTGCATGATACATCACTACGCGCTCGCTTGCAAGACCCTTCTGAGTTTCTTGAAGGACGTGCTGAATTCTGTGATAAAAATAGTCAATTATATCAAGAAGAGTGCTGTCACCTCTTGTCTGTTCAGACAGTTATGCAAAGAAATGAACGCCGACCACAAGACTCTTTTGTATTATACAGCAGTATGCTGGCTTTCTAAAGGTAATGTTACTGGCCGTTTTTTTGAGCTAAGATCTGAAATCAAGCAGTTTCTGAAAATAGAAAAGAAGGCAACCTTCCTCAAAGTCTTTAGCGACGAATCGTGGTTACGTGGCCTGGCATATTTAGCTGATATTTTTGAACAGCTAAATAAGATTAATCTGAGACTTCAAAGGTTTAACACAAACATATTGCAATTTAAAGATGTTTTTTGTGGGCTTGTTGAAAAGATACAAAATTGGAACCAAAAAGTCAATCAAGGGAACTTTGCTATGTTTGAAAACCTTTCAAGATTTAAACCTTCTGGCATCAGTGCACAAACCCAATTGGATATTAGTGAACATTTACAATCGCTTGAAAGAGAATTTCGGAAGTATTTTCCAGATTTGGCTGTAGGGGTTGAAACCTTTCCAAGAAATCCTTTTTTGCCTAAGTTAAATCCAGATGATGAATGTTCCAGATGAAGTACAGGGTGATTCAGCGAAGTGTGCACAAATAAAAACTCATCTTTCGGACTTATAATTAGGTCAAATGAAACAAGTTATATGCTGTGAAGATAGTAAATTTAATAAGCTTTCAGAAAATATACAAGTTATTCAATATAACCCTTTTTGTTTTTGATTACTTTCCGAAGTCGTGGAAGAACCTGGGCACATGTGGCACGCACCACTTCTGGGTCAATTTCGTCCCATGCCGATGTCAATTTTCGCTTTAGAGAGTCCAGATTTGGATGAGAAGTACAGCAGGCTTTTGTCTCTAAAATAGACCATAACCCAAAATCCATAGGGTTCAAGTCTGGTGAAGACAGCGGACAAAGCTCTTTCTCCCAAAAACCTTTGAAATTGCATCGACACCAAGCTTGAACTGAGTTGGCCGTGTGGGAGGTTGCACCGTCCTGTTGAAGAGTAACTCCTTGTTCTCCGACTACTTCTTGGACCCAGGGAAGGACTTTCTCCTCCAGCATTCGCCTATAGACGGTCTGGTTTATCTTGACCCCTTCTTCAATGAATATGAGAGGAGTTTTCAGCCCTTTTGATGTTGCGCCTGCCCATACCATTACGGAGGCGGGTTTTTGTCTTCTGAAAGAGCTGCGACGCTCAACTGGGACCATGTTTATGTCTGGAAGCCAAATCCTGTCATTTTGATGGTTATGGACAGCTTGAACAGTGAAAAGTTTTTCGTCTGTCCATAAAACTTGAGGCTGCATGCCATCGACAAGTTTCTTGACCAAAACCTTTGCTCTATCGAGCCTTTTCTTCTTAGTGGCCTCCGACAAGAGATGTCTTTTGGTGAACTTGTATGGGTAGCTCTGGAGATCATCCTTGAGAATCCTTTGCATGCTGGACACGCTCACAGAGTAGTCTTTAGCAAGTTGTCTGGCACTTCTTGCAGAATTTCTCCTCAACTTCTCTCTGACCTTTTTGATCAGTTTCTTCGTCCTTACGGTTCTTTCAGGGTCACTCCTGATTCTTGGAGCACAAGTCCCAGTGTCCTTGAACCTTTTCACGGCTTTATAAACTCCTCTACGGCTTACAACCTCCTTCATCAACCGGAAAATTTCACTTGGTGGGAGCTTGTTCTTGCAATACTCTTCTATCACGTCATTGATCGTTTTACTCATCGTTTATTTTTACTGTCATGTCATCGTTTATTATTTTTACTTTACTGTCATTTTTACATGTCCCTGTACTTCAAATAATACCAGATTTTAAATTTTAACTCTTAAATAATAAGAAACTGAAATGTTAATAATTGAAAGTTAATAATGGACGAAATACATGTACATAAAACTAAGAAAAGTATTTGTGCACACTTCGCTGAATCACCCTGTACAAGATGAACTCCTGAATTTAAGAAATGATTCAGCAGGCTGTGAAATAGTCAAGGAAAAATCACTCTCTGAAATCTGGTGCACCATGTTTCGAACGTATCCAATTTTATCTATGGCAGCACTACGTGTAATTGTTCCATTCGCATCCACTTATTTGTGTGAATCAGGATTTTCTACTCTCGTTCACATCAAATCAAAAGCATGTAATCAACTAAACATCAAAGATGATATGCAATTAGCAATTTCCAAAACACAGCCATGTATTGCAATGCTTGCTGCTGAGATCCAACAGCAAATATCTCACTAAGTGTTTTTCTTTGAAATAAATAGATGTGTTGTGTTCATTTCATGTTATTTCGGTAATTTTCAATGTAGGAAAACAGCTACATAGGACGATATACACTTGTAGTTGGCAAGCTTTATGCGACACGTTGCAAATGTGTTTTACAATGAAAATAACGAAATTTCATTGAAAGTTTATAGTTAGGGGTCTGCAACTGCTCAAACAGTACCAAAAAGGGTCCACCATGAGAAAGAGGTTGAAAACCACTGCCATAGACAATGCTGTTTGCTAATGATATTGTGATTTGCTTAGAGACCAGGGAAGAAGTGGAGTGGAGATTAGAATACCAGAGGTATGCATTGGAAAGAGAGATGAAAGTAAGTAGGTCAAAGACCAAATATCTGGGTGTAAATGGAGGAAATGACAAAGAAACAGTGAAGATGGAGGACACAAAAGTGCCAAGAGTAAAGAAATTTAAGAATTTGAGATCAATGTGCAAAAAAGTGGTAGTTGTGAGAGAGAGATAAAAAAGAGAGTGCAGGCAGGATGGAATGGATGGAGAAAAGTATCAGGAGTAATCTGTGACAGGAGGTTACCTGGTTAGAGTAAAAGGAAAAGTGTACTGTTCAGTGATAAGACCAGCAATGGTGTATAGACTTGATACAGTGGCAATTACAAAGAAACAATTAGAAGAGATGGAAGTTGCAGAGATAAAAGTGTTGAAGTTTGCTATGGGAGTGATAAGAAAAGATAAAATTAAAAACGAGTACATTAGGGGTACAGTTAAGGTAAAATGGTTAGGAATGAAGATGAGGGAGGGCAGGCTGAGGTGGTATGGATATGTCATGAGGAGAGACCAGGAGTATGTAAGAAAAAGGGTGATGAAAATAAAGTATGGGAAAAGAAAAGAGGAAAAGAGGGTGGCTGAAGATTTCTGGTTGTAATGAAAGA
This sequence comes from Diplosoma virens, assembly GCA_963680785.1. NCBI lineage: Eukaryota > Metazoa > Chordata > Ascidiacea > Aplousobranchia > Didemnidae > Diplosoma > Diplosoma virens. The sequence continues at coordinate 41,661,073 of OY796889.1, forward strand.
GAATATGGGGAAAGTCAATGCAAGGGAGGACATTTAAAACAGGATGCTGGAGGAACATCATATGCTGTGGCAACCCCTGATTAAAGGGAAAGGCCAAAAGAATTTTAATTTTATTTATTTATTTAATATACAATGCTATGGTGCTTATGTTAACACCTAAGCACTCACAAGCAACAAAAGACAAAATATATCACAAGAAAACACTACAGTACATGCTGAAAACAATTTTACATAGCTAATAAAAGAATAGCAATCTATGGAAAACAAAACAAAGTCAAAATATATACATACAAAAATACTTAAAAAAAATTACAAGTAGTTACTTAATCATGTGCAAACACTAGGGAAGAAACCTTGTGTAAGTTGCATTTAAACTGAGTAATACTGATAGCATTTACAATACTTTCAACTTAGTTTTAGTGGATAAATTTGCTGGAATTTTAAAACTTAGTGTTAAATTAACTAAATTTACTGGGATTTAGTCAATAGACAAAATAGAGGTCTTTACTTTAATGAAACTATTTTAACCAGCTGTTATATTTTAACTTCCAAAAACATGCCAATCTTTTTTAGTTACATAACATTGAACTAAGATTTTCAAATTCTTCTCCAATTTCTTCCCCAGTAATTTTTCCGTCTTGGGAGCCAAGAGGCTTATTTTACGAAATACTGGGTTAGTAATTTTGTTATTTTTTTTAAAACTAAAGTATTGTGAGTTGATGGTAATGTGAATGTGTCTGAGGTTTTTTATATTCCTCAGGTATTATGTCTGGTTCTGAGATAATGATGTTGTTGTTGTTGTTTGGAAGGGTATCTAATCTGAGTCAATCACAAACAGAACTGTAGCTGAGGGTTTATTTTTTACTACACCAAGCTATTGTATTGCCTGGATCAGATGCTGGCAGTGATGGTATTGAGCCAACATTGGGTTTCATCATTCAAAATCATGAGATATTATGCTCAATGTGGTGTATGATGTATAAGGCATGCTATTAGGATGTGGCCTGCAAATTGTTCAGGAGCACCACACTTGTAATTCGTAACGCAAGACTCCATTTGTATAAGGACAAATGGAACCACTCAACAGCAGTCGACAGACAATTGAGCCTAATTCAAACAGTTTGGAATAAGCTCAATTCAACAAACCTGGTATTGGTTATGAGAATGAAAGCACAAAGCCTGGATGTACCCATACTTATCTGTAATTTATCCACCAAGAATCGTAGATGCCTAATTTGGAAAAGCTGTTCAATAAATTCTGGGCAGCAGGCACAAATGGACATATAGACCTTAGATATAGATGACATATATAGATCTTGGAGAATATCTGTGGACACACTTTAAAAGACCATAGAGGGTATGGTCAGAGTCCAGAGATGCACAGTAAGCCAAAAACAGTGTCACTCCTAGTTGGCAAAACTCAACTGGTGGGATGCCTGAAAGTGGTAAGTGGTCTCTTGGAGTGGAATGCAGGCATTCAGTGACAATGTGCAAGGAGCCATTCAGGACACTGTCTATGGCAGTATTTCTCAAGCTTTTTTTTCTGTGACCCAAAATTGCTTAAAACAACCATCTAGAAAAATTGACTGTGAGCCATACAAATGCAAGTGAATGCATATAAAAACAATACAAAAGAGTTATTTATTTATTTATTATTCTCTATTCACCTTCAATAAGTTTTTGAAACTGTAGCTCAATATGTACAATAAACTAAAATGGACAAACTAACAGTGAACAAACAATATGATACTGTTTTGGATAATATAATGTAACAATGTGTTTGGTTTGACTGTAAACGTGTAACTTTGAAAGTTACTGACACAATCAAGCAAGTGTTGCTAATTTATTTGTTGCAATCAATCAGTATGTATATTATTTAAAACCAACTGTACATTTGGCGAAAAGTAATTGTAGGTAACACCATTTACAACCCATTTGCAAAGTCTTGGCAACCCACAATTTGGGTCATGACCCATGGTTTGAGAAACCCTGGTCTATGTGGTGAGTGTGAGTGCTGCAACACTAGAGTAATGTGCAATCCTCAGCTGTTGAAAAGACCAAAGATATGGCAGGTGTGCAGTGTTTAAGTGACTGAGCTACAAACTCCAAATCTGGAGATATGGTGAAAGTGTAGTCACGACTTAAATTCCCCTCCAGGCCCTTACAGTTTTCAGAAAGATGTAGCAATGCTAGACCATCTAAATAAGCAAACTTTCTAAAAATCATGGAAGGCAGGCTGTATAGATAGATTTCAAAAAGGAGGGGTTGTTAAATGAAGGGGGATATTGATGTGATAATGATAATTTTGAAACAAAAATTTAACAAAGCTTTAACTTTATTCACCTGTAAAGTAATCATGTTCGTCTTTTGTTTCTGCAACCCACTCCCAGTTACCTGTGGTCGGATTAGTTTTCTGGGTAAATTGAAAATTTTGATTGGAATCACCTTTCATATTTAAGGTTGCAGCAGTAGTACTGCATGAAAACAATTTTTTTGGAAGTGAAACAATTGATTTTGACCATTTATTTCCACAATTATATTTAAAAGAAACTGTAAACAAGCATGAAATACGAGACAATTCAAGCATTAAATTTTCTGCAAAAAATAAAATCTCTTAATTAGGCCTACTGTAATTCGAAATTTACCAAACTGTTGAAGCTAAAAACTAGTGACAGAAAGCTACAAAAAAAAATTTGGTTTCTTCAAGAAGTCACCGTAAGCGATTTCTTCAGTGAAATTAACCCGGAATCCCCCTACGGCACCAGGATGGAATAAAAAAGAAACTAAGAGGAAATGGATATTTTCATGAAGCGATAGTAATTACAGGGAGGATCCGGGTTACTTTTGCAAACAAAAATCGCTTACGGTGACTTCTTGAAAAGACCCAAAGAATTAATGTAAGCAAATTTTAGAAAAAAAGACATAAATACATATAAAATAGTTAGTGGCCAAAAATTCAATTTGGAAACTGCAGAAATAGCACTACTAGCAATAACAACATTTAAAATTAATTTCAAGTTTTATTGTAACGTGAGCAGAGTTGCCAAAGTATAATTTCGAGTACAGTACGACTCTGTCTTGGCTAACATTTAGTGTAAGAATTGCAGTTTAAACAAAGCTTACTGAGTAACTTTAACATTTTTTTTGCAAGTATTTGCTTTTTTTAAGTTAAAGCTAAACTGTTTCTTTTTTTTTTTTTTTTTTAAATTTTATTGCCAAAGAAAAAAAATTTTTTTTTTTAAATTTTTTTTGGCGATAAAATTCATTTATCGGTCAATTATACCAGGGGTTCTCAAACTTTTATTGTTATGGAGCTCATGAAGAGGTTGACCATTATTTACGGAGCCCCACAATAAATTTATCAAAATAAAAATTGATTTTGTCTGAGAAAAAAAAGACGTCTGATCTTGGCTTGCATATTTTTCTCCCAAAATCAAAGTGTTCTCTAAAAAAAAAAAAAAGGTCTTCACTTCGATTTCATCTCTGATTTCCCTATTTTTCTCCCAAAATCAAAGTATTCTCTAAAAAAAAAAAAAAGGTCTTCACTTAAATTGAGTCTAAATTTGCTGTATCTGCTGTATACGGATGTATTTGCTGCTTAGTATTTAAAAGATATTCAAATTGCGGATTAATTGAAGTTACTTGTTGGTTGTTATTGCTTCTTTGGACAATTGCAAAATTAGCCAAGTCAGTATTTTAATAAGTAAACGAATAGCTCGCGGAGCCCCTAGGTTTCTCTCGCGGAGCACTTTGAGAACCACTGAATTATACAACCGTAGTTTTTCTCCTGTTGTTGTTTTACGCTTTTCACCGGCACTCAAGCCCTTTTTTAAACTGTATTTTTATATTATTTATTTTGTATTTTCAGATTTCTAACCGCCCCCTGACGAGCCCAGGCAGGCGAAACAGTCCGTTGGGGCAAATAAAAATAAAATTAATGTTAAACTAAAAAATTTTGTGGTCTGAAAATTAATTATCTAACCGCTCTGACTCGACGTCATTGTGCACTTTCTTGATGAATACCGACCAAAAATTTTGAAAAACTTCTCTCTCTCTCTCTCTCTCTCTCTCTCTACATATATATATATATTTCTTTTTTACTTTTGTGTAAAATAAAATATCTTATCATTAAAATTACGTTTAAATTTATAGTTCTAGATTTCGATACCGTCTCAGAATATTCAAAAAATAAAATTATTGGAGCTGTTCTTTTTTTTGCAACCAGTGATGGATTTAATAGAGTGCGAACGGAACGGCCTCACCGAACCCTCCTAACATACATCAAAAAGTGGCCCCACTACACAAGATATTGCTCTATTTTTTCATAGTAGCACCAGGACGGTGGTATGTCTAAAATAAAGATTTTTTTAGAGATCACTTCGTTTTGATACATTAAAAAGTGGCTCCCCCTATAACAATAATTTTTTTTGGAGATTGCTTTGCCTTGGAGCACGAAATAGTCGCCCCCTTACTTTTTTGCACCAGGCATCCCTTTTTGTAAGGTCATCATTGTTTGCTACGTAAAAAAAGTTAAATAGTTTTAATTGAATGTAAACAATTAAAACAACTTGTAGCGGTTAGCGATTTTTATATATATCTAGCTACATGTAAATTTCACAAACTTTTACAGATCTTCTTTATTTTTAAAGCCAACAGTACTTCTTAAAAAACAACAACCATTCCAAACTTTTCGACATGTGCTTTTTTACAACGCAAGACTCTCTCGTTTTTTATCCAAAAAGAAAAAAGTGAATAAACGAACAAAAATATACACAAGCGTAAAAATGCGCCGATGGCTACAAACTCTTCTTCTGGATGTGCAAACTCTATGATTGCCAGATTTGGCCCTGGCATATGGTCTATCGCTTCTCTTTAAAGGAAGCACTTCATTATTATTGCTTTACATCTCTTCAAAAAATTTATTGTTGCTGGATTATTTTTTGTGTCGGTCAGCTGATCAATTTTTATTTTTCACTCTGTTGAGGCTGCACTTAAAAAAACTAGCAACAAAGGCTGCAAACTCAATGCATTTTTGACCGAGTTCAAGTTTACCATTTTCAAATCATCAAATTCAATCATTTCTTATCAATAAAGTAAATACCAAGAAAAAAGATCTTCGGTTTAGATTACTTGACAACTTTTTAGCTCCAATATGCATGGCTTTAGAGCAGTGGTTTTCAACCTTTTTCATAGCGTGGCCTACTTTTCAACCCAAGGTAACTTAAAGACCCACTTCGGTCAACAAAATTTAATTCCCGTTGCAAATATCTGGTGATCTCTAAAAAAAATTCATTTTGGCTTTCACTTTGAATTTGTCGGCAATTTCTCAATTTTCATCTAGTATCTCACTCTACGTTTTTTTTACCGAGAATGTCAAAAACATGAACTCAAAACTCAATTTCGTACAAAGGTACAAAGATTTGGTCAAAACTAAAACCAGAGTTGAAAAACTTACATTGGAATGCATTTAAAAAACAATTAAAAAAAAGTTTTATTGATCAATATTAAGTTTTCAAATTTATATTATCTCCCAACATTTTAGCATATGTTATGTAATTGAATAGATTACTTTGTTTTGTAAATCATATTAAATATAAATAGTCTTTTGCTATACCTACAATGTAACCCCAGTTTTGTACTTTTACATAAATAAAATAAAAAATGCTTTGGCGTAACTTGATGCTAATATGCATAATCAAGTGAGATTGAAATTTTTTTAATTTTTTTTTTTTCATTGTTGTTTTTATAAACTTTAGTTTCGTCAAAATTTCTTCTTTTTATTTTGCTGTTATTTTTTTTTCTATTAATCGCACTAACACAATTGTTATTGGTAATTGTAATTTACTCAGGAAGCATCTTGACTAGTAAACCTTAGGGTTGTTCGGTGCTTCCTTGCCCCTTTTCTTTTTTGCATTATATTTCTTTGTTATTGTTTTATATGGTTTTGGGAAAAATAAATTTTGTGTGTCTGTCTGTCTGTCATCCCAAAAACATAAAGAAAGGTCCTCGCTGGGAACTTGTTTACGATTTTTCAACCATAATTACTTCATTATACATATTGCTATCATTTTGATTTATCCTTTGTGGCCCAAACACCACTGGGCCATGGTCCACCGGTTAAAAACCCCTGCTTTAGAGGCACAATAACAAGTGGCGTCCTTTTTTTTAATCTCCATTTTATATTAATCCAGTTAAACTCGATTGACTTTTTTTCCAGTTTAAGTTTAACTGCATATTAAGTAAAGACCACAAAAAGAACCCCATCACTTTGATGGTACGCCTCGAATTCGGCCAAAAACCGAGTTTCTCTAATTCGAATTCGAGTTTGTAACCCTGCTTACAGCAAAACAAAAACAACATCATAACATCGAGACAATAATAAATAGTGATATTTATAAAAGGCCTATCTCTGCACGGTTTGTTGCATCATAACGAATAACGAATATATTTATTTTGCCAAACACACAAACATAAATTTTATGATACAGACACACGGTAATGTTAAAAGAAAATTGAAATATGTGTGAAGGCAGGGGGCACTGAAGAACATACGTTATCAAGTCAAGTGCCCCCATAAAGTTATAAATCATAAAGTAGAAAAAGCACAAGAAAAATAACACATATAAATAAAAAAACAAAACACGAGACGTTAAAGTTGCCAATAAACTGAGAATCCTTGTATTATGGTGATCCTAATGAGGGAGACTTGCAGGTGCTATACTTTTTCAAAAAATGCTTACCGAAAAAATTTATTTCGAAGTGAGTTAAATCCGATGAGCCGCTTAATTATTCCAAGACATTTTTTCTAGGCAATCGTGCAGCCAGTGATGGCCTTGCAAAAGAGGGACTGGTGCAAAAAAAGGAGCCCACTTTTTAGTGTCAACTTTTTTTTCATATAGTTCACTAAAAAGAAAAGTTATCACTTTCAATCGAGTACATTATTCCTACTTTCGTCCTTCAGTGCAGACAGGAAAGCTGGTGCTACTATACAGAAATAGAGCATTATATTGGCTTAAGGGGTGCGAGCGGAGCGGCCGCACCAGGCAACCCCTAAATCACATCAAAAAGTGTCCTCCCTACAAAAAAATTGCTCTATTTCTTCGTTGTAGCACCAGGACGTTGATGGCATGTCAAAAGAAAAGAAAAATAGGTTGAAGATCAGCAGCATGCTTTCCTTAGGTTGTTGTCACTTGTGCTTGTGGAATGTGAAAGTGCAGATTTTTTTTTTTAGAGATCACAATGTCTTGAGGCAGTAAAAAGTACCTCTCCATGCTTTAGATCACCCAATAATAGCCCCCCCTAAATTGAAGACTTTTTTTTAGAGATCGCTTTCAACACAAAAAATGGTTTCAGCTACCTTTTTTTGTGCACTAAATAGTGCGCCCCCCTTACGTTTCTTGCACCAGGCCCCTCTTTTTGTAAGGCCATTACTGCTTAAGGGGGGCCACTTTTTGACGTTTTTTAGAGTGGGCCCGGTGCGCTCGCTCTGTTCTCTCCGTACTAAATCGATCACTGCGTGCAATCAACCATGTAGGCTTACTTCATCAAACTTGATTCTTCAATCAAAATTTCAGATTCTTACAGTAGAATTGGATAAATTAAGTATTCCTGATTTTATTGGGTTTTCTCTGTCAAATGAACAATAATTTTTCTTTTCATATTTTTTTAATCTGTTGAGATGAAGAATGGCCTAAAATCAACACTTAGATCATGGCTAGCAAGCTTTTTAAGACAAAAAAGTAACAGTTTGCAAATGTTAATCTTCTAAAAATTAATGAAATATACAAATTTACTGCATCAAAATATATGTTTAAATTATTATATAATAATGGACCAAAAAATGATATGCAATTATTAAGTGAAATTCATACTCATAATACCCGTCAATCAAAAAACAAAAATGTATTTATTTTTAATTTATTATCCAGTAATTTATCAAAGAGTGTTACTATAAGTTGCTCTAAAATATGGAACAATTTGCCGAATAATATAAAAGCTGAAAAAAGACCAAAATCTTTTAATAAGTTAGTTTATGACCATTTATTAAATCAATACAGAACTTAAACCAAATTTTACTTAGGCTATTTCCACTTTCATTTTTTTAATTCTTTTCGTTTTTGTACTACTATATTTATCTTATATTTTCCTAGTATCGCTTTCTTCACATAGTATCATAATACTGCACAATTTATTTTTTCAATCGATATTCTCCACGTACTATTTTTAGTTATTTTGAGTTGTTTCTATCAATTTATTTACAATTGACTCATTTACTTGACTTTTCAACAATTAATTGCCTATTTAAACCCTTCTTAAAACATAAAAGGGAAAAGAAAAAAATTTTGTGTGAACAAAACGTTTTGGACAAATTATGCATTTTTACCCGCCTTATTTTGAAATCATACTCATACGGGGTTGGTGATTAAATGACGATTGTCTCTTCCTACCTCCCGCATCACGCTTTTGTATTGTGTTGTTTTGTTTTGCAATTGTATTCACTTATTTTGTTATCTTTTGCGTTTTTTCATTGGCAGCATTTTTTGCAATGTTTGAGACAATTCTTTGTTTTTCTTTTTTAAAGAAAATTGTGATTTGTGATGCAAATAAAATAAAATTTTTCTCTCTCTCAATTAAGGATCAATTTGAGTGAAATTGAGATGGAAAGACAACTATAGTTGAGCCACAAACGGCTTTACATGGATGGTAATTTAAACTGAATAGTAGGCTATAAGGTAGGCCTGTTGCTACAAGCCAACAATACTCTTAAACCAATGCACTTTACTTTATAGTTCAAATCTATTTTCTAAAAGAAAAAATTGTTGTAATTCAGTGTTTCTTACCCATTTTCTCTGCAAATATCCGTTTGAAATCAGCAATTAATTTTCGCACCCCTTTTAAAATTGGTTGAATAACAAAGCCATTTCTATTTAAATGGTATTCAAGTAAATGACAGCATAACACAATACTAAAATGTGACTTAGTTTTACATTAGCAAAAATGTAAACTAAAGTAAAACATCAGGCTAAACATTTACTGTGTCTTAAGGCGCGTTTACAGCTGTTTACAGTACTTTTTTCTTTCAGCGCGATTTTGGTTTGTTTTATTGACGCTCAAATTCACTTATTTTTTCTCGAAAACATGAGTGGATTTGAGCGTCAATAAAACAAACCAAGATCGCACTGAAAGAAGAAAGTACTCTAAACGGCTGTAAACGCGCCTTTAGTGACATTTTTGCTTTTGTCTCAGTGACACAGACATTGCCAACCTTGATGATTCAGCAACCACGCGTCCTCTTGAAACAGATATTGCATCTTTGGTTAAGAACCTCTGCTGTAAGTTATTGCGTCAATCTAAACTATATGAAATAAGTTTTGAATAAGATAATCGTCCGACGAACTGTATTTTGGCAAAACAGACTGTATCGATTTTAAATTTTATATTTTGTGTGTAATTTTTTAACCTAAATAAATTTAGTTTTTGGTAGACTTGTTTGTAAAACATTGCTTAATTTCACAAGTTCTAACCTTAAATGGACGTTTTTGCACATGCTTAATTAAACTTGTTTAATAGTTTAAACAATTTCAAAAACATTAAGAAAATTCATCTCATTTAAAGATTTATTAAATCATTTGGCTCTGGTGGTGCACAATTTGGAGGAAGAGTAATGAAGCAACCATAATAAGACTGCAGATATTGCACTGAATAGAGGAAAATTCACTTTCTCCATAGTTTTAAAAATTAAAAAACATTTTCAAACTGAAATAGATGCATAATCAAGTTCAGTTCAGTTCAGTTCAGTTCAGTTCAGTTCAGTTTATTATTTATTATTTTATTATTAAATATCAACTGCAAAAAAAGCTTTAAATTTGTGTTTTTTAATTGTTAATGGATGAAGATTGTACACATACGAATTAAAAAAAAAAAAGTGATAAAAGTAGTGAAAAGTAGGCTCAAGAGAAACTTTTAGCGTAAAAATTTTGATCTTATCTAATTGTAAAATGCGGTTTATTTGGATACAAGATTTCAAACCAGACTCATAAAACCACGATGTTTGTTTAAAGATTTGAAGATATTTGACATTTTATTGAATTTGACAACTACAGACAATCATATTATAAAAATACATAAAAGGCTACTTCAAACATTTTATCGGACAGTTATCAGTTGTAAATAGTCAAAAAGAAACTTAAAAAAATTATAGGGCTTTATACAGAATAGCAAATAAAAGAAAAGAAATGGAAGCGAATCTCAATGGTCGAAAAACTTACCCAATGAAAGAAGAGATAATTAAAGAATTTTAAATTATAAACGAAGTTTTTTGCTTGCAAAGATTTGGTTAAATACGTAAAATCAATGAAAATAGCTTCTAAAGCGCGCAAATAAAAAGATGAACAAAAACCAAAAAAGTCTCTTCTTTTTTAAGAAAAAATAAAATTCTGTACCCACAGACTAATTAATTGTAAGTATTTAGTTTGGTAAAAACTAGTTCAATGCGTGCGAGTGAGTAGCAATGAATGAGCCACTTTAAAGAGGACTCAGAAACTTCTTCCAGCATATTTTCAGCAAGCCAGAAAAACTTATAGTTATAAAAGTTTTCTGGCTTTTCTAAAGCCTAGTGCAGTTTTTGTTAGAGTTGTCGCGGGCACACTTTTCCTGCACTGTGCCCGCACTGCACTGCAAGGTTTCTGCCCGCAACCGCACTGCACTGCAAAATTTTTTTAAGTACCGCACTGTGCCCGCACTGCACTGCAAACTTTAAACATAAGAGCAAGTATCCACATGCAAACTTTAAACATACGATTGCACGGTGTCCGCACGGCGCGGTAAATTTGATCAAAAAGTTACGCGGTGCCCGCGCGGCGCCGCCGTGTTCGCTGCGCGGTTGACATCTCTAGTTTTTGTTACATACGGTAAATAAACTGTGTTTCTAAACAGCAAAAAGAACATTGATTACACGAAACACTAAAAAAATTTTAGTAGTCTACTACCAACAACATTGAGTTTTGATTTACTCCATACTTTGTGAACTTGGTTTTTATCAGACAATTTCTTGCTTTGTGAACCTTAAATTTTTTTAATAAGCTTTTAGCACATTTAACAACCATTTGAATAAAATGAATAGGTATCAATAATACTCCAACTCATAAAATTGATTAATCTCTGTCATATTGAAAAACTTTTATTAACTGCTATTTAATTTTAAGTTAGGTAAGTTGGATTTAATAGTTTTGTTTATATTCTTTTTTCTATTAAACTTATGAACATCCTTAAGTTTAGAGAGGTTAGAGCAGTGGTTCTCCACCTTTTTAAGCCTGCAGACCGGTAGTCTTTTTATGTCTGAAAAAACTGTGATAAACGCAATTAATCGATAGAAAATCTTTTTTATTAAAACAAAAGTAAGCTTTTAGCATCAGAAGAACACTATTTAATGTGAAATTTGCTGCTGTCTTCTTCATATATATAATGCGTAGCAAACGTGACTCAAGTGAAGTTTTTGAATGGCAAAGTCAGGGGCGCCAGAAGCGGGGAGACACAGTGGGGTAGAAAATTTACAAGAAAGTACAAGGTACTTTTTGATATAATTTCTTCAAAACCAAGTTTTCGGAATTTTCTTTCTCGATTAGTAGGCCTACTGATTTCTGATTGATTCCTTTATGACAATATCAGCACTTTTCATCTTTGCTACTCCTATTTAAGTTTGAAATTGTAGATTTTTAATTATTGATACAATTCCAAATTTCAAAAAAAGTTACATCGTGAAATTTTTATGTATTCCTGCTTAGTCTTTTCACATGACTGTCTTAACTCGGCTGAAGGATAGTCTGGCACCATTCCTCTCGAATAACTAGAGACTGATTTCTTAATTTATTTTCATATTTTTTCTTCACCACTTCTTTTGAAACCATTAGTTTTGTTGCACACTGAAAATATATTGATGCGATAACCTTGAAGAGAGCTATTAAGGTCTTTCAAGCGGCTAAATATATTCATTAAATATGCAAGTTTACTTAACCACATTTTAACGAATAAAAATGCTTTTAATAGGGAATGTTATTCATGTAAAAATTGATTTGGTTCTTCCCTCAATTCAAAAAGACGTGCAAGAACGCATCCTCTCGAAAGCCATATCATTTCTGCACAAAAGACGAGATGGTAATTTTGCGCAGCTATACTCGCACACTGTGCCTCAAAAAGCCTTAAATGCAATACTCGGTCACGAGTAATTGATAATCTTAACTGGTCGGATATAATGTCATTTAATTGAGGTGACAGTTTCTGGAAAGCTATATGTTAACAGGGATATATGCAATGTGTAGACAGTAGATTTTTGTTTGCAACTTTTTTATTTCCAAGGTTGCATCCGAATGACAACCAACCATCCTGGCACTTTGGTCAGTACACAACCATAGTGTTTGTGAATAATTATAAATGTAAATTTAAACATAATTGGAAACACTGTACATATTGTTATGTAATTGTTTTTAGTTTAAAGGAATACACGTTTGTAAGAGAACGCGTGCACAGTCTGTTGGACTATGTAAGGTTTAATCCGTTAAGATAGCCAGCAGACACTACAACAACCATACACATTTTTCCCAAACTAAGCCTTGATTTTACATTTAGTTATTAAGGTAAATCAAAAATTACTGTTAATATTCTTCTGACATTGTTCTACTTCTGAACTCGCAGGCCCTCCTTAAAGAGTAAAATTGAAATAAATTGTTAAGGACTGGCAAAAAAGTTAATGCGGACCGCCGGTTGAAAACCATTGGATTAGAGCAGCGGTTCCCAAACTTTTTTTGTTCACGGCGCCCTTCAAAAACTTATCAATACTCGCGGCGCCTTAATGAAACAAAATTTGCAAATTTAAGTTTTACCAAGAAATTGTATTTAACTCATGTTCATTATTTAAAATGCATAAAAATGTCAGCACTATTCGCAAAATACTAAAAAACATTTAATGTGAGCAGTGAGCTTGTTGCTCTATGCATATTTTTTAAACCGCAGTGCAATGTTTGATATTGCAAGATACATGTCGCGTTCAATATCAATCTTATTGCGATACTTCGACTTGATTACGGCTACCGCAGAAAAACCGACTTTACACAAGTATGACGTTGCAAAAGGCACAAGAACACCGGGAGCTTTACAGCCTACAAGTGGAAACTCAGATCGAGCCTTAACCCAAAAGGAAATGAGTAAATTAAAGTTGTATAAGCTTTTCAAAGTGAGGTCAGAAAAAAGATCGATAAATTGTTTAGCTTCCAGAGATGTAAGCCCCGAGAGGCATTTAGATTATCAACAAAAGGATTTCTTATCCAATTGCGCTTCTCCATGTCTTCAGAAAAATATTTCTCAAACTGCGAGATTAGAGCATTCAAATGCAAACACATCACAGTCTTCATATCACACTCATCGGTATTCTGCATGGAGAGATTGCCAGATTGCGGGTTTAAATAAGATTTTAAAAGTGAAAGTTATCACATTGCTCGTTATTTATCAGCAGATCAGTTTGTCACAACTGTAGTTTTCTTTTAAAGGCTGTAATTTTGTCATATAGTTGCAGAAGGTGAGTTTCTTTTCCTTGGAGGGAAATGTTTAATTGATTTAATTCTTAAAAAATATCGCAGAGATACGCCAACTGAATCAGGAAAACTTCATCCTCAAAGGTAGTAGCAAGTGCATGGTTTTCTTCTTTTAAAAATATGGAGATTTCGTTTCTCAATTCGTACTCACGCAGAAGAACTTTGCCTTTGGAAAGCCACTTGCATTACAATAAAACAATAAATTGTTGTGCTCTCCTAATTCATCGCAAAGACGTTGGAAAAGCCGAGCTTTAAGCGGCCTTGCTTTAATGAAGTTTACAGTTTCGACAACAGCTTTAACCACTCCATTAAGGTCACCACTGAGCTGTTGCGAAGCCAGCGCCTCACTTTGTATTAGGCAGTGGGTCCATTTTGCGTTAACGGCAACGCCCTGCACTAACGTTCGCAGCCCGCCAAAGCGGCCAGACATAGCTCGGGCACCATCCGTGCATGAACCAACGCAATATTTCCACTGAAGATTATTTTCCTTAAAAAAATTGTTTAGTATTGCAAACAATTCATGCGCTCTACAATTTTTTAAAATGGGTTTACAAAAAAGTAAATCTTCAACGATATTGCCGTCGTTATCGATAAAGCGTACGTAGCAAATCAAATAAGCATCTTTATCACTGGTATTGGTTGTTGCCTCATCTAACTGTAAGCTGAACTCATTTCCACGCATTTTTGCTACTAGCTGATCATTAATATCATCCGAAATTTTATCGCTCCTCCTACTATTGGTATTGTTTGAGAGTGGTACAGCTTTTAGTTTTTAAGCAGCTGATTCTCCAATTATTGTCGAAACTAAGTCAAGAGCAGCAGGAAGCACAAGTTCTTCCGCAATGGTATGCAGTCAATTACATTTCGCAATTCTGTACGCAGCTTTAAAAGATGCAAGCTGTGCTTTGGCTGGTGTTTGTAAAAAATTTGAAAATACGACCGACTTCTTATTTATTTTTGGTAACTTACGAGCAAAAAACTCGCGTGGTTTTCTAGATAAGTTGTTGTAACTAACAACTAACAAGCGGTTCCACACAGCTGCTGCTTACCACACAATGTAAAATTGTAAAAAGCTGTTAACAACTTTCACATTGCAGTTTTTGTGAGAAAAGCAGTAAATGCAACAACTTTCACAAGTTTTCGCGGCGCCCAGTTTGGGAACCGCTGAGTTAGAGCATTGTTTTTCAAACTTTTTGTCAAAGCGAAACATTTACAAAATCTTTTAAATTGTGCAACACATTTTAGTAAATAAAATTTTTCATAAATTAATAAACATTATATTTCACACCAACAAAAACAAATATTATTTTTTTAATTACAAAAAAATATATATATATATAACAGTTAGTTATATTTAGGAATACCATATTTCCGAAGTGGTTAACCGGGATGCTGGTTAACTCTTTCGATCCTGTTGGGATATATGTGTCCCAAAAATTTGCGCTATAAACCTAAATCAAATTTTTTGCCATTGAAAATGCATTGGGATGGAATAATTCAGGACTCTGAGGATTCTCGAAGCCCAAGAGTAATCCCATGCAAAAAAACTATCATAATTAATCATAATGAATCAACCTGTTAAGCGTCGGTTTAATCGAAAGGACGTAGATTTAACCCTTTCGATCCGACTTTTGCTCAATAAAGTTATTAATTTGGCTCTTATTCACTATTTGCCATCTTTAGTTAATTGTTTTTTAATTTCAGGGAAATCCCCAAAGCTTGTTGGTTAGTAATGGTTAACGATATACGAGACCCCGTTCTTGGACTTAAAAGAAAAAAGTTCGTCTCTAAAAAGTAGTGTTCTGTAAAAAAATCTCTTCACTTTGAATCTGTTTCGGATTTCTTGATTATCGATCGTCGCTAAAAAGTAGTGTTTTCTAAAAAAAAATGGCTTCACTTGGACAAAGCTACTCTCAAATGCTCTTCCATAGACTGAAGTCTTTTGTTTTAAATTTGAACTCTACAAATTTACTCGTTATTTCATTTCTAATTTTTACAAAGTACAAGAAAAAACAAACAATATTTTTTTGCGACACACCGAAGCCCATTTCGCGACACAGTGAAATGTCGCAACACACCTTTTAAAAAACTGGGTTAGGAAATTGGCATAATGTTGTTAATATGTGCCCTTATCTTATATTTTGCTGCGAAAAAGTATTCAAAGAAGACACAAAAATCACTTTTAATACCATCTAAATTATATTTACATTCCTTTGGGACATTCCATGTCAACTCACACCCCCATTTTGCCGACCATCTCCGATTTTGCTGAAATTTGGCATGTTTGTAGGTTTGGACGAGAAAATGTCTCACACCAAATTTCAAGTTTCTAAATCAAATAGTTTTTGATATTTGAAGGTTGAAAATTAGACACAAAATCGCCCCTGATCAAACAAAAGTAGCCCTCCTGGCTTTATTTTTTATTCGATTTCAAAGATGTTAATATCATTGGAAAGCTCTTTTCAGCAGCTTTTCAATGATATTTATATCTTAAATATATGTATATAAATAAATAAGTTATTTTTTGTCGTGACCTTGTGACCTTGACCTCGCCTGACCCCAAAACCCCCAGTCTAGACAAAAAATATTTTTCAATATTTTTGTTCCTCACATAGAGGACTATCAGCATGCCAAAAATCAAAGTGGGATCTCTATAAGTTTTTAAGATATTTGCATTTTATTGAACAGATGTGCCTAATGATGCAAATTTGTTGATATTTACGCATAAATATTTTCGCAACTTTGTTGATATCTTCAAATAAATCATTTTCGCAAGTTTTTTGTTAATTTTTTTCTAATTAAAAAATATTTTAAAAATCCATAAAGATCCCACTTTGATTTTTGGCATGCTGATAGTCCTTTATGTGAGGAACAAAAATATTGAAAAATATTTTTTGTCTAGACTGGGGGTTTTGGGGTCAGGCGAGGTCAAGGTCACAAGGTCACGACAAAAAATAACTTATTTATTTATATACATATATTTAAGATATAAATATCATTGGAAAGCTGCTGAAAAGAGCTTTCCAATGATATTAACATCTTTGAAATCGAATAAAAAATAAAGCCAGGAGGGCCACTTTTGTTTGATCAGGGGCGATTTTGTGTCTAATTTTCAACCTTCAAATATCAAAAACTATTTGATTTAGAAACTTGAAATTTGGTGTGAGACATTTTCTCATCCAATCCTACAAATATGCAAAATTTCAGCAAAATCGGAGATGGTCGGCAAAAAAATGCTGAAAAGGGTGTGAGTTGAGATGGAATGTCCCCTTTATCTTCTTAAATAATGGTTAATTAAACTCTTTTGGGAATCTTAATTTGTTTACATTTTCTTTTGTTTATTCTCCTTCAAATTTGTTTACACAGTTTGAACGCAAACAATTTTATTTTTCCATTTAGAAATAACATGCCTGAAGTGAGACATTATGACTCAATAATAAGTTTTTTACTGATCTTGAAAGTTTTTCTCAAAGAAAAGATTAGTTTTGTAATGAATATGTAAAGAGTGTGTTTGTGTGTGTGCGCGCGCGTGTGTATATATATATATATATATCTGTGTGTGTGTGTGTGTGTGTCTTTGTGTAATCAACTGCATGGGGCCATATTGAAGAACTGGTAAGTTGAATTTTTGTTTTCGTAGACAAAAAACTGCATTTATATTCGAATTAAAACCGTTAAGTTTTTTTTTACCTGATTATTACTTTTTGATTTAGAAGGACGGTCAAAGTCGGTTTAGATGGGTGTAATTTGTTAATTGCAAACTCTTATATGAAATATTTTGTAAACAGCAAAAGAAAAAGAACTAGATATGACGACCATCTATTCAAAAAAAAAAAGTTTGACTAAATTAAACTAGAGGTCCATTGATCTATAGGCCATGCTGGGGTTTAAAAAGACAGACCATGGTGGGGATTTTTTCTTAAAGTAGAAAAGCGCAAGGAGATTTTCAAATTAGTGAAGCTCACGAAATTTGTGCAATTGCGTATGAAGTCCTACAGAGCATCATAACTGATGCACGTCTTTTTTTAAATCATGAAGCGGAACGTGAGTTCGAAAGGCATCCGGGGAGGATAGCGACCGTCATAACAGCGACTTCAAAATGGCGACTGAGTCAAAATAGCGACTGTAAACGGTTCTGGCTAAAATTTTGGATGAATGTTTGGACAAGAATAGGCCTGGAGATGCGCTGATGTTATGACAGTCGCTGTTATGACACAGTCGCTGTTTTGACAGTCGCTGTTTAGACACAGTTGCTGTTATGACACAGTCGCTGTTATGACACATTCGCTGTTTTGACTGTCGCTGTTATGACACATTCGCTGTTACGACACAGTCGCTGTGTTGACAGTCGCTGTTATGACACAATCGCTGTTATGACACATTCGCTGTTACGACACAGTCGCTGTTATGACACATTCGCTGTTATGACACATTCGCTGTTACGACACAGTCGCTGTTTTGACTGTCGCTGTTATGATACAGTCGCTGTTACGACACATTCGCTGTTTTGACTGTCGCTGTTATGACACATTCGCTGTTATGACACAGTCGCTGTTTTGACTGTCGCTGTTATGACAAAGTCGCTGTTATGACACAGTCGCTGTTTTGACTGTCGTTGTTATGACAAAGTCGCTGTTTTGAACCCGAGCCAGTTTGAAATCATGTAAAACCCAGGTTTCAGCCTTCAGTTGTTTTTTGGCACGAAAATGGAAAAGTTAGACAAGAAAATAGAAAAGTATGACCTAGTTTTGTCATCACTAGTTAACTGGCACGGTATTAACTTAATAAACAATGCTTTTATAATATTTTTGCAAGTTTTCGAAAAAATTTTGCCATCCCTGTTCTAAGTAGTTTGAAGTCCTGATCTTTCCTTTGTTAAAACTATATTAAGCGCAGGGCAACGTGATTTTAAAATCAAGTAAAATGCAGTGTTCTTGTTCCTGCCATAAGCGCAGCTCAATTGTTTTTTTAATAATAAATATAAACGCAAGGCGATAAACGCCACCGTCGCTGAGTACGTTGCGCTCTGACGTACGCAGCGTGGTGAATACGTCCGAGCGCCGTTTTAATAGCGACCTTGATTGTTCTCACTCTCGTCATTCTGTTATTTCATTGAAAAAGACACTTCACAGCACTTTTCTCTGCTTGGCAGTTATATCACAAATAAAAGACTTTAAACTGGAAAGCAATATCTTGAACTGGACAGCAATATCTTGGCATCTCCGAAAGCAGCTTAAACCCCCCAACGTTGTCATGTAGAACAAAAAAGCAATTCTACTTAAAGCCAATTAGGTACGCTACTTTCAGACTTTATCAAAGATAAAAGAAAGAAGTGCACTTAGGTTAACTTGATTTTTTGACAAAACATTATTCCGCTACGCCTACAAGCTAAAACAGTAGCTCACGAAAGCTTGTGCAGATAAAAACACCTCAACTCAAATGCACGTTTTCTATATTTTTGATTGCTTTCAATAACTGACACGGCTTTTGCCCGTTTATTAATTTGTTTACAGACTTTTACAAAAACAAATACTACGCTACGCTTAATTAGCCATAAACATACAAACACAAAAATAATTTTGAATGCAACCAATCGTTCAGGCAAAGCCAAACGCGAGGCCTCACGCTTTTTTTTCTCTAATAAAAACAAATTGTTCAAGGTTTTCTTACGACCTTACTCGCTTCGGTCTCATTGTGTCCGATTCAACCGAGGATCGCCTTTCTATCACTGCACAGTTCGATGAGCTGGTATTGCAGCCTACATAAAAAAACTTCAACCCAAGCTCTTCGGTGGAACACGGGAAAAGATTCCTACTGAGTTTGTGTCTTTCATATTGGCTTTGCGATTATGCAATCGTCCATGGTAGGAGCGCGAAAGTTTCACCCACG
This sequence comes from Diplosoma virens, assembly GCA_963680785.1. Taxonomy (NCBI): domain Eukaryota; kingdom Metazoa; phylum Chordata; class Ascidiacea; order Aplousobranchia; family Didemnidae; genus Diplosoma; species Diplosoma virens. The sequence goes on from OY796889.1 coordinate 41,680,548, forward strand.
AACTGTATTCAGCGAAGTAATACTATTCGCGACCCGCAAATCTTCTAAATTGTAAATATGGAAAAAAAATGAATTAGTTCATTTGATGAAATAGCGCAAATGTCTGTCATGCCGCTTCATACGAGATTCCATGTTATCTGTAAGCCGCTTGAACTCAAGGCGATAGGAAATCGTTACAACAAGCCAAATTAATTCTGTTAAGTGGTCGTTTGTTGGATATTTTTAGTTTCGTTAAGGTGCGATAATTCACCAACAGAGTGTGGTTGTTTGGCACGAGGAATATTCCACGCCGCAACTTCCTTGTTAAACAGTGTCGTAAACTTTTGTTGGTTTTAAAGAGAAGACTCTAGCTTAACTAATTTAATCATTCTAAACTGAGATTTAGGTCCAGATTAGGCCCAGATGGTAGGTGCTTTCACGCAGCCTGGGCCGTGAGTAAGTCTGCTCTTTGATTTTAAAATGACAGACCGAAACCGAACCTACCAAAACGGAAGGGTATCCACCCATTCCGATGTTCAGTGTGGGTCTGCTAATCGGCAAACGTCCTTTTCAGGACGGGACAATGCTAGGAGAAAACTGCTCTTTTCAGGGCACATTGCCAACAAGTTCCGAAGACCCACTATTCTTCAGCTAAACATCGAAGGCCTCACTGCAAGCAAGATGAACGTTCTTCATCACCTCGCTATGCAGTCTGAGGCACTCGTCATCCTACTGCAGGAGACCCACTGCACTGATGCAGAGAAGTTGGTACTAACAAACTACCAACTAGCTGGGTCTTCTTTAAGCAGGAAGCATGGCCTTGCCACGTTTGTCCACGAGCGACTGAGATACACGCTTTTGGACCAATCTCCACCGACATCGGAGATCGAGTGGTTGTGTGTGGACGTTTATGGCTATAAAATAGTCAACGTCTACAAACCACCGCCAACGCGATTGCGAACCCTGGATCTCCCAGTGTTTCCCCACCCCTGTCTTTACGCTGGCGATTTTAATTGTCGTCATGCTGACTGGGGTTATGACGACAACAGTCCGGACGGTGAGTGCTTGGCTGGCTGGGCAAGTATTAATTGTCTTGCCCTCCTATATAATGCCAAGGATGCTGCCAGTTTTTATTCCGGCCGCTGGAACACTGGTACCAACCCAGATCTAGCTTTCGCTAGCGTAGGTCCAAACAGTCGCTTACCGGATAGACGTGTCCTTGACAAGTTCCCCAGGTCACAACATCGACCTTCGCTTATTACACCACCAAGGTTTGCTATGGCAGTGCCAAGCATGCCTGTTGAGCGATGGAACTTCCGCAAGGCCAAATGGAGTCACTACATTGCTTTGACGAATAAATTCGCAAAGACTTTGTTGACGCCTGATACACTTGATGTGGATGCGGCTTACCAGGACTTCTGTAACACCATTAAGAAAGCAGCCAAAAAGACTATCCCACGCGGGTATCGAAATAACTATATTCCGTGTTGGGATGCAGAGTGTGAATCCCTCTATAAAACCTTTCTGCAGTCTCCTCAGGGAGACAACTCAAGTTTGGCTGCTACAGCTCTGCTTGCCAAGCTTGATAGAAAACGGAGGGATCGATGGTCCGAAGCAGTTCGGAGCGTTGATTTTTCACACTCTAGTCGAAAAGTGTGGAGTATTTTGAACAACCTTACTGGTAGGTCACGACACTCTCCTCGTCACTGTCCCGTTTCAGCCCATGCTATTGCATCTCAGCTGGTTAAAAATGGGAAATACGAGGCTGTTGACCGCAAGTCATCTCGACTTGTCTTTCAAGAAGTGTCTGACCTTTGGAGGGCCACAACACCAGACGAAGTAAATATCTCTGACAAATTTTCACACAGAGAATTTGCTGCTGCCCTTCAACATTTAAAACCAGGTAAAGCTCCGGGACCTGATTCCATCTGCTCGGAGCTTATACTCCATGCCGGAGCTGCTTTGAAGTCCTGGTTACGTGACTTCCTTTCTTCCTGTTTGCGCCGACTCAAAATTCCCAAGATCTGGAGAAGAGCGCTTGTGGTCGCGATCCCAAAACCAGGAAAGCCCGTGGGGGACCCAAAGAGTTATCGACCGATATCTCTGTTCTGTGTCCCCTACAAGATCCTCGAGAGGCTTATCTACGCCCGCGTTGAACCATTAATCGATCCACTGCTCCCTAAAGAGCAGGCTGGGTTCCGACGCGGGAAGTCAACCGTAGATCAAGTTGTTCTGCTAACCCAGAACATTGAGGGTTCTTTCGAGGCTAAAAAGAAGGCCGGTGCCGTATTTATCGGTCTGACAGCTGCTTATGACACTGTCTGGCACCGTGGCCTTACCTGCAAGCTGCTGAGACTACTTTCGGATAAGCACATGGTCAAAATGAGCATGGAGCTTGTCCGAAATCGAAGTTTCACCCTTACCACCGGTGACAGCAAGCAAAGCAGGCTACGCCGCCTTAAAAACGGCGTTCCTCAGGGATCGGTCTTGGCTCCCCTCTTATTTAACATCTATACGTACGATCTTCCTTCCATGATTTCCAGAAAGTTTGCTTATGCTGATGATCTAGCGTTGCTGCATTCTTCTGGAAACTGGAAGGACTTGGAGGGGACTTTAAGCCAAGACATGTCCACAGTGTCAGCGTATCTCCAGACTTGGAGGTTGAAGCTCAGTTACACTAAGACGGTGACGGCAGCCTTTCACTTAAATAACGGAGAGGCCAAACGTGAGCTAAAGGTCTACAACAATGGTAGACTTTTACCGTTCTGTCCAACCCCTACTTATCTTGGGGTAAAACTGGACAGGTCGCTCACGTTTCGTCACCATTTAGTGGCATTGCCAAAAAACTATCCTCGCGCGTCACACTGCTGAGGACTCGTGGGCTCGGGATGGGGTGCTGGTGCTAAAACACTACGCATAGTTACCTTGTATCTAGTCTATTCAACAGCTGAGTACTGTGCGCCAGTCTGGTGTCGCAGTGCTCACACTCGCCTCATTGACAGTGTCTTAAATGACGCCTTGCGCATAGTTACTGGATGCCTGCGTCCCACTCCAACGGACCACCTACCTGTACTCTCAGGCATCCATCAAGCTGAGCTTCGCCGAATGGGAGCGACACTCTCCTTGGTTCACTGTGGATCTATGGACCCCGATCATATCTTGCATGGTCTTTTAAGTGGGTCCTCAGATACTCGCCAAGTGAGACTAAGATCCGGACGCCCGTTTGTGCCAGCTGCGCGGAATCTCTTGGACAACCTTGCCAGACTTGGCATCCGCGCCTCTGAATGGACAAATTACAAATGGAACGCGGAGTATTGTGAAAATGTTTCCGGGCTCCGTGTTTTTGTGCCCGAGACCGGTGCCAGGCCTGTTGGGATGGGCTTACCCCGAGCAGCTTGGGTTAAGCTCAACCGCCTTCGGACTGGTGTTGGGCGATTCCATTCGTCCATGCACAAATGGGGTCTCGCTCCTTCACCGAATTGCGAGTGTGGCGCCTCTGAGCAAACCGCAGACCATTTACTAACAGCGTGCCCTATACATCGGGCACCACATGGAGTACGAGGTTTGGCGGTTTTGGATTTAAGCTCAACCGCCTGCGGACTGGTGTTGGGCGATTCCATTCGTCCATGCACAAATGGGGTCTCGCTCCTTCACCGAATTGCGAGTGTGGCGCCTCTGAGCAAACCGCAGACCATTTACTAACAGCGTGCCCTATACATCGGGCACCACATGGAGTACGAGGTTTGGCGGTTTTGGATGACGAAACTCGATGCTGACTTAATAACACCACTGCCAGCATCTGATTCAGGCAGTGCAGCAGTCTGGGGTAGTAAAAGGATAAACCCTCGGCTCCAGTCCTGTTTGTGTCTGGCCTGGAGTGGATGCCCTTCAAACGACGACGACGACGACGACTGAGATTTAGACGGATAAAATAATTTTTGCGAGTTTTTGCGTGTTGGCATTTTACATTTTGGTGGCTGAGAAACTTTTTACAGATTAAACCAAAGGATCTGTTTCCCTGCATGTATTGAATACCTAATCATTCTTCCAACCTTATTGAACATGTCTTTTTTCTTCTTTATTTTTCATTTCTTACATTTTTTGTCATTATTTATCTTCTAAAAAGTTTCTAAATTCTTTACAAAGTTGCTAAATAAAAATAAGATTATACCAATAAAATCAAATTTCAGAAAACTGTGATTAATATTTGCATTCTAATCAACACTGACAGCAAACGCTTTAAAAGCCCACGATTAAAATTAGGAAAAGCTAGCAGCACTTAACTTATTATAAAACTACTCTATTTGAATTTAAAAGATATACTAGTGCAGTGGTTCTCAACCACCAGTCCGCGGACCGGTGCCGGTCGCCATAAGCTTTTCTGCCGGTCCGCAACAATTTATTCCGATTTTATACTTTAAGGAGGCCCGACAAGTTCAGAAGTAGAACAGTTTCAGAAGAATATTAACAGTAATTATTGATTTACCTTAATAACTAAATGCTGGATCAAGGCTTAGATTGGGGAAAATGTGCATGGTTGTGTACTGACCGAGCTGCCAGCACGGCTGGTTGTTATTCGGGTGCAACCGCAAAAATAACAAAGTTGCAAACAAAAATCTACTGTCTACACATTACATAATTCGCTGTTAACATTTAGCTTCCCAGAAACTGTCACCTCAATTAAATGACATTTTGATCCGACCAGTTAAGATTATTAATTACTCGTGACCGAGTATTTCATTTAAGGCTTTTTGAGGCACAGTGTGCGAGTATAACTGAGCAAAATTGCCATCTCATCTTTCATGCAGAAATGATATGGCTTTTGAGAAGACATATTCTTACACGTCTTTTAGAGTTAGGGAAGAACCAAATCAATTTTTACGTGAATAACATTCCCTATTCAAAGAATTTTTATCCGATAAAATGTGGTTAAGTAAACTTGCATATTTAATGAATATATTCAGCCGCTTGAAAGACCTTAATAGCTCTCTTCAAGGTTATCGCATCAATATATTTTCAGTGTGCAACAAAACTAATGGTTTCAAAAGAAGTGGTGAAGAAAAAATATGAAAATAAATTAAGAAATCAGTCTCTAGTTATTCGAGAGGAATGGTGCCAGAATATTCTTCAATTGAGTTAAGGCAGTCATCTGAAAAGACTAAGCAGGAATAGATAAAAATTTCACGATGTAACTTTTTTTGAAATTTGGAATTGTATCAATAATTAAAAATCTACAATTTCAAACTTAAATAAGAGTAGTAAAGATGGAAAGTGCTGATATTGTCATAAAAGAATCAATCAGAAATCAGTAGGCCTACTAATCAAGAAAGAAAATTCCAAAAACTTGGTTTTGAAGAAATTATATCAAAAAGTACCTTGTACTTTCTTGTAAATTTTCTACCCCACTGTGTCTCCCCGCTTCTGGCGCCCCTGACTTTGCCATTCAAAAACTTTAATTGAGCCACGTTTGCTACGTATTATATCAAGAAGACAGCAGCAAATTTCACATTAAATAGTGTTCTTCTGATGCTAAAAGCTTACTTTTGTTTTAATAAAGAATTTTTTTATCGATTAATTGCGTTTATTACAATTGTTTCAGACATTAAAAAGATTACGGGGCCACCAAAATTTTTTTGAAATGTTGCTGGTCTGCAGGCTTAAAAAAGTTGAGAACCACTGTACTAGTGGCCTCACAGCGCGCGAGCGTATGTGCGCCGCATGGTGGAGCTACAACTTAAAATTTTGCCGCAGAGCATTTAGCAAGGGGCTAGTTATTTAGCAAAACAAAAAAGATCTTCATTAAAATAGTTTGGCTAATCCTGGTTATTCTTTTTAAATTTACGCTGAAATCGAAGCAACGGCAAATAAGGTCTTGCTTCGACTTCAACGTAAATTTAAAAAGAATAACCGGTAATTTTAAGAATAACCGGTAATTAAGTAAATTCAAAAAAGGATAATCGCTTGATTGATTGGTTGATCTCGGCGAAAATATCAGTTCTTTCTAAAAAATCAAGTCGCTTTAATTATTTAAATTTAGTTTTAAATTAAAAATGAATCTGACTAAAAAGTTCTTCAAAAGACTTCGGGGGTCACACCAAAAACTTTGTAGTTGGCGAGTTTTACATGCCCGGTCTACATCACACAATCCGTGCAGATGCGGCTGAATGCGCAAGGATAAATCCACCAACCAAAAACTAATTATGAATCTTTTGCTTAGCACTAACATGTTCAGGATATCCGTTGTATGTCCGCTACAGTCGTCACACCCACATGATTTCTCAATGCATACAACGACTAATTGTCGATTCGGCTGTCTTTTTACTGCGCTGTTTCTTTTGATAAATACCCGCTGAGAATGCGTTCAAAGCTTATCGTTTGTCAATAAACATCTACTACGGTTTCTAGTAAAGTTATGACAATGGAAAAATAACTTAAGTTGATTGTAAGAATTCGCAGGGGACGCAAACAATAGATAGATGAATCATGGTCGGTTACCGCCGGCCTTACAGCTTTATTGAAAAAAACAAAGCCATTTTCAAAGTAGAAAAAAAATTTTCATAGTTTAGCTGTAGCTCTTGACACAGCGTGTTGCTTTGGATTTTTAAGAAAAACAATTTTTTGCAAAAGCGTCAAGTTTGAAGTTTGCTGGTAAGCGAAATCAATGACATCACAAAATATGACGTCTTAATCAGCACATAGATTACAAACAAACTTCACAAAGTAGTTTCGTAGTATAGATATTACAGTATATACAATTTTTGTACAAATTTTCTGGCCAGCATTCGTCAAAAAAGTGCTCAACGACGGTTAAATCAAAGTGATTGGAATTAGTTTAATATTTTAAACTATCAGACCACAAAATTTTTTAGCATTAAATTTTTTGCCCCAACTATCTGTTTCGACAACTAAACTCGTCATGTGAAATTGACCAGAATACTCGTTAAGTTCAAGTCTACATAAGATGATTTAGCTTTGTCGTTTGATGTTGCGGCGGAAAATTGCTATGACAAATGCAAACGATTTAACACTATTTTCCTGCTCCGTTTTAATTAACTTTATATGTTTGCTAACCAAACTAGATGTTTCTTCGAATTCGTATTCCACTTGGAACAACTCCAGTTGCGAGCGATGGACACCTGACTTATCACTGCTTGTTGTAAATTTAAATTCTGGTTAGTTTTTGGAAAAGTTTATTGTATTTACATCAACCGACGACTAAACTCTGTGGTGGCCGAGGATATGAACTAGCACAACCTATTGTGTTTTTGGCCGATTTAACTTTTGCTAATTGTCAAATAAAGAAACTGGTTAATTAATTAGCTTTTAAACTGTTATGAGTGAAACTCCGTATTCAAATTTTTGAAAGCAATCTTTACTAAAAAGTTTTTTGTCTACTTCAGCTAGAAATTACTTTTTGCAAGCACAAGCTACCGATTGTGTTACCCCCATGTAGGTTTTGACCAGCTCGGCTGTTATCAATTCCCAAACAAAAAACTCGCTCATTTCTTGTTTGAAAGGAGTAGATATTCAATAGGCCTGCAGTGAAAAACAACCTAAGTAGAAGTACATTGCGCTTTTGCAAAAATAGGACTATATAAAGCGCAGCAAAGCTAGATCAATTGCTTTGCTTAACCTTTAATGCGCATCGCAATGAAGCAAGCGAGTGATCATTTTATTTGTGCAGAGCAAAGTGAGCAAAGTTGCTCAAAATGCTGCACGAAACTTCCGCAATTGTGCAAGTTGCGTATTGTCCACCTCTGAGAAAGTCGACCCATTTACATCGGTACATTTCCACTTTTTATGAGACAGTTGATGAAATGTGGCAAATCTTTAACCAGTTTCTGCAATAAACTTTTTAGTTAAAAAAATATTTTTAAAAGGAATCGAACATGATCCCTACTTTTTGTTTCCTCAGGAACGAGTAACAAGGAAATGGAAAGTTCTTATTTATTGTACATGGTTGTCGTCTTTTATATCATAACAAGGTAAGACGGCGGCAGAGTACTTAGGAAGTAAACATTATACCTGAAACACAAGCAATCTCGTTCTCTTTATCTCAGTTTTTATTGAAAAAAACTAAATCGCTTCATCTCATTTGTGCCGACGCTTTAAAGGTTTAGATGTTATTCTATTCCCGGCTTTACTCTGCGATAACTTGAAGCATTAAAAGATAAGATCTTCTTCGAACACACTCGCACAATGTTTTTAACCATGACCGACCTTACTATAGATCTCATCACGAGTTACTATGAAGTTTGCACTCAAACGCAAAGAAAATATCGTACACTATTGCTACATAACAAGCAATTTCGCGCCAATTCACAATGGTGTGTGTACTTAATTTGAGGGAAGTCTTTTTTGCAAAGTCGTTCACTTATAAATTTTGTTATCAAGTAATTTTGTACAACGCCAGAAAAGCATAGACTAATGCACCGAGGGGGATTTAGGGTTCAACTTTCACGAAGAATGTATACAGACCAATTAAAAGAAAATTAAGGCATGAAAAAAGTGAAGATCAATAAAAGTCATTACTTTATTTCAACTGTTACTAATCGTGTTTTCAACTTGCAAACCCCCTTTCCATGACGAATTTCTGCGTACGTCACTGCCAAAAAGTAACAAGCCAAAATGTTCTGTCATTCGAAATCCATTGTGAACCAACAATTAACAAACTTTGCTGCCTCTTTCCTGTAATGCTGACGGACCCACATTATTGCGATTAGTTGGACTGGCAAGGAATACTATTCTTTTACCAGTCAGCTTTGACAATACCAATGATAGTCCTCGACATTGTTATAACCGAGTTAGCTATTGATTTGATTTCAGGTTAGTAAAGGCTTTGAAAAGGCAAAGATGCAAAAGTAAGTTGATTTGATTGCTTGTGAATTGAAATAAAGTAAATTTGTAAAGTAAATTCGGTTAATGATCACAGAGAGTAATAAAGAGTACCTTGAGTGCAATAAAGTTGCTCTTTATCCGCAGGGAGAAGACTTGTACCGTGTTTTAATCCATACGCCATGCCGTTCGGTATGTACAAGAGATGTGGGGTCCCCTGCATGGTTGACCCGATTGACGCCTGCATCTCATGGTCCCCCCGACACCCCGGCAATGGATTGTACGAAATCTACTAAACACTTCGATGACGTCTCCAAGAGCCATTGTCGCAACTACTGTCGCAATTACCGATTGTTTGTTGTAAAACAAGGTGATTTCCTAGTATTGGAGGGAGTGTTCATTTTGTGGGGGAGTACAGAACTTGCTGTGCAAAGATGATTTTTTTGCTCCGATTCGCAACAGATCGGCTGCTGAGAATTTTTTATCGCTAATAATAAAATCGAAATCAAAACTTCGAAGTGGTGCCGCGTAAGGTAATTTCTATTTTCAACCAAACATAATTTGACACGATCTGTAAAAATCAAACAACAAACGGTTAAAATCATTTATCAAACTTTTCAAAGGTGGGAGTGGGGCATGAACGTAAATTGGATTTTTTTTTAATGTTCGATGGATGAAGATAATAAATATACAAATTTAAAAAGAAAAAGAACATCAACGTGGTAAAAGTAGAGGAAAGTACCATAAGAACAACTTTTAGAGTCGAAATTGTGATCTTATCTGATGGTAAAAAGCGCTTTATTTAGGTACAAGATTTTAAACCACTTTTATAAGACAACAATGTTTGTTGGAAAATGGCATTTAATTGGATTTGACCACTAAAGTGCGAAGGAATTTTATTTTTTGCAACCATATTATAAAAATGCGTGAAGCGGCTACTTGAAGCATTTTATCGGACACTAATCTGGAGAAAATTGTCGAAAAAAACTCAAACCAATTAAACGACTTTATAAAACACAAAAAAAATAAATAAATGAAAAAGCGAATTTCATTGGTTGAAAAAAATTACCCATTAAAAGAAGAGATAATCAAAGAGAGAATTTTAAATTAGGAACTATGGTTTTTGCTCGCAAAGATTTGGTTAAATAGAATTATTGAAAGTGTCTTCAAAAGCGCGCAAATAAAAAGATGAACAAAAAGCGGAAAAAGTCTTTTCTTTTTTTTAAAAAGAAAGTTCTATACCGACCGGCCAATTAACCCATTAGTTTGGTAAAAAGTAGTTAAATGAGTGTGAATGAGCGGCAATATCACTCCATAGAGGACCTAGAAACTTCTTCGCAAATATTTTCAGCAAGCCAGAAAAAGTTAGTAATAAAAACTTTCTAGCGTTTCTAAAGCACATACTTTGATTTTAACAATAGAATAAGAAAAGCAACTGGCCTGGCCCAAGTTCATATTGAAAAACCAAACAAACAAAACTGATCGTTGTGTTAATTTTTTTACCTTCTCACTTCTTATAAAAAAATTTCTTGTTGATCACCCTACCCCGCCACGCTGCATTTGTGATACAAAGATTTCCAGGCACGTTCAGCGCAAGTTGTTTTATTATCTACTTCAGTGTTTCTCAACCTTTTCCCGCCTGCGGCACATTTCGGGACTTTTTCAAAATTCGCGGCACACTTGCGCCAAATTTCTTAATTTTCGTCCCTAAATTCAATGTTCTCTAAAGAAATCTTCACATTGAATCTGTCTCGTAGTTTCTTGATTTTCGTCTTCAAAAAGTAGTGTCCCCCCCGAAAAAAAGTTGCAAAGCAACGGACTAATGATTTTTATAAAGTTTCGCGGCATACTTGGAAATCTCTTGCCGCACACAGGTTTAGAAACACTGATCAATTAAACAACCACCAAAGCAGTAACTCCAGCTGCTTTGTTTCAAGGTTGCAGGGTAAATGTCAGAAACGATACTTTTTATCAATGTAGCGGAACGAGTTTCCACAAAAGCCAAGCTGGTCACGAAATTTTGAAGCAAAACGTATTATTATTTCTGTTCCAGATTAAACCAATGTAATATATATTTTATAACAGAGACACTTTTTTTCACCAATTTTTTTTATTTTACAAGCACCAGATGGAAGCGACAAAATTTACATAAACCACCTTTCAATTATTTATACACTGTCTAAAAAAGGATTTTTGTGTCTTCTTCACTTTTTCTCGATAAAATCTAAAACAACGGCACTTGATGTCGCAATAATGTCAATGTCACTCGCAGCAGGGGCCACCAAAAACGGGAGGGCAGGGGGGGCAATTGCCTTTTCGACTTCTTCAAATTGCCCGCTGCTCTTTGCCTAAACTTTAACTTTAGAACGTAAGTAGGGATCATGGACCATATTAAAAGCGATGACTTTTTTTTGGAGATCACTACATTTTTGGGATAAACATAGAGATTTTGAACACTGATTGAAAATAATAAGTTTTATAAAAGATGCCTTTTTGATAAACTTTTTGATACATACGGTGCCCCTTGTTTCGAATTCTCCTCCAAGCCAAAATCTTTAATGCACCTGCGTGCAACAACATCATATGATAACCCCTAAGCTTAAATACTACAAAATGTAACCAACCCTTTTAAACCCATCTTACCTAACTTGAAATTAAATAGTATTTAATAAGATTTATCCAGAGATTAATCAATTATATGAGAGTAATTATTATTATCTGCTTATATTGGTTTTATTCAAATGGTTGTTTATTGCATTAAAAACAGATTAAAAATTTTATGCGTTACCAAGTAAGGTAAAATTTTGCTTAAATAAACAAAAAAAATTACATTGTAAAATTCAATACAGCTTATTTCCTCCAGTAATATATTTTGTCCTTTTTGCAATTGTTTTGTTTAAGTTTTCTTTATTTTACAATATGCATGTGAAAAAAAAAATTCTACAACCTCGTAAAAACTGTACAACGTAGAAAAAAAACAAACTTATACAATATAAACTATAGAAAAAAACTTATACAATAACTTCAGCAATACAGAAAAAACAAAAAAAACAATATTTCATCAATAGAATAAATCGTAACTTAATGCTGGTTGCTTGTAACAGACTGCTAGAATTTTTTTAATTGTTTGTTTTGTTAATGTTCTTTTTGCTGTTGAAATCATCGTTTTATTTCCCGTATTTGTCAAAAACTGCCATTTTCTGCACTGCTTAAATCTTTTAAATGATGATTAATTAAACTAATTTTTGGAAACGCAATTTGTTTATATTTGTCATTGATTTCTTCTTCAATTTGTTTACACAACGTAAACACAAAAAAACCGTTTAGAAATAGAGTATCTAAAGTGACACATTATGACTCAATAATGAACTTTTTACAAATCTTGAAGGTTTTTCTCAAAGAAAAGATTAAATTTGTAATGAATATTTAAGTGAGAGTGTTTATGTGTGTGTCTGTAATTAACTGTATGGGTCCATCATTGAAGAACTGGTAAGTTGGATTTTTGTTTTCGTAAACAAAAAGCTGCATACATATTAGAATTAAAACGTTTAAATTTTCACAGCTGATAAATAGCGATCTTTTTTACTGATACAAAATATCAATGAAAATTTTTAATCAATGGTTGACTGATGCATTAGAACTGCATGCTGTGACTGTCAAACAGGGGAAAGTGATATAATGACCCTGTTCAAAGGTAATGACAAGCTTACAAGTGTAGAATTTGAGCAATGCTTGGATTTATTTTGGTTTATTTATTTATTTCCAAACATTAGATTTACTCTTCCGTGACTCTCATAATTTTTTATTAATCTTGTCATTTTGAATGCACGACCACGCGATATAACGCGTTTTATTCAGTGGTGTGATCTATCAATCGAAAGTATTGTCAAACTTCTTCATTATTTTATTTTCTCATACAAAGATTCTTTCCTGAGTGGGTCTGTTATTATTGTTTTACATTTTATTTGAGTTTTGAACTATTTTGAAATCAGTTCTTAGAACTTAATTTTGTTTCTATTTCTGATTTGACTCGTATCGTGGTGTTAGTGGTTGGTTTTTTATTGAATTGTTTTAAATTTACTTGTACACTGCATCTGAACCCCTGCGAGCATAACTTTAAACACACAACCTACAAAAAAACAACGATTGTATTAGATAACTTTTGAATTCATTGATTCTGTTTCTACAAGATCCCGACTTTAACTAAAAAAATATCTCCAATTTTTTTAGTTAAAGTCAAAACTAAATTAAATTAAAAATCAAAATTAAAACTAGTATTAATTAACTAATAAATTAAAACTGAAATTAAAAAAACTAGTAAACCTGAATTAATATTCATTGTTCTAATAATATGATAAAGTGTTCAGAATCATAACTCACAATTTTTATATCTCCAAAAAAATCTAATTATTTTTAAGAATGTAGCAATGCCAATATTAATCATAGGAAAAGCTGACGTTTCGGGCACTGTTTGATAACCTTTGACCTATTGCTGAAGCACGCTTTTTACCTTCGTCGTTATTAATATCGCGTCAAAAAACATTTAACTGTTTACAAGGATTTGATTTAGAAGGACGGTGAAAGTCGGTTTTAGATGGGTGGAATTTGTTAATTGCAAATTCTTGCTCGAAATATTTCCTAAAAGGCAAAAGAAAAAGGAATTAGATATTATTTCTGTTTATTGAAAAAAACGTTTGACTAAGTTAAAACGGAGATCGATACAAGGCGGTTTAGAAAGTTGATCTCTATATTTTCCCTCTTTATGAGACCAGTCGATGAAATCTATCGATGAAATTTTGCAAATTTCTGCAACAAAATCTTTATTTAAATGCATATTTTAAAATAAATTAAACATGATTTCTAATTTTCGTTTTCACAGGCACAAGTGACAAGAAAATGGAAAGTTCTTATTTGTTGTTCATGATTGTCGTCTTTTTTGTTTTTGGAAGGTAAGACGGCGGGAGAACATTTATGAAGTAAACATTACCAGATATAGAAGCAATTTCGTCTTTGTCATCTTAGTTTTTATTCCAAAAAACTAAATCGCTTCATCTTAGATATACGACGCTTTAAAGGTTTAGATCTTATTCAATTCCCGGCTTTACTTTCAGATAACTTGAACCATTAAAAGATAAAATTTTCTTCAAACACACTTGCACAATGTTTTTAAACCTTGACTGACCTTATCATAGATTCCATCACGAGATATTATGAAGTCTGCATCAAATGAGAGTATCTTATCTACTCAGCATACAGTAAGCATTTAGCAAATAGTCCCAAATTTCAGTCATATCTCTATAAAACTAAAAAAAACAAAATAAAAAATTTCAACCCGACAGCAATATCTTGGCATCTCCATAAGCAGGTGGGGGTAATTGCCTACCCTATGTATTAGCGCCTCCGTTGCTTTTCTGCGAGTCAGGAGGATAAATACAGAGATGAAAAAATGAAATTTAGAATTGCAAGACCTCCAGCAAAAGTGTCTTTCTCAAAGACACAACAGATGGCACGAGTAGGTTTTGAACCAAGACCATGTCGATCACAATCGCGCTGCACTTAGCCACAAGTAACAAACATGTTCCCCGCTATCCTACGATGCTGATTGCAGACGGAGCCACATTATTGCGATTAGTTGGACTGGCAAGGAATAATATTCTCTTACCAGTCAGCTTTGACAATACCAATGATAATTCTCGATATTGTTATAACTGAGTTAGCTGATGACTTTGATTTTAGGATAGTAAAGGCTTGGAGAAGGCAAAGATGCAAGGGTGAGTTCATTTTGATTGCTTGTAATTAAGATAAAGTAAACTTGTAAATTAATACAAGTCCATGGAAACAGCCTTTAGAAGCAGCAGAAAAAATCCAAGAGTGAAAATCTAGATTGGCTTCTTTGAGGGGTTAAAAGATGGTTACTCCAAGATATCCTTGGAGGAGGGACAACAACAACAATAACACATTAAATTCGTCTAATGATAACAAAAAGCATAAGTCTTCTTCATCCACGTTGTAGCCGTAGTAAAGAGCACCAAGTATGCCATGAAGCTTTGTTTATTCGCAGAGATGTTCGAACCGTGTTTTAATCCATACGCTGTGTACGGAAGCTGTGCGGCAGATCCGCTGGACACTTGCCGCTCATGGTGCCCGCGACATTCCAAAAATGGTTTCTACGAAGTCGACTAAACACTTCGATGACGTCACGAAGATTTATTGTCGCGGTCATGATGGAGGTGTGCACTTCAATTTGCAAAGACCATTTTGTTTTGGCTCGTAACAATTCGATCGTTGAAATTTTTCACCCTTTACAAAATAAATTTCTAACAGGCAACTCTACTATGTGAAATGATTCTTAAATATATTTGAACATAATCCTACTCGGTCTTGGGGGCAGATAAAGTATTTATTAAACTTTATCAAAAGAAAATGCGACCTTTAGTGACATAGAAATGCAGTAATTTTTTGTGGGTTTAAAGTCAGATTCACGTGAGATGGAACAAACTTTATTTTTATCACAGAATTCGATCTTAAATTAAAAAGTTTGAAAGTGTAGTTTTTTGTTTTATTCGAAACCTAGAGATTGACAACGCAACTTAAATTATTCCTGCCGCAAGACTACAAATGTAGCGTGCGGTCCAGCATTAATAATTAGCTGCTGGGATGGGCTTACCCCGAGCAGCTTGGATTAAGCTCAACCGTCTGCGGACTGGTGTTGGGCGATTCCATTCGTCCATGCATAAATGGGGTCTCGCTCCTTCACCGAATTGCGAGTGTGGCGCCTCTGAGCAAACCGCAGACCATTTACTAACAGCGTGCCCTATACATCGGGCCCCACATGGAGCACGAGGTCTGACGGTTTTGGATGACGAAACTTGATGCTGGCTTAATGACATCACTTCCAGCATCGGATTCAGGCAGTGCAGCAGTCTGGGGTAGTAAAAGGATAAACCCTCGGCCCCAGTCCTGTTTGTGTCTGACCTGAAGTAGATGCCCTTCAAACGACAACGACAAATAAATTAGCTGACGGCAACATTAACATACCTCAACTAGCTGAGGGAATAAGAAACTTCTGTCGGTTCCTCGATTTCATTTTATTAAATGCGCCCAATCAAGAGCCACAGGATGGCGCACTACGCTTCACTACACAATACATCACCAACGTTAGAAATAAGTCACTCAAGTGTGACCTGACGCAAGGGCAGGACGGGAGTTCCCCTGGAATGGGAATGCTATGTACAAATTGCACGTTGTTACGTACACGGCGAGGTTGCACATGTGCCCGAAACTTCGCTAAAACTCTTAGAAAAGCAACAATTTGAAGGCCGCTAAACGGCGCAGCTAAGGCCATGGTTAGTCGGCTACAGTCCGGCCAGCACGAAGATGACTCGATATAAATACTATGGAACGCATGCCGTGGGCGAACGATCGCTACTATGAAAACACAATATAGATTTGGCGCCGCGCGAATAGAAGAACAAGATTTGCAGAAATTTCAACATTTTATCAAAGTTCAACTGCCATTTGACGTCAGCGGATCTTGAGTACGTCACTGTGTGACCAGAGGTGAGGAAATGACTACCTTCTTTCTGACGTCATGAGGAGAATCACCATGGACGACGACTTCCATCTTTGAATTCTTTATCATACCCTTACGGCTGAAAAAAAGCAATGAGAATTATCAGATAGAGCAAAGAACAAAGGCCAATTTAAAATAGTAAGTGACCTTAGTCAGAAAGCATTTTGACAAAAACACAACAGTCAGACATGATATCACTAAAGTATAACATGCCGCAAGACGGCGCACAAGATACCTGGACAAAATGTCAGCTGCAGTCTTCGATTTGATGGTGTTGGCCACTATCTTCTGGTCGCCGGTGTCGTTCATCGTACTCCCCCCACCAGCTGGTTCGTCGTATGTCTCACTACCCCCCGATGAATCTGTGACGTCAAACAGGATGAAACCGAGTGCAAAGAACGCAGCCACAGAAACCGAAACAGATCGCACGACCCCCCCCCCCGATTTTAACAAAGTTTTTCGTGGCGCCGATTCTTTATTGAATGCGGCAAACCACGATGACCGCCAACAAACGGTTTTACGCTTTCAACAGATAATGCAATGGACACGAACTTGAGCGAAGACTTTTTAACGAATACAACTTTCCAGGGTTGAATGCTTGCAACAGCAAAAAAAAAGTTTTACATCTCGCCCACCTGCATCCTCTGAGGTCGGTGGAGAATCAGGAGGGCCCCCCCACTGGGGGCAGTCGTCCTGACGGCAGTGGTCTTCTTGTTTGAACGAGAACATTACTTTTCCTGAAACGATCGAATCGAGACTTGAACACGGCACATCTCGATCGATTAAACAAGCAATTCTTCACCGCATCGTTAGTGTTTGCCTACCTGCAGTGGGCGAGTCAATGGGGGGGTGTTGGGGGTGCAAGCCAGTGTTAATCTGGGTTTCCTTCCACGGCGACAAACGGGGGTAGAAACCCCCCAAAAACACGGCGAAGCATAACACCAACATCTAAACAAATGACGTCGTGTTATTTCATAAGCCAACCAGGAAAAAACTCTCCAAATGTCGTGTCTAGAAACATACGAAACTGAATAGAGGCACACAAGTGTTGATGAAACGAAATTTAAGTGAGGCGACTATTTTTTCTTCTTAGTGCGGCGGCATTGGCCTAGTTCTGTTTTATTTCTTCTGAGCAGAGGCACCATCGAAGGTTAGCATCCTGGCTTCACTGAAGAATGTATCATGGCGCGTCTTTTTCAAGCGACAAGGAACATCGCTCGGGTAAGCACCGAACTGGAGGTACTCGCAAACACAGCCACCACACTGAGCTGCTGCGCTGTTGTTGGGGGCGCACAATCTCGATCAAGGCTGTTCACAAGCATTTGTCTGTGAATAACCTTGATTGAAACTTGTGCGTCCACAACTAAAGTTTTCACTCGTCAAGCTTAAAATAGTTATGATCGGACTCAAACACAACTAGAAGATGAAATACGATGAAAAGTAGATGATAGTGATGAGAAGAGTGGTTGTCCATCTTCTGCATCTTTTTATGAAGCACGATTACTCGATCAATCCTCGATCCAGAATTATTGTAAATATATTATCGAGATCAAAACTAAAATCCACAATTTAACTTTCGGTCTCTTGATCCAATACACCGTACATCTCTATCATTAACTTCGCAGCCAGTTTTGCCATTTAATAAACGAACGAAAATACTCGGGAACGTAAACAAAGACTTCAGTATTTTGTTGCACGTGTTTTACTCCGAAAAACGAAAAAAATCGCACTAGATTATGAAATGTTAAATTAGAACAAAGATTTGAACAGCGATGATGTGTGCGCGGGTATGAAAACTGGCGGGGGAACAGGAGCCGCCACTCCCACTCACCATTAGACAACTGCTGGTTTGTGTCGTCACACTGCGAGAAGGCTTCGGCATTTTTCCCGCCACTAGAGTCTGCAGAGAGCGAAGTTGACTCAATAAAGAGCGGTTGCTATTCTCCAGAGAGTCTAACTTCCTCTTCAAATCCATGTTCTCCTTGTTGAAGTCATCCATTCTGTGATAGTTGCAAAGGAAACATTCATTCAAACGAAACAAAGCGGAACAGAATGAAGGAAGCAGCAAATAAAGCAGCGAGCAGAAAAACATATTTGTTTAACTAGCTGTAAACATTGACACAATGGATTTCACGACACAAAACACACCATATCAAGTAGTTTTTTTAAACATTTTTTGCTAGAAAACTTCCTGAAGCATTTTAGAAATGCTTCTCTACAAATACATAAAAGGACGCATTTTAATGGTAAAAACATGAAAATTTTGCTTTTTAACTTTCCATGAATTCTTTTTTGCTCGTTTACCTTTGCCTTAAAGTTTTTCCAGTAACAAGTTTTTTTTAATGCAACAAACACGACTTTACAAAAAATGATCAGTCAATTATTTCTTTCACTGCATGTCAATGGACGAAACAAGCACACACCCTGACTATTAGATGTTTCAATCAAAGCAATTTGGCTACCGACACAGAGTGAACACAAAGCTGATTATCCCACTCAAGAACTGGTACCATTTACCTAACTACAAGCCTGTCATTATATAAAGGCTGGTTCAGGTTTCGATTAATTACTACTCATTCACATAAAACGCTAAGTGAAGATGAAGCGAATAGAGTAACTAGCCGTCACCTCTTTTCCAGTGTCTCCACGTATTCCTTCTTCTTTCTTCGACTTTCTTGAGCAGATAATTTGTTTTTGATTTTTCGCCGGATCTGCAATTTTGATGAAGCGGAAAAGTCAAATGAAAGCAATTGAAAGCATAAGACAGTGGCCCGCATGCAACACAATATCACCTTCTTTAAGGATTTCTCTTCATTTTTCGTCAAAGGCAGTTTAGTGGGAACAGGATAACCTTCCGCTATCAATGTCCTTTTCTCCTCTTCCGTCAGCACCAAAGGACCGTGGGCTTGCGCAAATCTCTGCAAAAATCAATTAAATGTTGAGAGATTGGGCGCTTGTTCTCAGGGTGGCGCCACATGCAGGCGGCATGCGATAAATGCCGGGAGTTGGCGTCGCGATTGTGTGAGCTGATGCTGTGATAAACCGCAAGTGCGTCGGACGACAATAATGCGAACTCCAGCAACAAGATTAAGTTTTACTTTATTTACTTTAAAATTTTAAAAACGTCATAACGCAAACAAGCAGAAATAAAGTCATATTACAATGCGACAGCTGACTTGCTGCTGCATTTTAAGCTACATCCGCTATTGTCTTAGACTAATTTGAATTTTAAGCAGATTGCAGCAGTTTCTCAATGCGATAAATTTCCCAATTCAAATAAATCAATGTTTCAATGACAGTTTCTTGTGATTGAAAAACAACAAAAATAATTCAGCTAAAACTTATATAAATAAAGGGCAAGCCTTTTCATTGCGATGCCAACAACAACTCGAAGCATGAACAAAAATCGTTTGAAGACGTGACAACGACAACCAAGAAGCATGATTGATACAACATCTAGTCACTTGTGAAGAAACTTTCATTAAATTTCCGGTCGCAATCGCTTTGTCTAATTAGTTTCGAAACAAAGTTTGATGTTGATTTACATCATGAAACGAATACAGGTCGAAGCGTCAGATCGAAGAGGTTAAAACAGAGATGTCGAAGTGAAAGAAGTGAACAGTGGAACATTCAGAAAGTCGCAGTCATGTCTGATTCACTGGCAACTCAATTTCAGCAGCGAGGAGCACAAGTACAAGCAACTTGGCCACGTAAACAAACTTGACACCGGTAAAAAAAGAACCCGAACAGAAGCGAGTTGTTTACATCAGCCGCGAATGAGTCACGTAGTGGGTCAGTGACGCGAAACGAAGCGATTAGAAAGCGACAAGATCTTTGAAACGAAGCGAACATATTGTATTATCGTTCATGCCGGCTCTATCGATCGGCGGACGAGAATAGTGTAATTTCACAAGAGAAAATGTTGCGTTTTTGATAAGAGTTATGAACGTCTATCAGTGTGACGTCACAATGGCGCACCTGCCAGTGGAAAAAACCTGCAATCAGTGAAGCGTCACGCTCTGATGACCATGAACTAAAAAAACAAGAAAAGCAAGGAATACTTTATGAAAAAGTTGTCCTGACAAAGAACGTGGAAGAATGGTTCTGAAAGAAAAGGAAGGGTGATTACAGGTTGGACAGGGAGACGAGATTCGCATTCGGCCGTGAACTTCTCGTCACGTGACTGAAACAAATGACTGAAAGTAAACATCCCTCGTCTCGGCCAAACCCGGGTTATATAATGTGGGTAGGCGCAGTTTGCGGCAAGGAAGATTATTTAAGCCTGGTAGGCAACCCATGAAGTGTTTACGATTGAATCGTGAAGTTACTCGACTACTTGGTTGCTATTTTGCATTTAAAAGAAGCTCCAAAGACAGTGTGCTGGGCAATAAATAATTTAGGGGGTTACATCTGGTAATATCACATTGTGTATTAACATGTCCAAGTTCACACACCGAATCATTCAATTAAAAGAATCAACAGCTTCACGCTCAGTTAAGCGTCCACCAGCCAAAGAACCGGGACAGTAACACTAGGTGACCCACCTCACAAGACCTAGGCACTTTCAGCATGTTAGAATCCTGATGATCAAACCACGGTGGGGGGAGGAGAGCGAAGCAGGGGGTGCTACCATGTTAGAACTTAACGACGGTAGGGAATTTTTACAGCTTGTCGTTCCTTATCGAGATTGTTAAAAATAAACGCGATCAGAGAATCTCGACACGGCTGCTGCTCACGAGTTTCCTCGCAAGAGCGCGAGCTTCTTGTTTACGATCAACTTATACTGAGCAACGACAAACGAAAAAAGAACAAACTAAATGAAGAAGTTGACAGAGTTATAAGGTTTGAAGCAACAAGTCCATGAAGCTTTAACATAGAGGGCACGCAGCTTCATGTAGGGGACATCAACGTATGAAAAGCTTGAGAAGCGCAGCAAACGATCGATTATGATGCGTTTTGCGAATCGATAGATTAAATCGTTCATCAGAACAATGGGAGAAATCTGTCACATGTTTCCTCAAAACCGAACAATGCGTCGCCGCTTGCTTCTGGTCGAGCAACTGCCGGCGAGTGAGGTTGTCGCCCTCGGGCTGCAGCGAAGTATGTGGACGATGACGAGGGCGTGTCGGGCGATAGTGGCGATTTACGACACGCATCGGGTCACTGCAGGGAAAAGTGCGACCCGGGACTTGAACACAAAGTCTTATAACGAAGTAATGAAACGAACCTGAGTGGAGCTGAGGAGTTGGGCGGCCAAGCTGACTCCGGAGGGCTGGACGCGGATGTGGGTGGGGGGGAAGCAAGGGGAATCACTCGTGCGAGAACCAGTTGATTTGGGACTCGATGATCCTTCTCCGTCACTACTGGCGCTGCTTGGGGGGGAAGGAGGGAGGTCAACCTGAAAGAACAAGCCTTTTCAAAGTCTCGTTTCATCGAGCCGCTGTTTACACTGATGATTGCGATTTGATGACGTACGAGGCCAGGAAGGTGAGCGTCTTGCCTTGAGGCAGTCGCTGGAACTAGATTAGTTACCGCGGTAACAAAGCAAACGATTTGTTTCGTCATAACAAGACATTGCGCATGGGGTAAGACGATAGAGGCCGCTAATATCGAAGCATGAGCCAGTTGCAAGACACGTGAAATTTACGTCAGCTTTATAGTAACAACATATAACGCGTGATTCGAAAGATCGAACATGAATGGCGCGGGCCCGCAGCACGAGTTCCGCTATTTAAAAATAATTAATTTATTGCCTCGAGCTGACAAAGTTCCAGTTTCAAGAACTTGCTTGCGCTAGAAAAGATTACGCTCGATGACATCAAAGTAGCAAAGCAGGTTGTACGGATCAACCTTGCTGTAAACAGCAGACTATCGCGAAAACAGACGGCGATCCGGTCACGTGACACCTACTTCGGAAACGACTAAAGTCGACTGTTTTCTTTAGACTTAGGTTTGAAATTAGGAGTTTCGCTAACATTTTAAACTAAACAATTGTGAAGATTGTGACGTAACAAACAAAGCTCACTTGCTGCGGTTGAGCAATTTTGACAAACTGCTTGGTGTCAGCAGAGGGCTCGGTCTTGATCCGGACTTTCCCATCATGCTGGGGGAGCCTGGTGACCTGCTGGGAAATAATTTGTTTTACCAACCCACACAAAAGTCACGTGCAGGGGTCACGTGATCTAAAGACCCAAAAAACAAACGAAAGTTTTTTGATTGAATTCCAACTCACCAGTCTCCCGTTCTTCAAGATCGTCTGCAAGGTAGAGGTCGGGATTTGAATATGGGCCTTGTGGGCGAACGTACCCCCCGACAGCTTGCTTTGGGGAACAACTTTGAAGCGATGGATGGGGACTGGGGCGACCGAGTTAGCGGGGGGGCACTCAGGTTTCACTGTGGCTGAGGTCGGGCCGGTGACAGATGCGGCCTTCACATGGGAGGTTTGATCGCTTACATGGAGCTGTGGAGCAGAAGAGGAGTGGTGGGAGGGGGGGACGGACAGTGGGACACAGGATATCGTCGGCTGATCTTTGCTGAAACTAAAACAAAGTTTTTGACTAGAACTACTTCTCCAAAGCGGAATGCTAGAACCAATTACAACTGTGCTTAAATCTTTCGATTTTTTTACATTTTATCTCTATATTTATCCTCCTGACTCGCAGGAAAGCGACGGAGGCGCTAATACGTAGGGTAAATATTTACCCCGACCTGCTTCCGGAGATGCCAAAATATTGCTCTTCGATCTAAATTTTTTTGGTTTACTAGTTTTTATTGGAGTTATGACCAAGACCGCCAAGCAGGGGAAAGTGTCGTAAAGTCTTTCCCAAGGCCACAACAGAATAGTGCGATTAGGTTTTGGATCGAAACCAGGTCGATCACAATCACGGCGCTCTACTCACTCGACCACGCTGCCGACACGGTTATAGTGTCTATATCTGTTAACAGGAAGCAAGAGTTAGAAGCAAGAGTTGGAAACAGATTTAGCGACGACGAATTTGAAGACTTAACTTTCTCTCATGGATCGAAAATTTAAATTAAGTTTTTTTGGATACTAAACAACTTAAAGTAATCAAATAATAAAATGCAGCACAACAGTTTTGATGATGGATAGTGACAAGTAAAAGAACTTCTACAGAACAAGACAACATCACCAACATCGAAACTTTTAAAAGCTAGAGATACTTAAAAGCTAGTAAAAAAATCAAAGTAAGCCGAACAAAATGATATATTCAAACGTGTGTGACGTCACAATGTTTAAAGGAACCCACCTGAAGCGAAGTCCCTCTGTCTTGACGTCGCCGGGCAAAAAAGCAGGCTTGACAGTAGTGTTTCCATCGGCGTTTTTTGATATTGTAAACACATTATCTGCCCGTTGAGGTTGGGAGTTAGCAGATGGCGATAGAGAGCAGTCGACGGTCCGTTCCGAGCCGCTGAGAGAAAAATCTAAAACAAAAATCTATAAGTAGAGGGCGGGGAGGGGGGAGTTACGTTGCTTCTCTAAAGTGCTGTGTTGTGAAATATGTACCTTTCGTTTGAGGTTGGCTGATTTCTTGATCGATGCAAATCTCATCATCGATGTTGACTTCTTCCTGCATTGTGTCGTCACACTTGTTGTCAGTCAGATTCGGAAAAGCGAAGTCCTCGAGATCATAACCTGCAACAAGAATTTGATTTTCTTCATCGAAACATACAAAAGCGACGGATAATATTCTACTTTGATTAATAACAAGCGCATTAAAAGGTGGACAGCAGAGTTTCCACTGGTGAAAGTCGCTGCTAATTTGATACGTTGGGGTTTTCTTTCTGCTCATACTTGACGAATCAAAGTTTATCAAACGCCGGTCGCTTCCATGTCAAATCATTCACCATGACCAGGCAAATCTCACCGCTAGAGAAATCCTCAAACTTGACCGCCATCAGAGGCGTGTCCGGCCGTTCATTCAGGAGGAGATGTTCGTTATGTGATGATGAGGAGCTGGAAGAGGAAGGAGAGAGACAGGACCCGGGAGTGACGTCACTTGCTGAAGCCATGTTTTCACTCCACGACTGGTGGCACTCCGAAGGAAGTTTCAGATCCTGGATGTCCTCGACACAGAAAGGCTGTAACGAAATGGTTGATGACGTTATGACGAAGCAGGAAGTAAGCAATTCCCCGTTGCAAATTTATCAAACGAAACGACGAAAGCAAAGAGTTAACTACCTTCGAAAATTGCTCGAGCCAACGGAGACACAAAGGTTCATGAAAGCAATGAAGCAGTATTTCATGTACGGAAATATTACTCTCTGGTTGTCAGGCAGAAACTAAAATTTGTCTATCACATTGTCTTGATTCAAATAGAATCGTTTTAACGTAAAGAAAATGACGCCAAACGTCAAGACAATTTCGCTGTTTGTATCAGCTTGTACGAGCGTCGTAGTAAAAAACAATAGAGTGAAAAACGCGGTATTATTGGTTGAATGTGGTGAGGTAGTCGCGACAGGTCGTGGCAGGACCGATGTTTGCTGGGCAAACATGGAGTCAGGTGTACTGTGCTAATAATGGCTTCACTGCAGACCTCAGCCTACTTATGAGGGTGGAAGGTGTTATTAGAAAAATCAACAATCGAGGCTCTAATAGACTCCACTTCGTAGTAACCGCAATTAAATTGATGACGATCAAGCAACGGTTTTCGACTGGAGTTCGGCAATTAAACGATCTCGTATCGAATTATCCAAATCAAACCAAGCAATCGCAATGTGGCCGAACGCCGACCGGTTTCGCAATAAAAGTTTTGACACAGTCGAGCATCATAAAAACAATTAAAGCCGTTAGGAAAACCGTAGAGAGCAATTACTTCACTTTCGTTCGTGTTAAACACCATCTTCGATTCTTAAAACTTAAAAATTAAGTGCAACGATCATAAACAAATTGCCTTATTTTCTGTTATTTCACTAAGTGTTAACACTTAAAAATTAACTGAAAGACGATGATTGTTTAATTAACAAAACGTGACAATGTGGAAGCTGGCGTAAAGACGTGAGGAAAGGCTGAATTGATTTTGAAAATTTTAGAAGCTGCGGCTGCATAAGTTAACTTGAAAGTTCTCGTCTATTCCGTTGTGAACTACACTAGAACGCTTTTTTTAAATCGTGAGACTAGTCATACAAAAAACGGCACCCAACGAAGAAGGTTTATGATACGAAATCATGAACACAGCATATCACGAAAGCAGCTAGCAGCACCAATCATAAAAGGTTCACGCAATAAACCGCGCTATTTTCAGTGATTCAAACCGTTTTGAAAACCGGATGCGCTAGAATAAGTAGGACGAACAATTCTGCAATGAAAAAGCTCAAATCAGATGATTTTGCTGAATAATACGTTTTATTCGGATCGCCGATTACAGGCCTTGCAGCTGCTGTGACAATTTAAATTAAGCAAACAAACAATTAATTTAACCAAATTATCTCAACTGGTTGCAGAATAAGAAATAGAGTTATAGGCAAAACATGTTAATATTTTAAAAACAGTGAGTTATCGACAACCAGATGAAACATCGATGATTTGAGACTGCAGATGTTTGTTCACGACACATGATGCTTGCAGTACCGTGGGTGCATCTCCATCTGCTCAGTAGTCCAGACGCCGAAGCTAACGTTACCCGGCAGCTCATAAGTTCCAACATAACACATGTGACGTCATCTTTTTTTGAGTTGCTAACCGAGACGCGATTTAGAGGCGCACATGCAGAGTGCTCACATGGTTCTATTACTTGAAATATACATGCCATAAAAGCGCAATTAAATACAGATATATTACTAGCGCACTAACACAGCTCCGTTTACATAGAAACATGATACAAGTTATTCAAAGTAGTGATTAGCCAATAAGAAATCAGCAAAACAACTGGTCACAAAGGGCGAAGTACACAACATCCACTAGAAATCCAATAAGTGAAACAAAACATGGGAGAAATTGCTAAGCATGCACTTTATCACATGCTTGGGAACAGACAATTAAACACCAAAACTAAATCTTTAGTCGCGACAAATAAATTTAAACAGTCAGTCAAAAAGAATAAAAAAGAAACTACTCAAATTACTTGCAAAAGCAAGTTAATTAAAATCGACTGAAAACTCGCAGAACGATCGTAAACAACGAAAATTAAAGATTTATAAAATCAAGACAGATTTCAAATTAAGAATAAGCAGCAGCAAATAAATTGCCATTTTCGGTTTGCCCAGAGCGGCGTAAACAACTTCATTTCATCCTTCGTGTATTAATATAGCCGTAAACATAAAAACTGTTCAACTAAATACAACCTCTGAAAGGTTTTGCTTAAACGCTGATTCAGGACTTTTCATTTAAAAGGGTTGGAGTTGTTGAAATAAAACAATGATTAGTCCGATAGAATCGGATACAAATACCATAATCTTATACAAATTAAATGATTTTGGCAACTACAAGGCTTTTATTGAAGAGGAAAAAACAAAAAAGATAATGGAGAACAATTGGAAAAAGTCTTTCACAAATTAAAAGAACAAAAAAAAAGCCGCAAAATCAAGGATCAAATTTGGCAAAATTTTTACTCGCCTTTATACACATTCATTGAAAAAAGCAAAGCAACCAGAATTGGTAAATGAAGTTAAACGCCAAAACAACGTCAAGTCACTTAACATTTGTCGAGAGTTTTCAATAACACAGAGTAGGTGGGAATGAACCGGCATTGTGATGCCGCTCGACAGAAACTACAAGCCATTCAAATACAAACAAGAATGAGGCACTTGAAAGTGACGAAACAATTTGGGGCGACTGCATCCGGTTCGCCGCTGACGGTGGTCACGTGACCAAATTTATTTTGGTCGCAGCCCGCGTCGTGGAATCGCTTTATTGTACGTAATAAACAATAACATTTTTTTCGGTTCGATATGGATGGTTACAAAATTTTTCAGCACAGACCTTGAGATTTAACAAAGTGGAAAAACAATTTCACAAACTAGCAAGTAAAAACGGACGAATGCTGTATCATTTTATCTTGAAAAATGGAATCAAACTAGATAAAAGGAAACAACACATTCTTACAAAATATAAAAGATCCTTGCAACCTATGCAAACACCACAAAATTAAACTACTTTTTTTTGCTTATTGAACATAATATATCAATGTTTTGGAATTGCAAAACTGCTTTAAACCTTTAATTCTTGACTATTGCAATTATTTTGAAATAGAAATCATAACTGAACTGTCCTTAGATTAGTTAAAAATTTAATGGAAAGTGTTCTGTATTTACCTAATCTTTAGTTAATTAAACGAAGAAAAACTAATTTTGATCCAAAATTTATTGTTATATTTACTTAAATTTCAGCAAAACATTAGAGAGTAAAGCTTTAGCAATGCAATCTTTTTCATGAACTTTATTGCAGCATAAAAAGTGAATTAAACACTTGACAATTTAACAAAGGCCTAACCATACTGTTCCACAAGAATGCACAAAATTATGATCCAATAAAGAAATCAGTCAAACTACTATCAAATCACAACAAAAATGATTTAATTTTTCCACAACTACAGTTGTTGGTGACCTACTTTTCAGCCTCAACACAAGGGGTTGGAATGATAGAGATAAATTAGAAACTAGACAACAAACAGTTAACAGAATCAACTAATAAAACATACCAGTTTATAATAAGCACTATCAAGAAATTCCATATCAGATCCAATACCATCATCAAAAAGATTTGTCTCCAGCAGAGACATTGTGCCAAGATATTATCCAACACTTGTCGACTGGTCAATTTCGGTCCGTGGGTCAAATCCAAGTGTTGTCACGAAAAATAAATACAAATATTATAATACCATAATACTTGTATAATTAAACTTATAAAATACTATTATTTATATACAGCAATTAAACCTAAACCATAAATCACTTCTAAAAAACAAATATACATATATTATTGCAAATTATTAATGGAAATCAAATATGGACATGTAAAAAGGAGAGAAGAAGACTACGTGGGGAAAAGGATGATGGAGATGGCAGTGCCAGGCAGAAGGAAAAGAGGAAGGCCAAGGAGAAGGTGGATGGATTTGGTGAGAGAAGACATGGAAAGGGTTGGAGCTAGGGAAGGAGATGAAGTAGACCGAGTGAAATGGAGATTACTATCGCGCTGTGGCGACCCCGAGTAGGGAGAAGCCGAAAGAAGAAGAAGAAGAAGAAGATTAATGGAAATCAAATACATTAGTTATTTATAAATTCACTGGCATTTCACAACAATTATATTTAGAAAATAAAGTTAAATTATAATTTTATTTTTTATTTTAGTAAATTCATCAGAAAAACAATATAAAAGCTGCTTAAATAATATACATACATAAACAATTTTTTAAATATATTTGTTAATGAATTTTATAAGCCTGGCTAGTGTGTTAAATAAAAATATATGATTAATATAATCTTCCCTTACAATAAACTTCAAAAGTATATACTTAAAAAAGATTTGATCAAAAAAATTCTTATAAAATCATAATGATAAAAATCTTAAAATATTTAATCTATATGGAGAATATTTATATCTAATCAAATATAGGACAATAATAATAATAATAATATTAGGCAAAAATAAGTTTCTGTATTTTGAATAAATAATAAATATGATTTAAATCATATTCAATCAATATAGTTTAAGCAAACCATTTTAGATGTAGTTAAAACAAGTGAAATTGCATAATATACAATATGTTCTACTGCACATGAATTTAAAGTCACAAACCATAGCATGCTTGATTTGTTAGTTTCTGATAAAACCAAATCTGGTTAATTTTAAACAAGCTTTGCAAATATAAACTATACTGCATGTTTGTCTATACTAAAAAAATTTTTTTAGATCTATTCAAAAAGCTGCCATTAAGTAATAACATAGAAAACCAAAATAATAGAAAATTCATTAATTGAGCTTATACATTAAATACAGGTATTTTTGTATAAACTTAAAATTTTTTAAAAATTGTTTTACTGAAATTTTTTTGATGATAGTTGAATGTAAATTATTGTTTATAAGCTATATATAATTAACTGTATAGATTGAATTGATCAAGTTGATAGCTGAATAGTAAAAATTTAAAGAAAAAAAAAATTCAATATATTTATAAATTAAATTACTGAAAATAAACTTAAAAATACTACATAATTATAATTTTTAATACCAAGTTATTGCAATTTGAAAAAATTTTAATCATTATTTAAAAAATTTGGATCTCATTCACTGTTTGCTATTATTAACCTGACAGGCTTTGGGGGATTTTTCAAAATTTAAAAAGTAATCACCTAAGTCATCAAATAATGAATGAGACTAAACATTTTTGCTACTAATTGACATGAGCAATATAACAGAAATCTCACAAAGTACCTTTTTTTAAAAATTTTTTTATTAAATTAAAGAAATACATAAGAGCATAATAAAAAAGCACTTTTTTAATTTATGCCTTATAGTTTTACAATAGAACAAAAAAATATAGTAGGTTTAATCACGGTTTCTAAGTGATAACAATAGTGACAAAGACAAAGTTAACACTTTTGCTCAACTGTGAACAGGCAAAATATAACAAGACAATGTAATACAATTTAAAAGCAATAATAACAGAATTAAATCACATACCTATAATAATAAGTGGATAATAAAACAATAAAATATAAGTTGTAATTAAAAATTTACTGTTTTAAGATAAATGTAAGTAAACCTAAGTCTTTAAAACACAGTTTTCAAGCTATAAGAAAAATTCAGGTCTTTTCAAAAAGTCACTGTAAGCAATCTGTTTGGTCAAACTAACCTGAAATCTCCCCTAAAACAATGGGATGAAATAAAAAAGAAACCAAGAAGAAAAGGATCTCTTGAATAGCAATAGTAACCACAAGGGAATCCATGATAGTTTCAAAAACAAGAGTTGCTTATGGTGACTTTTTTAGGAGACCCATAAATTTAATCAAGTGATGATAATGCATTTTAAAGACACAATTTTAAAGTAATTAATATATTATACTTAATTTTCAAAAAAGGTCTTTGAATTAGTGATAAATTTTATTTGATTGATAATGATTTTGCATAATTTTAAGAAAACATTGTCACCTGCCAGTTTATACAATTTTGTCTCTGTTTTATTGAGCATTAACAATTATTTAATAAATCCATCTTTTAATTTGAAGTTTGTAGTGGTTGCAGCATATGTTACAAGGCTTAACTTCAATAATTACTACTGGTATCTTTAATTTTTTATCTGGTAGTAAATGCTATTGCAATCTGTTATCAACATGCATTACCAGTACATTGTTTTACAAATTTTTAAACTTATTGGTAAAGTGCTAGTCAAATGCACATAAGTTTTTTAAGCTAGATATAAAACATATTAACTTATCAATTATGAGTTGTATTTAATAATTACTCAGTTGATTTAAAAGATTTCTTAAGTAAATTAAAAAAATGACCATAAAAATAAACTGTTAAAGAACAGTACAAAAGCTGTTATTAATTTATAATAAAACCAACATAATTTGGTTCTTTTCAAAAGATTGTAACTATTTTGCTTGTTGGTAAAACTGACCCAGAATTCCCAGTATAGTACCAGAAGGGAATGATAAGGAAATCAAGAGAAAAAAGATGTAAGAAATGATAGCAACCACAGGAGATACCAGGTTAATAATAAGCTGATCCAGTGCTGTAGCATAATGGTTAGTTTTACTAACAAAAATTGCTCACTGTTACTTTTTGTAAAGCCCCATAATTTTTTATAAGTAAAAAAAATTTATTTTCAACAAGTAATTAAACAATTGCGTAATTTCTGCCATTAATGCAATAACAGTATTAAGGTATTACCGTATTACCGTACTTTGTTACTGGCTTACAACTGTACATGGAAAAAATATAACACTTCAAATGTTGTTTACAACTATTTAAAACAAATAAGTTTTGAAACGTAACACAAATTTATATCAATTGAAAGTCTGTGAATTCATTACTGGCTCTTTGAGTGAACATGACTACAAAAAGAGCTTATTCAATCGACGTGAGAAAACTGTATATCAAAATTTTGTCTAGACAGAAGTTGTTGCACTGAAACTTTGTGCAGCATTGCCACCTAAAGGAAAATATTTTTACTTTGCTGGATTTGGAAAAAAATGTCCTAAAATTATAAGGATTAGTTTAAATTAATGGTCTCACCGTGGTCAATTAGAACATTCAAAGGTTGATAAATAGCAAAGAGTCAAGGGTAGTGGATAAATGCCTTGGTGTTGATAAGTAAAAGTTGTGTTTTTGTGGAATAAAACAACAGGCTACATCATTTAGCTACTTCGCTGGCGTCTGAAATTCTCCCAATTAATTTTAGCTTTTGACTTTGATAGTTAAAATTTCAATTTTCCAAAGAGTATACAAAGAAATTTTTTTAGTGATTTAATTTTCTCTTTGATTTCTTTGGCATTCAATTAATTTTGGTTTTTATTATTCGGATTCTTCTATTTAATTTTTGCTCTTGGCTTTGATAGTTAGGATTCCAATTTATAAAAGAATTCTCTCAATGCTTTAATTTCTTCTTTTTGAATTTTTGATATTTTGTAAAAATTAAACTGCCATTTTAGTTTTTTGTTCTTTTAATTTTTTTGACATTTTCCTAAATCAAACCGTCACTGACGAGACTTCAATAGTCGAAACAGCTGCTGTCTGGTGGAAGATTTTGCTCCGTAACAGTAGGCTACTTTTTATTCTTTCTCCGCAACAGTACTTTTTATTATTTATTTAGGCTACATGCGGCTTGCTAAACAATACCTTTATTTTCTTCTAAA
The DNA here is from genome assembly GCA_963680785.1 of Diplosoma virens. Taxonomy (NCBI): domain Eukaryota; kingdom Metazoa; phylum Chordata; class Ascidiacea; order Aplousobranchia; family Didemnidae; genus Diplosoma; species Diplosoma virens. The sequence continues at coordinate 41,712,751 of OY796889.1, forward strand.
GTTTAATTACAAGTTTAACTTCTTTTTACAATTGAAAGCCCCCAAACTATGTCATTAATTTTTTCAATGTTTTATGTCTAAATAAACGTTTTTTCAAATTAACTAGCTTGATTATTCAGTTCAGTTCAGTTCAGTTTTCTTTTATTTCTGCTCCGCCACATGAACAAAATAACAAAATGTTGAAAAGTTTGTGTGTTGTTAAAGACGGGGTTAGAAAAAGGAAGAAGCAACAAAACGAGTTGACGTTGTGTCTTGCTAATTAGCGATGAAAGGTGTGACTTGTTGTTTAATATAGAAGCAAGGTTGCTTCACCTCATTATAAAATTGTTTAAATAGAAAGAGAAAAAGAAAAGGAAAAAAAAATGTATAGGACCGAGGTTATTTGCTTAATAAAACACTGCTATGGGGGCGGTGCAATGGTGGGACCATAGCAGAGTTCGGCTGGATGAATATGATCAGTCCTTAAAAATATGTAAAAGCATGAACATATTCTACCAGCCCAACAGGCAAACAAACCCACCGAAAGAAATCCTGTTGCGGATCATAAGATCATTTCTCGAACAAAAACCTCAGTAAGAAAAATACAAAAACAAAAACATTACACCATTAGTAAAAAAAAAAAAACAAACAAAAAGAACACAAGAACAGCATAAGAAAACAATAAAAAAAAAAAAATAAAAATAAAATAAAAAAATCTATAAAAACCGATGCAAAGTAGTAACAATAAATAGTAAAATAAAATTTATGCAATAGCTAAAAAAATTGTTCAGGTAGAAACAAGAGTGATCCTGAAGAACTTTTCTTGAGTCTTTTCTTGACCGTTGTAGAGTTGAAGATTTTCAAATTGTTCAGTTGTTTTCCTGAAACACAAGAAAAGGAAGACCAGCAAAAGATATTAAATGATGACTTACGTAACAGTTTATTGGTTTGATTGTTGTTCAAGGAAGAATGCTTTAGATTTTTTAACAAATGTACTTAAGGATTTACATAGTTTTATTTTTTCAGGTAATTCATTCCAAATTTTTGGGCCAATGTATCTTATTGATTGTTTTGTTACTGTGTTTTTGCATGATATAGGTATGATTTGAGAGTTATTTCTAGTACTTACAGTGGAAGTTTTTCTTTGAAATATATTGTTAAATGCTGACGGTAATTGCTTATGGAATGATTTGTACATGAAAATTGAAATATTTAATTTATAGAGTTGTTGTATATTAAGAATATTATCTTTTGTTATTTTTTTGTTGCGTTTTTTTGCGGGATTAGTGCAGATTATCATATTAATAAACTTGTTGCAGATTTTTTGTAATTTATTAAGTAACACAGAGTGTCCATAGCACCAAGTTGTAATGCAATACCTTATATGACTCAGAATTAGTGAATGAAAAAGTGTAAGTAGAGCTTCTTGAGTTAGAAAAGGCTTTACTCTCATTACTGCATATAGCGATGATTTTAGTTTGCTGATTAGCATTGCCATGTGGTCTTTCCATGTTAGGCGTTCATTGAATATAACACCTAGCAATTTGACTGAAGTGACTCTTTCAATTTGATTTTTTCTAATAGTTAAAACTGAATCTTTTGACAATGTTTTTGTGGTACGAGAGCTAAATAAAATGTATTTTGTTTTTTTGACATTAAGGGAAAGCTTATTTGCTATTAGCCAGTTGTCAATGTTTTCGAGTTCTTTATTTCCTTTTTGAAATAATTAATTATTGTTTTTTGCACTAAGAATGATCGTTGTATCATCAGCAAAAGACAGGTTGTTGCTATATTTGAGACATTTTGAGAAGTCATTAATGTAAATTATAAACAAGAGTGGACCGAGTATTGAGCCTTGAGGTACCGAGGAAGAAATAGGTTCTATATTTGAAATACTTGAATTATAATCAACTTGTTGGGTTCTTCCAAATAAATAACTTTTAAACCAATCATGAACTGTGCCTCTCACACCATAATGATACAATTTATTTAGTAATATTTCATGATTAATAGTGTCAAAAGCTTTAGACAGGTCAAGAAAAATTCCAAGGCTATTCATTTTTTCTTCAAATGATGTTGCTATTTGATCAGTAAGCAGGGAAGTAAGATGACAAGTTGAGTGTCCTCGTCTAAAACCGAATTGATTTTCACTAATCAAGTTAAACTTATTTAAAAAAGAATATAAACGAATATAGACAAGTTTTTCAATTATTTTAGAAAAACAGGAAAGTAAGCTGATAGGCCTGTAGTTAGAAACATCTTTGGGACAACCTTTTTTAAAGAGGGGAATTACTTTGGTGTGTTTAAAGCAAGAGATAAATTTTCCTTGTGATAAAGATTGATTAAAGATGTAGCTAAGAATGGATATTACATTTTTAGGGAGATGTTTAAGTATAAATGAAGGTATACCATCCCAACCTGAACTCAACTTTGGCTTTAAAGTAGATATAATTCTTTTGATTTCTTGTGGGCATGTTGGATAAAAAAACATGGAAGAGGGGTTTGAAGAACCTAAGTAATCTTGATAGTTAGCAGCAGAAGCAGGGAGCTGAGATATCAGTTTACATGAGATAGTAGAAAAGTGTGTGTTAAATGTGTTTGCTATTTCTTTAGGTTCATATATCATTTTTCCAGCTTCTAAGATACAATTAGTGTTACTGATGTTTGCTTTAGTCCTTCCCAAAATTTCATTAATGGTTTGCCAAGTTTTTTTTATATCATGTTTATAATTTTTAAATTTGTTCTTAAAATATTCTCTTTTTTTTTGCTTAATAAGATGAAAATATTGATTTCTAATTTTTAGATACTTTTCTTTTGCTAATAAGTTATTTTTTTGTATATATTTTTTATGTAATCTGTCCTTTTTGTGAAGTAAGCTCCAAAGCTCTTTGTCAAACCATTGGCTATTCTGTTTTTGATTTTTTGATTGTTTAAAAAAATTTTGGTTAAATTTATTTAGAAAAATATTTTGAAGGTTTTGAAAAGCTAAATCTGGGTCAGAAGATGTAGCAACATTACTGTAGTCAATATTTTCGAGAGAAGCTTGAAAATTTATTAGATGAGAAGCAGAAAAGAATAAATTTTTGATTGGACAGGATTGTCTTAATTTACCAATTTCAGATATTTGAAAAATAGGAAAATGGTCAGAGACATTATGCACTAATATGCCGCTTGTTATATTGACACAAGTTATATTTGTCCAAATATGATCAATGGTGGAAGCACAATTATTTGTTAGTCTTGTGGGGCGATTGATTAAAGGAAAAAAATTATTATTAAACATTGTGTCTGTTAAAATTTCAGTGCCAGGGTCTTTTTGGTCAATGAGATTAATGTTTGTATCACCCATTATGTACACATTTTTGTTATGTTTTAATTTATTAAAGACAAAATTGAGGTATTCAAAAAATTTATTTAGAGATTTTGTATCTTTCTTAGGTGATCGATAGATTGTCCCACAGGTAACAACCTTATGGTCAAAGTAAATATCTATGAAAATTGATTCAAAGATTTTTTCATCCATTATATTTAAATCAGAACGTATGTCAAAGATCAGGTTTTTTTTTATGTACAAAGCTACTCCACCACCTTTATTATTTTTACGAGGATTTGACAAATAAATGTAATTCTTTAAATTTTTGTACTGTCCTGTTGAGTTAGGTTTTTCCCAAGTTTCATTAACTGCAATTATATGTGGACTAAAATCTAGAGCAGATATCAAACACTCAAACTTGGTAAAATTATTGGGGTTAATAAGTGATCTCATATTGATGCATATTGATGAAAAAGTATTTTCACTGGAGTTTTTAAGGAGTATTGCTGCTTCATTTGAGCTTAAATAACTATCATTTCCTAATGAACAAATTTGTGTTTCAGTGTCATTGGATACTTCTGTACAAATTTCTGGAAAAAGTTGGTTTAATTTTTTTGCATCATAGCTATGTTTTTGTTGATTTAGATCAGTTGTAAAAAGGTTTGAAAAATCAGAAGATTCTAAAGCATGAAAAGGAAATAAGGTTGCAGAGCAATTAAGACATATAGATTTATTTAAAGAATTTTTTGTATTAGAATGCTTATTAAAACATTGAGAGTGATAGTTTTGATTGCAGGAGTTACAAAGTGAAAATAGTTTTTTTTTTTTAATTTGTTGTTTACATTCAAAGCAAATAATTATTTGGCTATTACTACTGCACATCAGTTATATAAACAAACACAAAAAAGAAAAAAAATTACACAGACAAACAAAAAGATTAACAAAGAGAGAATATCAAAAATAAAAAATGCTAAAATAGCTTCTATTAAATTTATTAAATTAAATGCAAAATTTACTAATAGGTAAAAAAAAAAATAAAATTATTATGAGATAAGGGTACATGAAACCAGCCAATTTATAAAGATATATTAATAATTTTTTGTATTGGGAAAATTTTTAGTTTAGACTAAATAATAAAAATTAACCAATTCAGTATAGAATAAAAAAGATAGATCATTGTTTTACAGTTTGTGCATAACTGAGTTCACTTTTAATTTTAGTTATATCAATAAAATCATCAATTACCTTTTTTTTATTGTTATGAAAAACAAAAATCTCACCCTTCCAACTCCAAACTGGGCATTGTTTAAATTCCAAGCGAGCTTTCTCTAATAGCTGCAGTCGACATTTTGTAAGGGATTCTGTGATGATCATTTTAGTTCCTTTGAGAAGTCTTTTTTTTCTATATACTTCATTTTTTTGTGTCCTACGAATGAACTTGACAATAACTGGGGTGCCTTTTTTTGAGGGTAGTGGATGTGCAATGTCAAGATCATTTGCCTGTAAAGGTGAATCAAGTTGTAAATGTTCATTTAAAGTATTACAAACAAAGTTTTCTATTTCTAAATACTTCCCCGGTTTTGATTTTGGTACGTTTTCACATCCATGAATGACCAAACAATTTGACCGACTATATTGCTCAAGGTCATCTTGTCTTCTTTCTACAGCAGAAAACCTTTTCATGGTTGAATCAATCATCTGCTGCAGTTTTAGGAGAGCTTCTTTCATGCCATTGAGCTCATTCTTTTGTTCATCATTTTTTGATACATCTGTAACACAAATTTTGGAGGCAGCATCTGATCTTGGATTTTTAGATTTATTTTCATAATTTGATTCATAAACTGCCAACCTTTTTTTCATTGATTCCATTTCAATTCTAATCTTTTTTAAATCCTCCATTTTTTATGTTTGTTAGAAAAATAATAAAATTCAAAGTTTTTAATTTAACAATTGAGTACACCCAATAAATTACAAAGAAATTTGGCTTTAAAACTATACACCACCTATTCCATGTACCTTATTCAATTATTGTTTGCACTTTACCAAGTCAACTTTCACCAGTAATTGTCCCTCTAGCTGTTAAAGATTAGTGCAATGTGTTTGTAATTAGCGAACTAATAACGCAATATATTGGTCAAAATTGAATGAGTTTTGTATTTTTGCACAGTAATGTGTCATTTATCTCGATGGTAAGAGGTCAAATTACTCCCAGGTGTGTGCATTTTCTCGATCAGTTCAATGTAGGCTATTACAGGCCAAAAATGATTTTGGTCATATTCATTAAAGCAGTGGCAGAGTCAGGAAGGATTCCCTATTCATCTTTTTATAGTAAGTAAAAAACAGTACCTAAAAATGTAAAAAAATGCATAGTTGTGAAAGTGAAATCCTTTTTTTTTAGTCTTCATTTGCTTTTCTTAACATCTAGGCTTTCTTTTTTTTTTTATCTGTATATTTATCCTCCTGACTCGCAGGAAAGCGACGGAGGCGCTAATACATAGGGTAGGCAATTACCCCGACCTGCTTCCGGAGATGCCAAGATATTGCCGTCCGCTTGTAATTTAATAAAGATATGACTGTAATTTAGAACTGCTTGCCAAGACCACCAGCCAGGAAAAAGCGCCGTAAAGTGTCTTTCCCAAGGACACAACAGAATGGCCCGAGTGGGTTTTGAACCGAAACCATGTTGATCATAAGCACGGCGCTTTAACCACTCGACCACGCTGCCGAGATAGGCTTACTGTAGAATAATAGGCTATATATTTGGGTGAGAGCGACGACTGAAGAAAGTTTTTACGTAAGAGTGCGTGCCCGATTAGAGGGTCGTTAAAATAATTTTTATTAGTTTTGGTGTCGATGTGCCAAAATTTTTAAAAAGCAGTAGGCCTACCGCTATGGTTTAAAACTTTAGATGAAATCATTTGTCTTTAGTTTTTTCTTAGTTCAAAATTGCTTAACAAAAATAAAAAAAATCTGATAGTTTCTTGTCAAATTATTCAAAAAAGTTATTTTACAGTATCTTCTTTTAAAGTTTAGAAAAATAAGGAAAACTAAACTAAAATTTCTCAGGCTATTTTTTTTATTATATTCATTTTCTAATTAAACTCGCCTTATAAAAGAAGCAAATTGATTTAATATAAAATACGTATTAATAATTTTGTTTCTTTTTACTGTACGGACTTTGCAAACTTTAAAAAATAACGTAAAAAAAGTAGGTTCCTACTTTTTACGTTATTTTATACAGTAAAAAATAGAGCATAAATTTTTTACATTATTTTTTAAAAGTTTGTTAAACTTTAAAAAAACGAATGCAACTAGTAGGCCTATTATGCTGTACCTATTATTAGTGTGTGGTGTATCGAACCCACGACAAACCTTAATGTTCAATGCAACCTTTTTCCAGTCACCTAGCGGTCATAGCAACCGTTGCTAAGCCGAGGAAGTTTTTGTTTTTTTTACTTTATTTCAGGAGTCAAGTCATAAAGGGATAGCTTACGTATTTAAGTGATTTAAATTTGAGTTGGGATTTCAAAATTGGTTTAAAATTGCTTTAAATTTTACAATTTGTTTAAAGTTTAATTTTTATCTAAGTGTTTTTATTGGTTGTACCATAGGGTTACCATATTTGAATAGGTGGAATCAGGGGCAGACTGAGAGTGTTGTAGGCCCTCGGGTAGAAAATACAATGGGTCTCCCTCTCTCACTCTTTACAGATATTGAAATAAATTAACACAGCAGAGATATCGGTCGATAACTCTTTGGGTCCCCCACGGGCTTTGCTGGTTTTGGGATCGCGACCTCAACCGCTCTTCTCCAGATCTTGGGAATTTCGAGTCGGCGCAAACAGAATGGCGCGAATAGGTTTTAAACCCAGAGATGGTTTTTGAACCCAAGTAGGTTTTGAAGTTGGTCACGAGCCCGGCGCTTTAACCACTCGACCATACTGCCGACGATTTTGGATGATCCAAATTATACATGAACAAAATTTTAGGTCCTTAAAAAGGTTTAAGTTTTCATCTAGAAAAACACGTAAAATTTTTTTGTAAAGATTAAACATAGACTTTTTTCATCTTTCATTATTTAATTTTAACGTAATATCTTTGAATAAAATTCCCTGACAACTAAAATTTAATCCGCAAATTTAGTTGAAGATCAGAAATAGTCATTATTTTGATATCCAAAACAGTTGCAGCCAAAAAATGCACGCTGGATTAAAATGATGTAACTTTTTTTCATATAAATTTTGTGATTCTGATTTTAATTGTCAGGAAATTGAAATAAAAGTATTACGTTATAATTAAACAACCAAAAAAGTCTCTTACTAAACCGATTTCGTCCCGCGATAAATCTACAGTCAAGAATTTGGCTTCCGATGGACAAAAGATTGGACATCCGCGATCTTATAAAACATTATTAAGTTTTGGAAAATTTTAATTTTGTTAAAAATTTGATGCAAAAATAATTTTGAAAGTTAGTAACCGACAGTGTTTCCTCTCACTGTAGATTTTGAATGCTTTCTTCAAGTTGACCAGTGATCGAAATTAGTCAAAACTCATCTGTTGAGTTCGATACTGTTGACTAGTTAACTCTCAAAAATGTTTTAAATCTTTTTTATTGAAAACTATCAATGTGCGCAAGCTTGTTAATAAAAATCAAATTAATATTGCAGTTCTGTACATGTCTTTGCTAGCTTGATATTTATAAAAGAGAACTGAAAAGCACGTTGTAGGACGTTGGTTGAAACTGTGTTTACTACGTAAGGTCACAAAACCGTGGCTTGGCCGATTATAACTGACTGCGAATTCGCGTTTGTTGTAACATTATTTGATTGGTCGAGTGGAAGATGGATGAATATATAATTGCCAAATACGGCGATACGAATAGTCCTCTCTACGCAATTATTTATCTTTTTTGTGGCAATCAGTGATTACTTCATCAAGTTTTTTAGACTCTTTAGATATTTAGCAAACTTGTTTAAATTTTTTTGGTATTGATAAAATTATTTGCTGACTTTTTGTTTCAAGTTCACGTTTTAAGATTTGAGTCATTTAACATGAATGTAGAGCTGTCTACCGATAGTAAACTTACTGATGAGAGTTTAAACAAGGAAAATCAACTCACGAAAGGCAATTAGCCCTCGCCACGGATGGTTACATAATAAAAACACCTACTTTTTATAAAATTATAATTTCCAATTGCTTAACTTTACTACTTTAGGGTAATCACTTTTGAGATCTGCCAACAGAAGACGAAATTAATTGCTCGAACCATCGATTTTTTATGAAATAGCCTATTCATAAATTCTAAATACACGTGTTATTATTTGTATATTTTCTTTTAAGTTTTGTCTACTTTGGTTCTGTGTTTTGTTTTTTCTTTATGATATTGGCGGCTTGACTGATATAAGTAATAAATGGCTTGTTGAAAAAGGCCAATTAATTGCAGTATGTACAGTAGTATGTTGACGATAAATTTTGTTCGATATGCAATTAAAGAACCGAGTGACAAAAATTTCCAGATGCTCCCGCTAGGTGGCAGAGTGGTCGTTCACTTTATTTTTTGGTTTTTCGAGATACGAGGAACTGAAGACGCGGCTCGGTTCGGGCGCAAATTATTCTCGTACGTCGAGATGCCACTGTATTAGCGATCATCGTTTGTGCTGATTACTTTAATCAACTACTGCAGTGATCTATAAACTTTTCGAGCAGGGAGCCGTATGTAGATATTTTCGGGCCTCTTCGGGCCGAATTTGGCCCGCCCACGATAGTTTGGAGTCTAAAACACTAAATTTTAGTGACAAAAACACCATTGACAACATGCAGCGGGCCAGATAAAATCACCTCGCGGGTCGGATCCGGCCCGCGGGCCGTAGTTTGGTGACCACTGAACTCCTGTATATAAGCTCATTCAACAGCGTAAATTAAGGTAGGGGGCCAGGGAGAATCGTACAGTGGCCTTGAAGTAGGATGAATGGATTATACGATAATGTTGTTTTTATCATAATTTTAGTTTCAAAAAGTTTAAACTTCAAAGTCGATGCTTTATTGAAAAACCAAAATAAAACAAGCAAAAAAATCACAAATTATTTTGCAAACTTTGCGTTTTTAGCAGGTGGAAAACTACTCCGAAAAACAAAATATAAAAACAAAAAATTCATTCTTCAAGGAAAAAAATTGTTTCGGCATCTGATCAATCAACGAGTTTTTAAAATGTGATCTTTGAACATAACATTGAAAACTCTTTCAAAACAATGAGTCTAAGCGAGCGCGCGAAGAAATTTTTCGTAAGAAATCTCGTTCCGTAACTTTCTATCATAGCGACTCGAGAGCTTGTATACGTCATTTGAATCGCGGAAAGACACGCCGAAGTCCGATAAGATTTTTAGAAACGCATCCACTGATATTCTTCCGCAATGGCGTTTATCTTCTTTCCGCATCGCCCGACCCACGAAAGGTAGCTCTTTAGCGCCAATTTTTGGTCGGAGACCAAGGGCAAGACTTTCGTTTGCTAAACACAGAGTTTTAAATTTCCCACAAAAACTAGAATAAAAAACATTTCAGTTTCTTTAAAAGTAGAATCGAGAACAATGTTATTGATGTTTGGGTTGATTTTACTTAAAACCGACCCTGTCATATTTAAAAAGAAAAAAAATTAAGAATGCCCGATTTTATATCGAGCGTTGTCTGAATTAAAGACCAATAACGTGGGTTTTGTTAAAAATGTTGCACAAAATGTAAAAAAATTATTAACAACTGGAAAATAACTTTTCTCTTGATTCCTATTTTTCTCATAACCCTGCCGGACGCTTTGTCAAGTTACGTTTTTATAGCCAAAGATGATTTCTACGAAAATATAATTAGTAAGATGCTACTTTATCTTCTTCTTTGTACATAAAATCAATTTGTTCTATACGACAGCGAAATATAAATTGTAAATGGCTTTCTATATTTTTATCAATAAGTAAAAATTAATCAATTTGTTCTCTTTTATAACCATAAAAATTTTATGATTTGAAAAAATTATTTTTTAAAAAGATAAAAACGCTTACATGTTCGCGATCCGGGAGTTGAAGGGGGGTGACGTGGAAGACCTTCAAGCAGGCCCCGGTATTGCGTAAATGGTTTCTCTTCATTTGCTGTTTTCAATTTCTTCTGATGATCTGATTCAAAAAGCAATCGACAATTTGTTATTGAAAATACTGAATAGCAAATTGTGTTAAAGTTGGAAAAGCAATAATGTAACTCACTTTTGACTATCTACGCTGCTCCGTAGCGTTAAAAAACTATCGACTGTTTCATGATAAGCTTAATGTTAGTAGTAAAAAACCACAAATATATATTTTCAGCAAAAAACGACAAGTTTTATTTAACAACTTTTGGTTGACAAACTCACTTTGAAAAGTTTCTTCCAGATTCTTCCTGAACGGTTTCGTCACACCTGGTTGAACATTGACTCGTTTAAAAGGGGGTGTTAAGGGCGCATTGTTCAGGGTGATGTATTCTGGTTTTATTGGCGTAGGATGGCGGTAGTCGTGCTGCTTTGGATAGTCTCGACCCCCGTAGGCTTTCGGATAAACTGAAAAGTCTCAACAAAATGTATTCAAGTGGCGGCATATGATCGCCAAAAGATTTTAACAATTCAGAAAATTTAGAAAGGCTACGGGAAAAAACATTTTAAAACCAGTTTTTGAACTGAAGCTGTCGTCATAGAATCAATAATATTTACTAACGTAAAAAAAATTTCCCGTCTTTTTTCTTCCATACAGTCATTTATCTTGAAGTAAAATTTTAATTCTTTTCATTTATTTGAAAATGAGCGCAGAGTAAGTAAAGCATTGTCGACTATCATCATTAACCTCAGTTCAGCTTGGAAAGGCTAATGTTCTTGCACAATAAGCCACGGTTTAAACTCTAACCTCTTTGTGAATCGGAAGAAAGTCGGGGTTGACTCTCCCAACCACTGGAGTCATATTTCTTTTCTTTTTTGTTTTTTACGTAATACTCCATCAGCCGGAAATAATTGGTCTTGCCAGAAATTCGCGACTCAAGCATCTCAATCAGATAGTGGAGTTCAAGGTCCGAAATGTCGACCGGTAACCCACGAAGGATCTGGAGCATTTCCGTCTGGAAACCATTTTATTGAAAAGATAGAATAAGGGCGTAGTACAATAACATGCCAAGAGTTTTTAATTTTTTGAAATAATTCCCTCCTGCACATGAACACCTACGCAACTTTCGGCAACAAAATTCTCAATAAAGTTTTTTTTACAAAAAAAAAGTTCTTATAGCAAGCTTGCTGCATTTGTTTCATATCGACAGTCTTGCATATAAAGCAAAGCGTTGTGTTATACTTTCTTCAAGGCCTACCACAGTATATAAGGTGAATGCAAACACCAGAGTCAAAAATGTGAGTTTTGTGTCCAGCAGTTTTGTCCTTACTAAAACGTTCAAAATATAAAATAAATAAATTTACTTTTTCAATTCTTGAGGTTCCCATCGGATCAAGATAGCGAAGCTTTTTCTTCAACAACGACCAATGCGTCACAATGGGAACTCGAATTTTTTCCAACACGTGACTGACAATAGCACTGTCACGTGATGCTTTGCTAAATTTGTCTTTGATGCAAAATATTAAAATCATTAAATTTTTAAACGATTAACTGTAAGGAGTCTTAAAAACTTGTTTTCAGGACAGCTTGTCATAATCTCAGTAGATACATACGAGTAAGTAGCAGGCTCGATCACAAGCAGCGCAACATAATTTATTCACCCCACACACACCACTCGCAACACCCATGTTTATGTTGCTTACTGGGCATGGCAGTTGAGTAGTAGATACGCATAACTTGTTGCAAGATGGTTGGCATGGAAACGGACTCCATTGGACGGGTAATCGGTAAACTAAGCCACAAGCGCGATAACTCGCTGGGAGTGAGCACAAATCCGCATCTGCATCAAAAAAATTATCTTCCTGATCTCGAACTTTTTATTGTTTTCTGTGACATTTTTTTGGCTGGTTTCGCGGTTCAATTTTCGTCTTATCGTGTCGCAGTGTTCGTGTGTATCAAACTTATCGTGTTCGTGTGAATCAAACTTTTTATCGTGCTATGGTGTTTAGTGATATAATCATCTGCACATAAAAGAAATAAATTTTCAAGGAATGGGTAACTATATTTTTTTTCTAATTCAATTCAAAAATATTTTTGTCTTAGTCAATACAAAAACTTTACATTTGCAAAGTGGTGTCAATTTAATGAATTGTAACAGCTTGTTCGCGAAAGAGTTTTCCCAATTCTTCTTTCTATAGTTGACAAAATCAGAAAAGGAGCTTATCTTCAAACCATTAACTTTTCAATAACTCGCTTCGATCTAGGTTTTTTGGAATTCCCATGCATTTAATAATCTTCCTACTTGAAGAAGATAAAGTCCAGCTTCTCCTTGTCCACCCGGCAGAAATCCTCACGAACAATTAGATCATACTCTTTCTTGAAGTTGCGGAACTTGTAAAGGAAGACGTCGAGCATTGTTGCCTCCAGCTGCTCCAACGGTCGAGGTTCGTGTCTGAATAAGAACGCCTCTAAAAAAATTTGAAAGCCACAACCTCCCCCCCAAACCCAGGATACTTCATTTCAGGCTTGCTTTTTGTTCTAGGTTTGTTGAAAGTAAAACTTTTCGCCATAAATTGCAAATTCAATTAAAAACGATTTTTTTACAAAAAGATATTTTCTTGGTTAAAAACTTGTTTGTAGGGTTTCATACAACAGAAAAAAGTTTCAGTCAATAACCATTTATTTCAAATCACCGGCAACTTTTATCTAGTAATTATGTTGGATAAGTTTAAACGCAAGCAATATTTTAAGATAGGAGAGCAGAGTTTTATTGTGAGCAATTTATGAAATAAAGAATTAATCATAGACTATCAAATATTATCCTGCTGTCTTGACTCAATCTTCCTCACCTGTGGGTATGGTCCGATGGATCCACTGCCATATTCTTTAAGTACCTATCTTTGTGTTCCCTTAGCCTGGATTCTTCTCCTTCTTTCTCTACCCAAGGATCTTCCGCGTCAGATGTAGCCGGTCTGCGGAAGCAACATCAAGTGAAGAATGATGTTGTTTGATAGATTACAAGTATGGCGTCAAATACGGTCTAATGCCTGACAGCTTCCAAAAAAATTATTTATTTCAAAACTATTAAGCGTTAATAAATTATATCAATTGACAAACAAAACCAACTTTGCTGTAAAGATTGATTACCTTAACATTACATCAAATTTTGCCAGGAAATCGCCGTATTGAATGTATCCTTTATCTTCTCCATTGTGTTGAGGAGGTGAAACAAATCGAACATGCCCTGAAGTAACGAACTGTTCCCACGAATTGGATGAAATCAAAATACCAAAGCGATTTTCCAGAGCTGCTTTGAATTCACTCTAAAGTTAAGAAAGCAAATTTGTTAAATAGTTTTTTTGTGTTAAGAAACCTATATATTGTATATAAGATATTTTGCTGGTTCTAATTGTGAGACCCCAACAGAAACAAGCACTTTAGCTATTGAGTGAATCAAATAAGATAAAGCAAAGATATTTAGGGACAACAACGATAATTTCTTCTTCTTTTTATGATCGTTGTTTTAGTTCTGCTTTCTTTTTTAAGCGGAGCCACGATTATGGGAAGCAGCGAGAGTCCGTCGAGTTTTTTCGTAAAGTTGACTTTCCTAAGGGCAGAACGGAAATGTAAACTGAAGCAATGAATTGAAAAATTACATCTTTCTGCTCACAAGTTGGAGTGTCATCACACTGTGCGATTTTTCCGTTAGCAATATGTGATGATTTATAATAGCATTATCTTTTCAGTAGAGCCAGCAGTATTTTTATGTGACTTTCTCAATTTTGCTTTGCTGTAGAAAGTAAAATAAACAAAACACCTCAGTGAGGAGTCCTGTGACACTGGGATCCATTTCATGGAAGAGACTGAGAAGTGCAAGAAACTCCTTATGAAAGATGTCGAGAAGTTTCCTTTCGAGATGAGAAGCGTTCATCCCATCTGATGGAGTGGCAGGAGGCGAGTGTTCGTGGAATCTGGGATTGAAAGAATCTTTAAAAGATCAGCCAAAAAAAATTTTTAAATATGCTTTTTTAAAGCAAATCAGCCTCCTATGAAAACCAAAAAATTAATTGATGTATTTATGCAATAAATATTTGTTGTAAAAATATATTTATAAAAAATTAAAAAGATATTGAAGCAAGATTTAAAAAATAAATTCTTTTTACAGATGCTCTTGATTCTTCATCACTTTGCTGAGGGTTCCTCTCTTCGATCGTGTTTGAAGCCTCCTCAACAACAGCTTGTAATTGACCAAGCCATCATTTCTTCTCAAACCGTTCCTGTCGAAATCTTTCAATGTAAAAAATTGATTTCGTGTAGAAAACGTTTCAATTTATTGCGACAGCGCTGCTTCTAATCCTGACCCCGCGACACTTTTTTTAAACCCTGATGCTAAAGCTGAAAGCGCCGGCTTATTTAATCGGTTTCATCAAAGTTTAAAATCAAATCATCATTACTTTGATAAAAAGTGTTCCATTGTCGTTGCAGTTATTACTAATCCAAAGTTTCTGAGTACGCTTCTCAGGTCGGGTTTCTTGATCGTCCCTGTCGATTTATTGCTTTTTGACTCAAGAGCTTGCACGAAATGAGTTTGTCCGCTGTCAAACTATAAAAGAAATTTTGAAGAAGTAAAAATATTTACAAAAGCAAAAAAATTGCTTGAGATCAAAAGATCTCGCTAAATTTTTGATTTTCTATAAAATTGATTTGAATCACCTTCTTGGACAAAAAATTTACTAGGTCTCCATCAAATACTTTTGTTGAGACTTCCATTGAAGTTTTGGGCCGATTAGTTGGGGAAGGAGGCGGCCTTGTTTGAGGGTGGGGTGTTTCTAAACAAAGTATTAATCAAAGCTACACTATTGATGCTGATACAAATAATTTAAACGGTTTTGAATAATAAAAAAAATAGCTTGAAAATGTTGATTACGAATTAAAAATTTAACAAGATTATTAAAAGAAAATGAACTATATCAAACTTATTGCAAAATTGCATAATAATTACATTCTCACCAAGGCATTGTGACGTATTCGGACGCCTTGATGTTGGTGGACGGGACCCAGCAGTTGCAACATTAAAACTGAAACGTCAATTTTATTTTGTTTTGTATTTTGCAAAAATAAATACGAGAGTTGCCGATCAATGAGATAAAAAAGAAAAATTAAAAAAAAGTCTTTAATGACAAACTCCTTAAAATTAAAAATAGTGGATTTACATACAACTACAAATAACTAAAACGCTTTAACATTTCACTTAACTCTTCTCAATTTAAACTGCAATTAACCGTAATCCCTACTCACTTCAAAGGTTCTGCTATGTTTTTTGTTTCTTTTTCTTCCAACATTTCAGAACCCTTTTTTAAATCAAGTTTTCCACGAGAATCCAAACCAAGATGTTGGAAGAGTTTGGAGGTGTGGATGGCGTAAGGACTCGCTCCATCCAGTCTTAAACAAATCGTGTTTGTTTCAAATTCGACCTTTGTTTTAAAGCCATATGTGGCTACAACAAGAACAAGTGTTTTACGTAATACAACGCTTGAAGCATGTTTATAAACTTAAGCTTTCAAGGTTTTAATTGTTTTTTTTAAATATAATATGTTTTATCTAGAAAAGAAAACAGTTACTTTCGCAATATTCTCGCCACAATAGTGTCAGAAGAGGGTATATTAAGCTTCTCCAAGCACTCTCTCAGTTGGCCTGGTATCACGTATGCCCCGTCCCCAAAACACATAGGGGGAAACAAATCCTCAAAATCCAACTTTCTAAAAATAATTTTACCATAAAAACTATGAAATAAAAGTGCTCCAGTTGCACCAACCCTGTCGCTGTCATTGCTTTAAAAGCTTTCCATGATTCCTCAGCCTGGTCCTCGGGGGAAAGAAACAGGGTTTCACCCCCCTGAAATAAAGTAAAGAGTGAGGAACTGGTTTAAAATTATTCTTTATACAAAATTAATTGTTGTAAATAGGTTTTATTAATTCAAGATGTTTTCCTCTGCTCGAGATTCGAACCCATGTCTTTCTGAATACGATTCTGTTGGCAGCCCACTGATTCTGGAGTTACTCACCGGAGCAGACGAGCGCGCCATCGAGCGGAATTTGTCGGGAGGAGAATTAGGAATTTTCTGGAAATAAGAGACTTGATTGGGATCTGGCGCCCCACCGTGTGATGAAGACCGACGAAAGAAAGAGAAGAGGTCCTCAAACGTGATGACGCTGCTTTTATCCAATTCCATCCTATGGCATGGAGTATTTTATAATTGTCGAATGAAATGTTGCATTAAAACAAAATCAAAAGGTTCAGTCAAAAGCTTTAACATTGAACAAAAGCATTCGAGGAAACTTTATAAAAACGTAAAAACTTTTACATCATATTTCGCATTTTGTGCAAATAATTTCCAAAACAATCTAATTCTATTTTTCAGCTACCTTTGCAAGACGTGAGCGATTTTTCGGGGTGATAAATATCCACATAAATTCCAGAGAATTCTAGAAAAAGCTTCTTTTGTAACGTTTCCTTCGCCATTTGGATCATTAGATCGAAACAATTTTTTGACGGAATGAAAATTTCCGGAGCGCAGCCTATCCTCCAGGACTCTCAAAATCTGTTCATTTGACGCCATCATTCAAACAACACAAGTAAAATTAAGTTTGTAAATTATTGTTGTATAAATAGTGAAAATTCTCCCAAAAGATGGTGTTTTCTTTTAAAGAATTGTGAACAACTACACCAGTAAAGAGAATCAGATTGTACTCTTACTATTCTCACAGTCTAACATTATCCAGCTCTTCGTTCTAAGCGAGGCCAGATGTTGTAAAGAAAATTTCCGGCTGATTACTTGCAGGGGTTTGTATTAATGGCTGCTTATCATGGGGGATGGAAATGTGTGGACGTATTGGAATCAAGAAGTAAAAACCTAAAGGGACCCCTGATGAAAATTACATCCTGTAACGTTGCACATCCCTGGCACGGACAGCTACGCTTCAATGATGATTCAACCAAGAGCTGGGAGAAATAAACGTTTAAAATTACTTATTTTCTCTACGCAGTAAGATGTAGATTGCAATAATCAAATTTCTAAAGGTTTGAAATAATTTTAGAGGAATATTTTTTTAAGATGATAACATTGAAATCAAGGGTTGATAAACTAGAGCCTGGATGCCAGATCTAAACCACATCCCGGATTGATGAGACCCACCAAACAACTTGTCATAGTTCGCATTGATGAGACCCACCAAACAACTTTTCATAGTTCGCTTTTTTATTAAGCACAGTAGCTTTGGAGATGCTATCAAAAAATAGCAAGAATAAAACGTGTTGTTGATGTTTATCGGGTTCCTATGTGAACATTTGAAAATTTGACCACCTTCGATATGGGTGAATTTTTCAGCCTGCAATGTGTAAGTGATTTTTTTCGGCCTGCTTCGTGTGGATGACTTTTTTCATCCTGCTATCTGTGGTTTACATTTGATGCTTTGAAATCGTAAAAGTGCTTATTACGTTGAATAAAGCATGTTTCTTAATTATTTAGATTTCTTGATCGGATTCGGTTTTCGAAATCTTAAAATATATTTCCTTATCATTCTTTATTATAAGTAGTGTATTCCAAAGCAACAATTAAATAATTTAATAAAATAGTTTTTTGACAACGTCCAGAAATTGGTTGACAGCATGTCGCGCAGTTGGGTCTTGTCTTACAAGTCAAACGAATAAAAAAGTTGGAAGCAAAAATAAATGCTGAAACTAAAAAATAAATAAATGATGTTTACTTCGAAAACTAATATTAATTTCGGATTACTATGTGTTTTGTAGAAACTTTATAAAGCAGGCTTTGGTGGTGCTGGGAACCCTAAACTTAAAGGTGTTTGTTTATTGCCTGTGCCGTGACGGCTGGTAAATGGAATGAGCAGTTCACTATGGCTATTCGTCATGAAGCGAGTTCTTTCCGAGTTTTTTTGTAGATTTTATCCGTTTGATGGAACTACTGAGCTCCTTATTCAAGCTGATTGTAAACAGTCGCAAACGCCACGCAGTGCATGTTACATTTGCACTTTAAAAGAATTTCTTACGTTTTCACTTTGAGGATACACAAATAAATTCCACACTGCAATTAGTCTTCTGTTAACAACTAACCTGAGTTAGATGTATAGTAAATAAACGCTAAATACGTGCATTAAAAGGCTCGTTTCCATTACGAACGTTGGCAAGAGTATTCTTTGTTTGTTTTATTGATTTCTTTGCTTCTCTTAGCGCTTGAACAACCCGGTAAAAAGTAATAAAAAATCAATTAAAGGAATAATCCCGCCAACGCTTCTTGTGAAAAGGAGCCCTGAGACAATAAAAATATGAACATTTTATGACTTTTTAGACATCTTCCATATCGTAAAGCTAGCCTCTCACCCTCCTCCCAAACTGTTTTTGTTTAAAAAAAGCTTTTCCAAAAATTTTTTTAATGCTACAAACGTCGACCGAATTTTGTTTAAAATCAAAAAACCTTCTGAAAATTGATAAAACCATGCTAAAAAAAGAATTTTTTACATGAAGTTAGCTTTACGTATTCTTTGCGTTTAGTAACTCTTACAACAAGCGTGGGTACAAGGAGAAATTAAATGCTGCTTTTGTTTTACCAAAGCATCCTTTCTTTGTGAAAGTGATAGTCTTAGTTATCAATGGTTTTTGTTTACAGATAACATTTTAAATCGATGAAAAGAAAAAGGACTACAATGTCATCACTGCTTAAATCGCTCAATACCACGAGTTATTTTACTCCGACACAACAAAGATCAAGATGCTTATAATTTGAACCATTTTTTTGTAATTTAATCTTTCTATTTTGAAACCTATTGAAATTGTTTTCGTAACTAGATAAGCCATTTAAATTATTTAATAGCTAATTTAATGACATTAAATGTACGATGTTTACAAAAGTAATTTGATAGATTATAAAGAACTATGTTTTGTAGAATGTGGGTTGAATAATAGGCGTGAATTTTATGAAGTGATATGACGTTGTTATGCCAGCTGTAAGAATTTTATAAAGTCATATGACGTTGTTATGCGAGCTGCACACGGTTTTGAAAATGTTCAAATTAATGATTTGTTGCTTATCAATCACAAATATCATGGGCGTTGTCAGAAAATACAGTCCCTGGACCAAATAAAAATAGGGCCCATCGAAATAACTTAAAAATGAAAGCCAAAAAATGGTTTTCGCCTTTGAAAATTAAGCAAAAATTGAAAAACGTCTTTATTCGAATTTAGGTCCTTTAAAATTTTCGGGCCCGGTTATAAAAATATTCACTGAACCCTAGTGTCAATCGCGCTAAACAATTTCATCAATCACAAACATGAGAAAAACCCAACCTCTTCTGTTGAAATCCTCCGACTGTCATGGGAGGTAATGGATCGAGACGTCTCCTCTCTGCCCACGCTAAAGCCCGAACCGGCCACACTCTGCGCACGAGCCGATAGATGTGGTGATGCAGAACGAAACGACCAATCAATGGAAGCTATTCCATCACGAGACTTTCTAAAATAGACAGATTAGGACACTCATGTCTTTAGTGTGATTGACAATTGCTAACCCACCCCGATATAGAGAGGGCCTCCCTACTCCCCAATCTCGATAGTGGGTGAGATATCGATGGAAATCGTTGAGGAACACTGGGTGCCATGACAACCCTCCTCGATTACCAAACAAAATTAACAAACTTCCAACGCTCGCTGGAAAATTTCATGTGAAAAACAGTCAATGAATAAAAATTATAAATTATAAAAGCTAACTCCCGATACAGTTTCGGGGTTTGAGTTCAAAACTTTCCAACGGCATTCGAATTACAGAATCTCAACTTTATTTTGTTGCGTTATTAAGCGTCGATTGAAGGCAATTTGATTATTCATCAACGTCCACTGACTCACCCTGAATTGGTCTAATGAGCCGAACTCTTTTGCTTACAACTATTGCGCATTAAAAACCAGGAGAAAAAAATTCTGCTTTGTAAAATTAAAAAAAGCAAAAAATTAATAATCAATTTACTGTTGGCTGAAATATGGTCAGTTTAAATTTCAATTCATAGAAAACATGAATGAAATTAAATCTTTAAAAACTTTCGATGTTTTCGAACTGCCAAAGCGACTCGCAAGAACACGACCTCGACCACGAAATTAACTGCTGCTGCTAATCTCTGTGTAAACATCAACTTATCGAAACCTTAATTACAGCGATCGCTGGAGACGTCCAGCACTTAGCGATCACGACTGGTTGCCGCGAAAGAAAGGTCGTTGTGTCGGTCACAATGAAACAATGCCGTCATGACGTCACGGAGCTCGCGTGCTTATCCGATTGCTCGACTTGTAACTGTCAATGATCCTGCGAACAGGTCAATGACATTCGATGCGTCGCAGCCAGCACTTGGCCGGTTGTTGAGATTTAATATCGCTCGACAGGATATTGCGGATGTGACAATAGAAGACGAGATTAAAACTGATTCATAACAAGTTGTGCCGAAGAATGCAAGGCTTGCTCGGAAAAAAATTCTTTCTTTCTTTTGTTTTTTTAAATTATTTCTGTCTTGACAGTAACCACTTGTATATCATACATTTTTGAGATGCACCAGATATCAACTTTATTGCAAACTTATATTTTTTTGTAAATTATTTTCGCATTTGCTGAACAAAAAAGTGGAAACCTTGGATTTGTATTAAAATATTAGTTATTCAGCATTTATCCTTCTGAATGGTAGAATAGAACGCAACAAGGGGCGTTAAAGTTAGAGTAGCCAGCAAGTGGTCCTCTAGGCCTAAATTTGCAGGAAATTTTTGGACAGATGTCTGGTTCATAATTCTTTTCGATAAGCTTGGGTTTATAATCTGGAAGAAAAACGTTGTCAATTGACGCAATAATTGAAAATAGCGTAAAAAGAAAATAGTTCGTTCATGAAACTCTCTCTGTTCTCTTAAAAAAGTGTTTTGTCAAAAGTTTTCATGTTGTAAAAAAATGAAACCTTTTCAAAAAGTACGTTTTTTATTTCTCTAGCCAATTTTTTGTTGTTTGAAAGAGGATCCACTCTGGTTAGACACAGATTGAATTGGAACCGAGGGTTTATTCTTTTACTAACTCAAGGTGCTGTACTACCCATATTAAATATTGTTTATTGGCTTGCCATACCTCTCAGTTTGAGGGGGACAGTCCGGATTTTGAGCCCCTTGCTCCGGTGTCCTGCCAACTATTTTGCTACCGTCTTCAAATGTACAGATTCATAAAAATTTAAAAAAAAATTTAGTAAACACCAAAAAAAGGTCATCAAAAAAATGATCAGGCATAGTCAAAGTGATGCTCTTTTTTATTTTTTTGCTTTTCAGGGATATCTGGAATTTAGTTGTCTTGATAATTTTTTGGTCTTTGTTTAATTTAGAACGTTTTTTTTTATCTGAAATGTCAAGAAGATTTTTTTGGTTGGGTCTTTACTCAATACTCAAATAATGGTTTTTCACAAACAATATTCATGCATTATTTGCGATAAATTTACTCTAGCTACAAATAAAGTCCCCCTATTATCCAATTGCTAAACTGTGGTAATCAATAACTTTGCAAGCTTGAATCGTTTAATGCGGCTCACCACTAAATCATTATTAGCATTGACAAACTTTATGGGGATGGTGGAAGGCAGATTTTACGCATGGGTGTCAGAAAAGAGGGGAGCAAAATCAATTCTTGAGAAAGACCATTTCTGAGACGGTGAAGCCTGCTTCCTTTTCTGTCACTGGTAGTAAGGGTGAAACTTAGGTTGCGGAGAAGTTCTATGATCCTTTGGATCACGTGTTTATGAGGGAGGAGTCTTAGCAACTCGGAGGTAAGGGCGCAGTTCCGGGCACTGAGGTAGGCAGCTATTAAATCAACAATGACCACACAAACTTTCTCCTTTTCCTCAAAAAAAAATTCTTGATGTTTCTGTGAACAAAACAACTTGATCCACGGTTGACTTTACAGTTTGACTAAGCCAGCCATGTTCCCGAGGGAGCGATGGATTTTTGGTAAAACGCGGCTTAGATAAGCCTCTCAAAGATTTATGACTAAGAAAGAGGTTATTGTGCATTTTCTATAAACTACAAATAATTTAAGAATCGTTGTCACACGCTATTACATAGTACCTTGGACTGATTTTTTGGTAAATAAAGTAGTCAGTTTATTTGGTTCTATTACAGTTATTACTCATCTTAAATCACACTTTCACGCTTTTTTCGTAAACATCTCAAAGAAAAAATTTATTTTATATGAAAACAAGAATAATAATCGTCCCTCAATAATCAGCAAAAAAAGCTAGTCTTAGGACAGTGCTTTTGAACTTTTTTTATGGCGAGCCAAATGTTAAGCAAAAATAGAGAGCAAAGCTTTGGCGACCCAATTTTTTTACTGATTTGAATGCAAGCAAAAAAATCTTAATTTTCGACCAAAAATCGTAGCGATCTCTAAAAAAGTCTCCACAGTGAGTCTGTCTCGGATTTCTTGATTTTCGTCCCTAAAAACTAGCGCTTTAATTTTTACACAACTACAGTCGTCGGCGTCCCAAACAAATTCAACTCAATTTTGGCTTGAGACCCAGGACTGAAAAGTGCTGAAAAAAGAGTAACTGGAACTAAAAAAATCAAAAATTAAAAGCTCAAGTGTTAGTAGGACAATGTAAAAGCTATAAACTTGAACGCATACTGAACTAAAATAAAAATTTATTAAGATTGCAGCCTTGTCAGTCGGCAGCAATTTTGAGTGGTAAAGTGCGCTGTATTAATAGCAAATGTAATCAAAACGGTCCTGGTTTTAAACTTTTCCCATCATTCTTTTATGTCTTTGATAAAAGGCACTCTCTGCACCATTTTTTTTGCCGGGCGGTCTCAGCAAGCACTACAAAGTTTCAGTCACGCCTCTAAATCTAAATAAAAGCTGAAAAACTAAATAAAAGTTTCAACCGGACAGCAATATCTTGGATTCTTTGAAACCAGGTTAGGACAATCGCTTGACGGTCGCCCTACGTATAGCGTCGCCAATGTTTTCTGTGAGTCAGGAGGATGAATATGTTGAGATGAAAGAAAAAAGTCAAGGCTATCGTATATTATTAAAAAATGTAAAATTAAATATCTTAATCAACTGCTATATTAGCAGAAATAACAAAACTTGTTTATAAATAGTAAAGTCACAGGGTGCTAATTAAGCTGGCCAACCTTCTATGGAAGTGGTTCTTACCCGGGGAGAATACCCTTCTGGGAGGGCTTAGAAAAATTTTAAGGGGGAGGCGCAAGCATTAAATTACATGTTTTCAGTTTGTGATTCCGCTTTGTGCTCTGAATCAATTGTGAAGTTTTTGGTTAAGTATTGACGATTCGTAGAGTGATTTCTTGTTTTTTCTATTTGAAGCAAAAATTGTTTAAATAAAAACTTTTTTGTTTTTGCTTTACTTTTAAGGATAAACAATATTTTTTAGGGTTGGTGTAAAGGCCTGGCACCTTCCTGTTTTTGGGTCACTGTGTCCCACCAAATCAACCCGTTAATAGCTAAGATCCATTGTTCTCGGTCAATGTTTCTTAAAGTGAGCCACTTAGTTTCTTAAGGAAGAACTTGTAATATTGAAGGAAGGAATAATCGCTATCGAAGAAATCGGAAAGGAGTTTGAATAAAATGTAGGTTGATTCAAAATTATTTATTGACAAAAGCAGTGGCGCGCCTGTTAGTAGTTTGATTGTGACGGTTGTTTGATTAAAGTGAACATTTTTTTATCTCTTTACACAGAAACTGATATTATTTTATAATAAGAATAAAAGTAGAAAGAAATACAATTTCTTCCTGCTTTCATAAATTTTCTTTTTCTATTTAGCGACTAGAATTCACGTCTTAGCTAAAGAACAGTAAAGACTCATTAAATATTGCCGCTCTACTATACGTATAAACGTAATATCCGCTTGTATAAGAAAAGTTTAAATGTATATTCATCATCCAAGTGGGTCAACTAAAAAATCAACTTTCTTAAAAAGCCAAAGATTAGTCTTTACTCTCTCAAGAGATCCATGCAGTAGAGATGAGACTGGAAGCAGGAGTGAGTCGATTTGTAGCGGTTGAAAATTAACCACCAATGTTCCCACCTTGATGAGGCTGACTCATTTAGGAAAATACTTTTTGAAGAGATCCCTTTGTCAAGTACATAAAACAAAATGTCACTTGTCATCATATATATTTTACAAACATGTATGACATTAAGGCAATGCCATGTTTTGGGGAACGTGCCACAATTATTTTAATTTCGAACCAAACAATGAACACAGCATTGGCCCAAACTACAAACCCACATCACTTTCATCACCAATCGCCAAAGCACTAGAGAAAACGCTATTACTATACATAACAGAAACATTTCGGTCATTTTTCACCAACATGGATTTACCCGTAAACACTCAACACACACTGCTTTGCACAACATCTGCCAGCAATTGACAAAAGAGGCTTCAACAATCCAAATCCTTCGCAATGCACTTTTGCTGTGACTTTGGACATGAGCAAAACATTTGATACAGTGAACATACACAAACGTCCGCTGACAAACATTTTAAACATCATCATTACGTTCATAGCAGACTATATAAAAAAGATGACAAGCATGCACTCAATACAACCGCATGTAGATCTTCAGTTCATCCAGATATTTATCCTCCTGACTCGACGGAAAGCAACGGAGGGCGCTATACATAAAGCAAATATCAAAAAACTGATCCCGACCTGCTTTCGGTGATATCAAGATATTGCTGTCCGCTTGAAATTTTTTATTTTTAGTTTTACAGAGATATGACTGAAATTTTGAAAGTACAAAATTCTTGCCATGACTACCGAGCAGGGAAAATGTCTTTTCCAAGGATACAACAGAATGGCGCAAGTAAGTTTTGAACCGAGACCGTGTCGATCCTAATCACGGCGCTCCTAGCCACTTGACTGCGCTGTCTTCAATTCACATTGATGTCCAAAAAGTGACCCTTTTTTCGAAAAAGTACTTGCCCTCTGCATTCCTTTATTTCTGGGTCATTCACAATGTATGTTTGATTGTAAACTACATAACGTTTGCCGAAAATTGAAATCGGAGTTGCTAACAACAATACCGAGGCCGACTCCGACTCCAACACATTTAAAAAGGAAGCGAATTTGACTTCAACATATCCAAGAAAACGACTCCAATTCCAACTCTACCGAAAAACACACGGCTCCGGCCACTCCGACCCCACAACCTTGCTTAATATTTTTTTTCTATTTTTATTCATCTGAAATTGGTCATGGCAGTCGAGTCGGCAGCATGGTCGAATGGTTAGAGTGCCGGGATTGTGATCGACATGGTACCGGTTCGAAACCTACTCCTTCCATTCTGTTATGTCATTGGAAAAGACACTTTAACGGCGCTTTCCCCTGCTTGGTGGTCTTGGAAAGCAGTTCTAAATTAAAGTCATACCTCTATTAAATTACGAGCAGACAGCAATATCTTGGCATCTCCGGAAGCAGGTCGGGGTAATTGCTTACCCTATGTATTAGCGCTTCCTGCGAGTCAGGAGGATAAATATAGAGATAAAAAATAAAATAAAGTAAAATAAAACAATCTTATCGGCGGTCTATTTAAATGATTTAGGATCATCACATTAAACAAACAACTTTCTTCTGAACGTAATTGTTAGTTGGAAAGGTACCGTACTTTCACTTCCGACATTATAATTACGATTCAATCTTGACCGTGTTTCTCCATAACTCCCCTGATAAAGGTCGGGAGCGTGGTCAAATGGTTAGAACTTCATGATTGTGATCAACATGATCACGGCTCAAAACTCACCTGCGCTCCTTGGTAAAGACATTTTACGGCACTTTTCGCTGCTTAATAGTCTTGGCAAGCAGTTCTAAATTTTAGTCATATCTCTATAAAACTAAAAAACTAAAATAAAAAATATTTGAAGCGGACAGCAAACTTCGCATCTTCGCAAGCAGGTCAGGATAATTTCTTGCTCTATGTATTAGCGCCTCCGTCGCTTTTCTTCGAGTCAGGAGAATAAATATAGAGATAAAATGGCATGAAAGATTCTCCTTACAATAAAGACCTTACTAGCACAAATAAATTTTTCTATTTGACAGTTAAAACTAATGTATCTGAATCACTGTCATAATTAAAAAAAACAACTAAAAGAGATAAAAATCTGGGAATCTTCAAAAATAGTTTTGAGTTATGTTTCATGCTCGTCAAACATAACATAATTAGTCAATTAGAATAGATAAAAATTTAATCAAATTAGATTTCTTGTTGTCCGATGATGGCGCTAATGAGCGAACCTAGACAAAACGTTGCTTTAAAATTTATATTAAAAAAATGTAAAATATTTTGCGGCTTTTAATTGTGAGCACATGAATTAAAGAAAAGGCAACAACGATTTGTCAACTACCGAAAACGCCCTGCATTTTTTGATATTCTGACATTGAAAAGTCGGTTACAGCGACATCTTGATGGTGACATAATTTGGGTTCAAATTTTACTCTCGTCTCCGTTGTGTATTTTTGGAAAAGTCATTTTTGTGCCCATTTTGGCGGCGGACCTAGCAATCAGTTCGACGTCACAGTTATTTTACTGTTATCGCTCGGTCGGCCCCTCAGTGGAATTTTGCTACTTTTTGATCGCCCAACCTCATCTATTTTTAAACATCTTTATTTAAATTCATTGTTCCAAAGTTTAATTCAGAGGCAACCCTCATCTTTAGTTCAGAATTTTTGTTTAGAGAAAAATTGTATTTAGTGCTATTGTATTCAGTTATACTACGAGTAGATGAATGTAAAGAAAAGAATTGCAACCAAGCAAGGTCATTCTTATTTGCTGTCACTTATTTATTTTATCTCTATATTTATCCTCCTGACTCGCAGGAAAGCGACGGAGGCGCTAATTTATCGGCTAAGCAATTACCCCGACCTGCTTCCGGAGATGCCAAGATATTGCTGTCCGCTAGTAATTTGATAGAGATATGACTTTAATTTAGAACTGCTTGCCAAGACCACCAAGCAGGGGAAAGTGTCATAAGTGTCTTTCCCAAGGACACAACAGAATGGAAGAAGTAGGTTTTGAACCGGTACCATGTCGATCACAATCCCGGCACTCTAACCATTCGACCATGCTGCCGACATTTATATCTATCTATACACACGACTTCTATTTTTAATTAAAAAGGCAATTAAAGACTACAATCGCAAAATCATTGTCCCAGTTTTACAGACAGAAAACAATAAAAAAGCGTCTTCAGCGTTAGAAAGATATGCCAATGAGAGCTAATTACGATCAAAATTGCTCATAAATTAATTTTGTTTCGCCAGAAAAATTTATGAATTCTTGGAACGGGCTTTCTAAAACAATAAATTTTTGAAAGCAGTTAAAACATCTAAAAATATTTTTTTACCGTATTTTGGAAACTCCGAAAAGCGCGCCCGAGTAACCGCTTAATGGTTGCTGTGAGTTAAAACTCTTTGACAAAGTTCCACATCCACAAATCAAGACAAACAGATGAAACAAAAATGTTTATAAAATTTCCAAACCAAGCATACTTCATAAAAATAGAAACTGGCTTTGAATATAAAAAAAGGAAGAAATATTTTATAGAACGATATTTTTATGATTTTACTCTTCAAAGAACAAAGCAACTTTTTTATCTTTGATTGCAAGAAAACTTTTTTAAAACTGGTTTCTTGATTCTTTTTAAGACAAAAAAGGAACTTTTGCCAAATTAAAACAAAAACACTTTTTGTTGCGCCCTTTTCTATTCTGTCGCAGAAGAACAAAACGAAGAAGCAGGTTTTTAGTTTTACATTTGTCATAAATTAACCGCTTTTCTTATTGATACTCAAAAAATGGTTTCTTGATTTTTTTCTATTGAAAAACAACAGACAAAAGCAAAAAGCTTGATTATTTTCAGCAGAAATATATTAAAGCTTTGGATCAGGGGTGAAGAGAGTTGTTTTTACTATACTTCTTTATAAGTTGAAATATAAGTAGAATTGAGACATTGTTGTTTATAAGAAACCGCATCAACACTCATAAAACGTTACTTATAAATATTAAATTTCAACCACTATCTATTTTGTGGTTGAAAACATGTTCTTTTAAAAAATGTTGCATGATTTATTCTACGTTTCCGCTAAGAGAGAACAAGCATTAAAGTGAGTAACAATCGTTGAGCTTTTGCATGTTTACTGACATTTGTGAAGAACGTTTAACACCAGTAAAACCAAGAAAATAGATGACGTTTATTACGCACGTTTTCATGAAAATAAGCTTTAAAAAAAACGACGAAATGATTGAGATAGAAATAAAAAAATATAAATACTTCTTCTGTTAAAATTTTCACAGCTTGCCGATATTAGTCAATACCGTAAAGTGTTAATCACAATTGCATCTAAGTATGGCGTTAAAATAATTGAAATAAACCACGATATGTATTGCACATTCTTTTGTTGAGAGCACGATAAATGACAATTGTTGCAACAACATTGACCGCCCTTGAGCCAATAAGGCGTCGCAGGTGGTGAAAGAGGAGAATTTGGTGACTCTTTCTTAGCTCAGCTGATTAACCAATGGAATCCAAGTGTTATCCATCGAATGGGTTTTGAAGTTTCTTTATTTATTCCATCAGTCCTGGAAAAGATAGCGAGGATATATTAAGTTGTGTCGATTACATCAAGCAGTGCAATTTGATGGTAGCTTCAAGAGTGCTTTCATTTGCCTCAACATTTGAGCTTAGTTCGGCAGTGTGACTTAAAAAATCGCATCAGTAAACTAAAGTTCATCTTTTCGAAATCACGCGTAATCATCATCGCAGCAAACCAATTAACTATTCCAAAAATAAACTAACGTTTTAGTCATTAGTAAATTAAAAACAACACGGAAACGAAATTGTATCACGCGCCGCCCGTTGTTCTGTAAAACATCAAAACTGTTTTTTGTTGATAAGCAGAAACAACATAACTTGTGATACCATTATTGTAAGAAAAATTACAGAGGGAACGCCTTATTATGCTCAGTTTACAAAATAAATGCAGTAAAAAACTATCCTAACGAAAGAGGACACCATTGAAGAGGGGGTCAATTTTGAAAACTTTTATGGCGGCCGTCAGCTTCATTGTATAATTGGTTGCAACGTAAACACTGGCTCAATGGAAGGGTACCATACTTCAGAGTAGTAGTTATGGATTATAATTTTTAAATTTGATCTATAGTTTATTGACTTAATTAAAAATTTACTTGATTAAATTATTTAAAAAAAAGCGCTAAATATCGGTGATAATTAAAAATGAAAAACAAAAACATTATTTTAAAGCAGTGCTTCTCAACCCATGGCGCGCGGTCATGCGGTGGGCGGCAAAGGTATTTTGGGTGAGGCGTGTACTTTTTACTGAGCCACTTTAATTAAAAAGGTGCAAACCTAAGTTATACAACTCTCTCATTTTTTTAGTCTATTTTTTGTAAGCGAAAATGAAAAAAACCGATATAAATTATAAATTTTTATTTTTCATCTTATTTTTAACTATATATTTATCCTCCTGACTCACAGGAAAGCGACGGAGGCGCTATACATAGGAAAAGCAATTAGCCCAAACTGCTTCCGGAGATGCCAAGATGTTGCTGTCTGGTTAAAATTCTTCATTTTGTTTTTTTTAGTTTTATAGAGATATGACTGAAATTTAGAACTGTTTGCTAAGACCACCAAGCAGGGGAAAGTGCTGTAAAGTGTCTTTCCCAAGGACACAACAGAATAACGCCGCGTGTAGGTTTTGAACCGAGGCCATGTCGATTACAATCGCGGCGCTCTAACCACTCGACCACGCTGCCGGTAATTAAAGTGATGACCTTTATTTTGGTCTCCAGGCATGCAACCCCGCCTTACATGTGGCCACAGTGGGTCGTAACTATTGCATTATAAGTTTATTGGGTCTCGATGGTAAAGAACTTTGAGAAGCACTGCTTTTTTAATAATTGAAAAATAACCACTTAAACAAAAATTTTAACTATAGTTCGTTTTTAAACAGACCCGTCCACTTACTGGTCTTGGTGTTCTTGTGACCACTCAATGTTCGGACCGTCAATGACCGAAAGTGCAATCAGCATCTGTCCCAAATAATAAAAAGCGATAATAGAGTAATCGGCCCCGGGGACTGGAAAGCTGAACTTGTTTACTCCCAAAATTGCATCTGATAAAGCAAAGAACGACGCTCCTAACGCCCCGAGAATCTCGTAGTATCTTCCTAAATAAAAAAAATATTCAACACATTCTTCCGCACTTTTTATCGCACTTGTTTACGCTGTGGTATTTAGGAATTGATTTTTCATCGAAGGCAAACAAATAAGTATCTATCTACTGCATATTTATAAAAATACGTCAATGGAAAAATAAAAGATAAAATAATTGAAACAAAGCAAATTAGTATGGCTGGTTGGTGTAGTTGTTAACCAGGAGAATTGTGAGAGGCAACGGTGCTTCGGCAAGTGCCTCCATTCTGTGATTGATCCGAAGAACCCTCACTTCAAATGTTGTTTTTTCTGACTTCTCAAGATTAAAACAATTTTTATGGAAAACCGGACTTTTTTTGACTTACTGGTAGCTCAAAGCAGCGTCTGAACTCCGTATTTAATAAACAAGTTGCCAGCCTTAAATATCTAACTGACTGCGCGTTTAAATGTTTTCGTTAATATTCTTACAATCAAATCTTTTTCACAAAATCATGCATTCGTGGTTCTTGGATCATGCATTGTCGTACCTTCAGTGACGTCACGATATGATATCCTTGCCCAAGCCCTCCACTGCATGGCGAATATGATCAGGATGTAGAAGGCCACTCCAATGATCAGTCCCATCCCTGAAGTCTGGAGGTTGGCGGAGTAAAGGTAGCTGTAACAAGAAAGATTGCAGTTTGCTGCCGCACCTCAGATATTGTTATGGATCTGCTTTGATGCAAACTGTGCACACATCTGTGATAGAAAACCGGTCTAAAAAGTTTGATTCTGAGTTTTGACTACAACGCTTCATTCCCGATTGATTTTTATTCGGTCAATCAGCAGTTGAACTGGCAGACATATATGCCCTATTAAAGCAAGATTCTCAGCGAAGTAAGTTGTTTCGGCGATGAGCCATTTCGGCGGCGAGAACCGTTTTATAAAACTTCGCAAGCAATTATCACTTTTTTTGGCTGCGATAAAAAACCTCAAAAGTGGTGATTGGTTATCATTCGAACTGCCCATCGCGCATGTGGCAACCGATTTTCATTGCTGACTGATGACCCTGATCGCTGACGCGGCAACCGACTTGCACGCCGCATGTGGCAACCGATTCCCATCGCTGAGGCGCGGTCAACTGTCATTTTATTCCGATAAAATCATGTACTGTACTCGGCAGAATTTTAATTTTTTTCGAAAACAAAACATAAAGAAATGTAACCATGAAGTTGCTGACATGAATCTTTTAGTTGGTGTTGTTTAAAAACTTTTAATGGAAATTAAGTAAGCGAAGAGGGTACTTACTAATACACAAGGGCAGTCGCTATGAGGCTACGTATCAACATCCGAGACTGCAAAGGTAACCAACCAAATGCGAACGTATAGAAAAGATGAGCAATCGCAAATAAAATCAAACCTGTGTACATGAAGTTGTTAAAAAATATTTTAATTTAAGTTAAACAAATCAAACTACAGTAAGCTTTGGGATTCCAATGATAAATGTTCTTATCAAAACAAGCAACACAGAAAATCACCTGAAAGAAAGTATCCAGTGTGCAAATTCTGGTAGACTAGCAGGCCATCTGCGATGTACGATAAAGTCATACCAACAAAAATAAAGAGCGCGTATCTATTGTTCCATAACAATCCCAAAGAATTATATTGTTTATATATGAAAACACTGAGGGTGAAGATTGGGAGACACTAAAAAAGAAAAAAACTTAAGCATTATATTGCTAAAATTGCTAAAAGGTTTTATTTTGATATTTCTTAGCATCTAATCATATGTCTGCCTAATGCACAACTCCGCTGCATTCGATGCAGAAATGCAATGAGAGAAGCCTTAAACATGCAATTTAAAAAAAGTCGAAGTTTCACAATTGTACTACCATCGTTAACCGGTAATACCAGCCATGCACTATCATCTAGTTATTCTTTTGTCTTGCTGGACAAAGGCGAAGACGTTCAACTTGGAAAAGTTGCTACACGATTAATGTAACGTGATTTAGAAATGCTAAGGTGTCTCTGTCGATTGAACTATTTGATTTATTTTATAAATTATTTCTGAAATAGTATAACTGTAATTCAGCGCTGCTTTCTCCTTCCACTAAACAAAAAAAGTGACGTGATATGCTTTTTCCAAGGGCACAGCAGCTTGGGTAAGAATTAAACCAGGAGCAGTGGATTGCGATTGCCACAAAAACGGCAATCCTACGTCATCAACCAAGGTGTTTGCGGTATCATGGTTCCGTAAGAGTGGGAGGAAGAACTTTTTTTAAATTTTCTAATTTTTTGAAATTTTTTAAGTTCAAAATTTCTTTATTTAATTCATTTTTTTCAAAATAAAGTTGTTTAATTTTTTTGAGCTTGAAACCAAAATTTGAAAAAATATTTGAAAAATTATAATATCAATTAAAAAAATATATAAGAAGAGTACAAATGAGAAAAGAAACAAGAATCACCTTAAATATCAACCTCCCCCACAACGGTAAGAAAAGCCGGTTGTTGTCCGCAAGGATGACCACCACGAAGTAGATGAAGACTCGTCGGAGAAAGGTGATCAACTGCCAGACCTTGTGGCGAGGGTCCTGATGATAAAAACGGGATCAGCTTGATTTAAATCTTACATCAGTGAATATTTTTATTATCGTCATGATTGGTTAAGCTATTCCACATTTATTCAGTTTTTCGTGTTTTATTTGCTTTTAAAATTTACAGTTGAATTGAAAATAAAAAAACTATACGTATTTATCAATGTAATGTAGTCACAAAAACAATAAAAAGCAAACAAACAAAGTGAAGAATTTTTGGTTTGTGAAAAAGCTTATAACATTATACGGGGCGGGAATGCAAAAAATACATGCATGAAATTAGGAATTAAATTTTTCAAAAGCACCAAGTCGCGTTTGAGCGAAACACCTGTCAGCAGAAGGCATAACATTGGCGCCCAGAGCTTTGTGGGATAACACTTGCAGATATGACTTTGTATTGTTATTTCCTGAAACTTCCATTAACTCGCAAGTAAACAAAAAAAAAGAAATTATCAAGATATGACGTCAAAGAGTTTATTCTGCAAGGAATTAAACCATTACCCTGTTTAAAGTTGTTGTGGGGGAGTAATTCTGGGCGGTTAAGTGGATGCTTGTACCGTCTGGATCAACTACTCCATCTTTTGGTAGAGGGCTACTTTGGTTTTCATCTGGAATAAAGCCCTTTGACTCGTGCGGGCGCATTTCGATGTCTTCTGGAATATTGACATTGATCTGAGACATGTTTATTTTTATTAAATATTACTGACTATCGATTGATCAAATTGACAAAACATATCTGAAAATGCAAAAAATACTTATTTTTCCAAAATTAACAAAAAACAAAACAATTTTTAATGTTTTTTGATATAATAACTTCTTTTTTTGTGTCAATTCTGATCGAATCTTGCTTTCCCATTCAGTAAAAAACTTTAATCAACATCACTTATATTATCAAACTCATCTTATTGTATAGTTTTCAACTCAACTAAAAGCTCTGTTTAAGTGGCAGTTAAAATAGCGGCAAGAATTGCACTGTTTATATTTTATTGGTTGAATAAATATTGTTCCACTTGCTCATTTAGAATTTAAGTGCACTCAGATGCAAAATTGCATTAAAACAACGTACACGTGACCGGAAACTCAAAACGATAAATAATGTGGAATGACAATACTTCCGGTTAGACTAAATTAAAACTATTGTGTTTAGGGTAAACGTTAGTTGTGTCACAATCATACGTTTCATGAATCTATAATTTTATTTCTATGTTGCAATGTAGCAACGTAAGTTGTAAAAGAGCTTTCAAACGTCCATTCATCAGTTATTGGTCGCAAGTCATCGATCGTCTTTAACAATGACCAAATTATGCAATATCTGATAAACTTAAACTTTATGCTTTTTTGAGTGAGGTGATTTTGTTTGGAACCGCTTTCTAGATATTCAAAAACTGTCATAAAATGTAGTTTTGCAAGAGACAACAAAAATAAACAAACATGTTCTTAATTTAATAAATCAAGTCACGTGATTAGTGTAACTTTACAGTTAGGTAAGCGGCTTAAACTTATTTATAAGATGCCCTCTGCAAGCAATCACTTTTTAGCAAAGTTTTTATTTTCATATGAGCAAACGTTTAAAAAATTTTTTGCCGTGGCATTTGCTGAAGTAGAGCATGTAGCCCAACTGTCTGATATAAAAGAAAACTTAATTCCAGAAGTAAAAAAGCAAACCTGTTGATACAAAATTTTCCTTAACATAAAAATTTGTTTTGAGACAATTTTTGCACATTCAAAATAATCGCTGCTGCTTTTGTAACACTCGATAATGATTTCTAAGATTTAACTGCCCAAGAATCGTAAAGAAGAATAGCCTGTCTTACTAAAAAGTTTTTCATATGTTTTACGCTTATGTAAGCTAAAGCCAGCAACTTTATTTCTGTAGGGTAAAAATGGTTGGCTGATTCGCTGAAGGGCGCTCATCGACAGACGAAAGCAATGCGATTCGTAGGGCGATCACTGATTCAAATGCTAAGCGATCGCTTGACTAGAAAAATCAAAAAAGATGCGTCTTGTTAACAAATGCTCAAAGTACTTTCAAAAGTTCGATCTATTAATCTTCTATCTCGCTGCAAACATTCAAAGAAACTCTGACGGGTTGAGCAACTCCACCTTAAACGATTTTCAACTTCAACACTCTTGTTCGTCTCGCCCACCGTGCTCGCAATCTCCCAATCTTTTCTGTGTCTCTGGCAGTCTCTGCCTTCGACTCTTTGCATACCACGAGGTGCGGCAAAATATATACGTTCCCGGCAGGGTTGCCAGATTTTAAATTTAAAAATAAGCAAATTAAAGTGAAAAAGAAGCCAATATTAAGCCAAACAAAATTTAATTTTTGTCGGTAAAAAAGTGTTCTCTAAAACAAAGGTCTTCACTTAGAATCTGTCATTAATTTCTCAACTTTCGTCCCAGAATCATTGTGATCTTCAAAAAACAAGGTATTCGCTTAGAATCTGTCTCTAATTTCTCAATTTTTGTTCCAAAATCATGACTGGTTTCCACTCGGCAGTGGGATTTTATATGTTCAAATTTGCAAAACAACACTACGTTTTAAAACTTAAGACTGCTTTTTTCTGCGTTTTGCTCAATTTGGAGAAATAATTTGAGATTATGCTAAAAAAAATTGAAAAAAAATTAAAACTAATTGAAAAAAAGAAAAAATCCAAAAAGCCAAACAAAATTTTTGACGCCAATCACACTAAAAAAAAATCCAAATTTTGCTAATTCGGCATCAAAAAAGCCAATCTCTGGTTCCTCTGCAGTTAATGTTGGTGGACGAATGAAAGCAAAATAAATAAAAAAAATTAAATCTGAATCTCGATATCCCCAAAACCATAATAAGAAACAAAGAAATTCACCAAATAAAAAAGAGCGATTGTCAGCATAATCGGATCAGATGCAATTAAAATTAATTTTGTTATACTTAAAATAATTAAGAAAACAGCGGTCCGAGTTTGCAACAATGAGTCAAGTAATTATAACCTATTAAAGCACAATGGATGTCGCTGTCGAAGTAAAATGCGAGAACAGAAGTCGGGAAATTCTACTTAGAGAAATGAGGTCGAGCTAAATTTTATAAAGAGATGATGGGACAACAATTAAGAGTCGAAATGTGAGAAACCAAAGTGGCACATCTAAAACCAGAAAATGAGGTTAATCCCTGACGTGAGAAATTCAATTGACTAATAATAATACTGCACAGAAAGAACAACAACTAAGATTATTGTGGTGAAAAAATGTCAACAAAATGAATGTAAGTATTTAATAGCTTAAAAATCATTTTTCTAAATAAAAATGTTTTTTGGCTGTAATAAGGGTTTAAGGCCAAAAATCTTGCAAGATATTTTATTACAATCATGTTAAAAGGTCTTTATCAAAACTGATATGCTTATGCTGGTTTGTTTTGTTTAAAATATAAATAGAAAGATTTTAAAACTATTTACGCTGCAAATCTAGCACAATTATTGTAAACATTTTACTTTACTAACCGTTAAATTATATGAGGTTATACACCTACCTCTAACAGTAACAAGACATTAAGAGAGTTTACAAAACTTGATTGCTTCACCAATTCCTTGTGTTATTTTGCACTTGCCAAGGCTTACTTTAGACATAACAAAAGGATTTGTGTTTTTGCTGTTGAATACGCATAAAAGCTCTTTTTGATTCTAAATTTTACAGAAATTCTTTTGTAAATGACAATGTTAGGCTTGTAAATTGCTTGCAATCTACTCATAAATCACCTTCAAGCTTTTTTGATCGCTGTAATGTTTGAAATTGATTGAACTTGCAAAAATGTTTTTGATCTCAACATCATTGTGTCTTGTCAATTCCAAGCTAAATAACAACAAAAGACAAATTACATTTTTCATTTTGCCAATCTTTTTATTTGCAAGGCAATGTCTTAGAAGAAAATTTAGACTTTAAAAGAATTGTCAAGTCGTTTTCTCAACCTACTTTAAAGGAACATGCTGATAAACTCAAGCTAACTACAGTCACTCCTCGTTAATTTGGACCACTTCGTTTCGTCATAAAATGTCAGTTTAACGGGATATCCGGATAATCGGAGAGCAAAACATGCAGTATGCACTAGAGATGTGCTTAATTGTTATTTTTAAATAACTGTTATTAACTGTTACTTTTAAAATTTTAACTGTTACTTTTAACTGTTACTTATATTCATTAAGCCAATTAAAAACTAACTGATAGCGATTGTGACGTTTTACCATATCAAAGGCAGAAACAGATAAGAAAAAAGCAGTTGCATTACAAATTTTGTAATGTGATTACTTTTTTGTTATTGTTTAGTTCTTAGTTGGCTTAGTGAATATAAAGTAACATATAACATTTTTAAATGAGCAGTTAATGTAAAAGTTTTTCAGAAGTAACAGTTATGAAGTAACTGCTATTATTCACGCCACGTTATTTTTAGAGCTCAATTCTTTTGAAACTTTTTTTTTCAAAAAACCAGCAATCTCTCATCTGCTTTGGTATTTGTAATACAAATATGAAGCGGTTAAATTTTCATTTGATTTGGACAAGAATATAACTCTTTGCAGAAATGTGAAGCAGATGAGAGATTGCTGCTTTTTTGAAAAAGAAAAAGTTATAAAATGGCGTGAATTATAACAGTTAACTTTTTAACTGTTACTTTGCGATTCGCTTGATTGTTTATATTCGTTAAGAAAATTAACTGTTACTTTTTTAACGAACTGTTGTTTTTCGCACATCTCTAGTATGCACCAACCTAACTCCAATTTAACCCGTTAAGTGGGCAAGACGTGTATATTCGTCACAGCCAGGCGCTCTCTCAGTCAGGGGCGATTCTGGGCAGGGGCCAAAGGGAAAGGGGGCCATGCCTTCGGGTTTCCCCTTGTTAGTCTAGCCACCTCACTGGCTCAAAACAAACACAAAATACAAGACAACGCATAGCACGCAGATCGCAATGCACATAGTAAATCATAAAACAGCTAGGTTGGCAATCTTCACGTGTTTGTCAATCATGTCAATCAAAAAAGTGTCAGTAAAAAATGCGGTCAAAAGTACCACATTAGCATCTTCTAGAAAATTCTAGACTGTTTAATTAGTGAACTAGATCGTCGATTTTTCAAAAAATTGTGAGAAATATTTAATGGCATTGCAGCTCTTTGCCCTGGGCAACAATTCTTGTGTGAAAAAGATTTAATTCAATTTGCTGTTACCTATTCAGTAAATCCAGATGATTTAAAACATGAGATGCCATTAATTAAAAAGCTCCTCGCGAAAGAGCCGCAACAACAACCCAAGACGATAGTGCAATTTTTCTCATTATTATTACCTTATAAGGCTGCATTTGACTGTTTGTACAAATTGCTTTTGATAGCTGTGACACTCTCTGTCATCAGCGCTTCATGTGAAAGAATTTTTTCAAAAATGGAATTGACAAAAACATTTTTAAGAAATTCTATGAGCAACGACAGTTTGAGCAACATCGAATTGCTATCAATTGAAAGTGCGCGAGCTGAGAGTATCAACCTCGACGATTTTGTTGATGAATTCGACAGTTGACATGATAATCGTAGGATTAAGTTTCACTAATATTTTGAAATCCATCTGGCCAAATGAATGGCTGAGTGCTCAAAACTAAGATTCGTAAGTGTCATATCATTTCTTCTCTCTTTCCTATTGTTTCTTATATTTTCTGTTTATTTTACTTCTTTTAGATATTTCTTTCTAATGCATAATTTTCTGTGGTGGACATTATTTTGCATTAATTTCAATAATAAATATGTATTATGTTATGTACAATATAGCCTACTTTCTTAAACCCGGTGGCAAAGTCCCTTTGAACGTACAATTTTTCCTCTCATATGCTTTTGTCACTCCCCCCCTTCTTAATATACCTTGGCCCAAACGTGGTTCCCTCACTTTTTGAGTTATAGAATCGCCACTACTCTTAATGCGTATGACGGGAATACACGTCTTGATCGTCGCAGTTGTTTTCAGCGCAGATTTTTTCTTCTCGCCCTCGCTATTATCTCGAACCTACTATTTGAAAAAGCCGAAAAACATTGTTTATAATAAACACAAAGCCTCCTGGCCGACAAAATGTCATCGGTTTATTTTTAGTTTTTTATCTAAATCAGCTAAACTTTTTTTAAGTTTCTTTTAGATTAGGGGTTCTCATTCTTTTTAACATTATGGCCCAAATAACTTGAAATGCAATTATTGTGGCCCAATGTGTTTAGTCTTCACTTTCATTTCGCTCTCAATTTCACGAAATCGTTTCCAAATTATAAGTGAAGACCAAAAAAAAAGTCTTCACTTTCAATCTGTCACGGATTTCTTGATTTTCGTAACTCAAAAGTATTGATCTCTAAAAAAAGTCTTCACTTTCGTGTCACACCCAATTTCACCAACTCTTTCCTTGTCAACGAAAACCAGCCTTTAAACATATGATTTTAACACTTTTTCACATCATCTCTGTGGGAACCACCGGTTGAAAACCTGTACTATAGGATTTTACTTTGCATCTAAATCTAAATTCAGCTAGTCAAAACCTCCACTGTTCCGATATGAAACATCATTTATAAATAGTTAAAATAAGTGCACTATACAACTAAATCTTGTAGTCAATAACTTTGATCTATGATAAGAAATACCCAAGCTTAAAAAAATTTGCAATTTTTCAGCAAAGACTCTTGTACAAGATGGGTTAAATTAAATTTAACCACTTTACAAATTTATTAAATTACTTTTTTTATCTATTTTACCGCCAAAAAAAAAAAAAAAAAAAGAAATGGAGAAAACTAGAGTGGCTTAAAAAAAAACTCACATATTAATGATAATACGGGGTGTAAGAAAGAAAATAGGAAAATACAATCTTTTTCAAAGATTAACAAAAACTTATATCATACTATCACATGAATACGAGTACATTAGTAAAAAGCGGATTAATGATATAAGCACAAAGTAAACTAGGAGTTTGTACAAACCGCCATTCAGGTATTCAAAGATCTTCGAAGCATGCAAAGAGAATAAAATTTTAAAGATTTTTCAACAATATTCTCTTTTTATTCATACTGTTTCAGAAAAGCATCACGATTTTATATTTGAATAATTGACTCGAAAGAACAACACAAATTTCGGACCTACGATGACCTTGTGCAAGAAAAAAGAGACAGTCCAGGTTCTCTGGACACATCCCAGAATGAGAAGCGGCTTCACAAGCTCTGGACCCGAGAAGTAAAAACTTTTAAGATATTGTGTAGACAATGACAATAATTTTAAATGTAGGCTAAAAACTAGGTAACAATTTAAGGCTTACTAGCTTACAAAAACTGCTTTTGAAATATTTTTCTCTCTTCTGCTGCATGCACTGATGTTGACGTCAATATCAACCATCTTTGTTTATAAAGTGGTAATGACACGACTTTTTGTTTTTTTCAAAAAGTTATTTTACAACATCGAAATTCTTGATACTGAACTAAAAATAAAATGTTCTGAAACCGATTAATGGCACGCCTCGTTGTACTTTGGGGAAACACAAGTTATTTTTATAACACTGAAATTCGTCATGCTGAGGTAAAGCAACTTTTCCGAGGCCAAGCAAACACACGAATGTTTTAGCTTTAGAAAACTTTAAGTTATTTTTGCAACTTTAAACTTTTTAAACCAAATCAAAAGACTTTTCGACCCCAAGTAATAACATGATTTGTAATGAATCTGGCTTGTTTTAGCACGAAACATGGGATTCAACAGTTGCAACAGTTTAAATTATATGTTCTGTGCTAAACTCGAAGCATGACAAGCAAGATTTGTTGTGATTACTAAATTACTAAAAATTATTATTAGATTATTAAAAAGTAACCTTGTAGCCTTTTGTTTTTATCAAATAAAAAATCTGTGAAGCCAGATTGGATTCTTTAAAAAATTCTTTTAAAAAACAACAAACAGGGAGCTGCAAAGCTCTTTTTAAAAATTTTCAGATTTATGGATCCTTTTCTCAAAAACAATTTTTTTCTGCATTTATATTTAAGCCTAATAACGTAAAATTTTCCACGATATCCAAATGTTTTTGCGTTTTTCGCAGTCTCTATCTCCGGCTTCTGGGTCGGTCTCTCTCTATGTGTGCCACAAGGTGGAGCAAGATGTATGTACATTCTCGGCGGGCAACTTTGGCGGAAAAACGAAGCAAAATAAAATAAATGAAGTAAATTAAAGCTGAGCCTTGATATCGCAAAAATCAAAACAAGACACAAAGCAGTTTATTAAATACATATAACGAATGTTATTATAATCAAATTGTATACAATTAACCTTAATTTCGTGATACTTTAGAATAGGAATTCTTAAACGTTTTAACATGGTGGTCCAAAAATATTGATGCTCAGTTGTTGCGGCCCAATGTGTCTATTTTTCACTTTTATTCCACTCCCAATTTCACAAAATCGTTTCCAAATTATAGGCAAAGATCAAAAAAAGTCTTCACTTTTAATCTGTCTCGGATTTCTTGATTTTCGTCTCTAAAAACTATTGATCTCTAAACAAAAAGTCTTCACCTTCATTTCACACCCAATTTCACAAAATCGTTTCCAAATTATAGGCAAAGATCAAAAAAAGTCTTCACTTTTAATCTGTCTCGAATTTCTTGATTTTCGTCTCTAAAAACTATTGATCTCTAAACAAAAAGTCTTCACCTTCATTTCACACCCAATTTCACCAACTCGTTTTTTGTCAATAAAACTAGCTTCCGAACATATAATTTCAACACATTTTTTAACAACATCTCTGTGTGGCCCAGCAGTGGACCATGGTTGGCCATGGTGCGCCATGGTGGGCCATGGTCCACTGGTTGAAAACCTTTGATTTAGATAGTTTGTGTCTCGTGTTGTACTTATAGCTAAGCTTTAAGGCCAGTTTCCACTACGATCGTGGAATGAAGCATTCTTTGTTTGATTTATTAATTTTTTTACTTTTTTCCGCGCTTAAGCGCTAAGCAAAGCAAAAAAAATAAATAGTAGTAACAAAAAGATACTTCGTTTCACCCTCGTAGTAGAAACCAGCCCTAAGCGTGCGAACTGACAAAACCGCAGAAAAAATGTTTGATTAAATCGGTCACAGAATTTTAGATATTAGAACTAGATTTGAAATATTGATTACTCGAATTTCTTTTATTTTCGTGTTTTCTTTTTTTTGTCTATTTGTTTGGATTTGTATTTTGCTTGCATCCAGTGTTCCTTCTAAGGTGCGCAATGTACACAATGCACAGTGCCACAATCCATTTGGACAATAAAATCTCGGTTTTGCTCACTAAAAAAAGTTCAGTTTTACCACTGATATAGAGATCATTACGTTTAGGGACGAAATTCGAGAAATCCGATACAGATTCAAAGTGAAGACTTTTTTTTTAATGCACTTTTCTAATTATTCATGCTCTCGAAAAAAAGTACTTGCGCAGTATTAAGTTTTCTCAGAAGAAACATTGCTTATCTCTCTTCTTTCTGGACTCCGTATTTTTTCAAATTAATATTACTTTGTATTTTTATTGCTATTCGTAAATTAGTTTTGAGTGATTTTTTTTCAAAGCACTGTTATCAAAAAATATACGCAGCAAGCTGATTTGACGTCGGGGGCTTTCCCGCGAAGCTTGCAGCAGCAATTGTAATCAATCGAGAAAAAAAAGCGAGACGCGAAATTAAACACGCACTTTTACTCGGATAACAAAAATTTAATTCAGCACTTAACGGGATAAAGTGCCAAGTTTTTGGTTGGATAACAACTAAATCAAAATTATATTTTTGTATAATTCAACTGGTGTTGAACCTTTAAAACTACCTTATTAAAGACGAATGCTCTAATCACTAGGTTATTGTGGCGATCTCAATCCATCTTCATTTATAAAATGCATTAACATTTTATAAAACATCTTCATTTATAAAATTTTCTATTAAATAAAAGTCAAAACAAACAAGTCTTACATAAAAAAAGTCTGTTACTCTACGCTGCACGGATGGCTCTACTAATGCTCTTTCATAGCTCACGCACCGTCGACATAGTTTGTGAATCATTTTTGCTTCATTAGTAATAATGCGGTTTATCGGATTTCAATGCAATTAATTTAGAACATTTATTCCAAAACTTTCGTGTCGGAGCCGGACAGCGGATTAAAAGGGTAAAATGCATAGGAAGAAATTTGTTTCCGGCAGTTTTGCGTCGGATAACGAAGATTCCGGATCTTCGGAGTCCGGATTAACGAGGTCTGACAATATTATTGACGGATAGAAAGCTGTTAAAATCTAACTATAGCATAAATTTTATCGATTATAGTAATTTAATAATTTTCTGCCGAATTGTTCCTTCATCTTGTATAACTTAATAACGGTAAACCGGCCGATAAAAGTTTTTTTGGATTTATTCTTGCTACCTTATAAATCCATTTGTAAATAATAACAATAAGAAACCAACATTTTATCATTTACTTAAATGTTGGCTAACTAATGAATGATAAAATGTTGATTTCAGATGCTATTATTTACAAATGCATTTTAACCATTTATGTCTTCGCGGTTTCTATAAGCAACGGCATGAAAATTCTCTTACTGTTCTTTTATATTAGATGCATTCTAGTGTACATAAAAGTACCAAAACATAACGACTTTCAAGTTTCCCAATAGATGGGCTTCAAGCTATTTCTTCATTTACAAAAGCCATATTGAATTTTATGATTTATATGTTAAAAAATTGTTCTGCTAAATTTTAATGGTGATAATTTAGGACATAAAGAGAAAACGATAAAACAAAATGATTTTTTTTATCTCTATATTTATCCTCCTGACTCGCAGGAAAGCGACGGAGGCGCTAATACATGGGGTAGGCAATTAC
Source organism: Diplosoma virens (assembly GCA_963680785.1). Taxonomy (NCBI): domain Eukaryota; kingdom Metazoa; phylum Chordata; class Ascidiacea; order Aplousobranchia; family Didemnidae; genus Diplosoma; species Diplosoma virens. The sequence goes on from OY796889.1 coordinate 41,756,848, forward strand.
CCCGACCTGCTTCCGGAGATAAATGAATAACATAATTAATATGAAATAAAAGATGATAAAATGAGTAACATAATTAAATGATAAAATGTTGGTTTCTGATTGCTATTATTTACAAAGGGATTTTTAGAATTATCTTTCTTCCTAAATGACTTTATAAATGTTGCAATTTTTAATGACCCCACCGTTAAATAGTTCCAAGCTCTCTAATGTTTCATGTGACTCTTTTTGCTTCGCTGGAACCAAGTTATATAACAAACAATAAGTAGCTATATTCTCTGGCGACTTTGCAACTCAAGTTTAACCCATTGCGATCTACTTTATCGATTCAAATTAATCTAACCCACTACCCTCATTATATGATCACCCTTATTACATCATCACCCTCATTGTATCATCACCCTCACTGTATGACGTTTATCGGCCAGGCTTTGTAAACTTTTGATAAGTTTGATAAGGTAATGTCATTGGGGGAAAGTGTAATGCATTAAAGTCAACACACAGCTAGCTCGAAAGATTAAACTTAGCTACGATGTCGAGAAAAAACAAACAAAAATATGGAGGTTTGATTAAACACACAGCTGTGAAACTTTAAATCACATCTGTCTGTGTTTTACGTTTTTGTAACGAACGCATTCTAATTGTTTTCAAAAAAATCTTTCATCATTCGATTCCAAAAATTGGAACAAGGAAGTAAGTGAGACGAGCGGTCGCAAGTGTTGTTATGACGGTTGGTTACAAGTTTCTCATTGATTTAACAACTTTGACTTCATGCAAATGGCTTCTTGAATGGAGAGCTTGTTGCCAGTTTGAATCTCGACCGGGCCAGGTCTTCTGGAAGCGGCACTTAAGTGAAATTGTGGAAATGCAGTGTTGCCATACTAAAGCGCAAGTATTAAAGCATAAAAATTCGAATATGAAAACATACAAGTATTAATCATCAATCCAAATCATAGGTTCCCAAACTTTTTAAACTCATTTATCCTTTACAAATTCTGTAAAAACTTTTTTACTTTGTCTAAAACACTTAGAAGCTCATTTACACCTTAAAAACTTTTTGTCCCAAAAAAATAGTGATCTCAAAAAAGGTCTTTACTTTGAATTTGACTCTGATTTCTCAATTTTTGTCCCAAATGCAGTAATTTCTGAAAAAAAATTTACCCCCAAGTCAAGTCAAATGTATCCTCGTCTGAGAAACCTGTTCTAAGTCTTTCAACTTTCAATCAACTATACATGAAATATCTTTGCTTTTCTTGACAGATTTACCATAAATTGTTTATCTTTGCTATCATCATCATCATCATCAGCTCTATTTATCTTTCTGTCGGCAGGAATTTTATCCATAGTAGATTGGAAAAAAAGTTGAAGAAATTGTTTAAAATTACTATTAAAAATCACATTTGGTTTGCTAGCATTAAAAAAAATATTCGTTTGATAAAATATAAATAACTTAACATAATGACATTAAATAAAATCGAAGTGTGCGGAGTTGCTGACAAATATGAATTATAATTCTGGCAACAGTTTTCTCTAAACATATAAATAAAATTACTATCAACAAAATGACAATTGCAAAGTTTTAAAAATTATAACTTAATACTCAGCAAAGCAATGCATATTAAACTGCATATTTTCAATACTGACTGATATGCTTACTTTTATTACCTTTCTCTTTTACGTTGATTTGACATGCACTGATCAAAATTTTATTTTTTTGTAAATGAAGCAAAGATTGCTTGTTAGCGACATCTTGCGATGAAGGCAAACAAAGCTTGTTGAAGTTTACTTTGTTGTTGAAATTTTTTTCTAAAAAAAGTGAATTTTGAGATCAAATTTTTTTATATACAGAAACCAACTTTATTTTGAGCGTTTTTCGAGGTTCTTTAAAATTGCGTTACGCTTTATTAGTTGCGACAGTCAGTCATCCTGATTGTCACGCTCATGTCAATGCTTGTCGAAATGATGTATATAAAAAAAGGAACCAAGGCCGATTTACTTCAAAATCCATTTAAAATGTAAAAAAATGTTTCTTCTGAAAAATCGTCAGTTTTTTGTCGTTTTAACATTTTAACAGTAATTTTGATGGACATACCAACACTTGCTGTTCTGTTTTATGGTTGAAATTCATTGTGAAATGATTTCTTTTTTTGGTTGGCCCTTTTTTTCTTTGTTGCTTGTAGCAGGTAACGTTAACAAATAAAAAAAATAGATCTATTATTTAAGATAGCAAACTTGAAAAAAACGATTCTTATGTATAAATGTAAAAAGTTTTTTTGCAATAAAAAAGCAGCACTTCATGGCAAAGTGCTCAAGCTGTAGAAAGTTAAAAGGGAATATGCAAACACAAGGTCAAGTTTTTAGTGCCAAAAACCACCCATATTCTGAACCAAACAAACACAATTTAGTTAAGAAAGCGATTTTCCTGTGGGATTTTGCTCAATCTTTTCACAAGATCAAGAAAAAGAATCAGACGCCCGAATACTGTATATGATCAATAGGGAATGTTGCTTGAAATTGCAAACGTTGACTTTTCAATTTGCGGAAATAGCGTACTGTCAAAATATCAACTGACCAAAATAGAATCAGACCTTGTTGACTCGGACCACTTTGTTTTATCATAAAACGTCGATTTAGCGGGGTATAAGGATTATCGAAAAGCGAAAGATGCGCTATGCACCCACGTTACTCCAATTCAAAATGCCAAGTTTCTGGCTGGACAGCAACTAAAACAAAATTATATTTTTGTATAAGTCAACCCGGTGTGGAACCATAGAACTATTGAATTAAAGACGAATACTCTAATCACTAGGTTATCGTGGTGATCTTATTTTATTTTAATTTATAAAAGACATTAGTATCGTCAGATGACAAGAACAGAAACTTAATGTAAGAAATTAAAACGAACTATTTTTATTTAAAAAAAATTCGTTATCCTGCACCAGTGACTCTTCACTTAAAAATTCTATGTCCCTTTTCATAGACCACGCACGGTCAAAATGATTTGTGAATCATTTTCGCTTCTCACGTAATATCCGTTTTATCGGATTTCAATGCAATTAATTTAGCACATTTGTTCCAAAATTTTCTTGTCGCAGTCGGATAGCGGGGTTTCCGGATTAAAAAGGGTAAAATGGAAGAAATCCCTTTCCAGCAGTTTTGTGTCGGATATCGAGGATTCCGGATCCTCTGGTTCGGGATTAACGCGTTCTGACTTCAACAACCAGAATTAACTCTGGCAGGTCAACTCTATCTAAAGGTGGCTTTGGGTTTCTACAAACCTCCCACCATCTCAACATATGGAGGCTCTTTGATGTCGAAGGTTAATATTTTGGTCAGTTGATATTTTGGTCGATGGTATTATAGTATGTCAGTATTTTGGTAGCTGATATTTTGACCGGATACCGTGGAAAAGCAATTTAAATTTTATTTAAAAATTTAACAATTGCCTTCTTAGCCTTAATTGGGTAAAAGCTCTAAAAAAATACAAACGCTTCTTTGCGGCTTTCAGAAAACGCAACATTGTTAATGCTGCAGCAACAGTAACATCAATGTAACAATTAAAACAAGTTTTTATGATCTCAACAATAACAATTAACAAATCTGATCTATCGTCACTTGAAGATTTCGAGTAAAGCTAGAAAGCATAAATGTCACAATCATTTCCACGCTTCCCTGTTAAATGACTGATTTAATAAAAGTTTTGTTTACAATTTGTTTTTGCACCAATTTTTTTTATTCTGTATTTGTATTTGCTTTGTTTTTAACATCTGTAAACCACCTAACAGTTATGTGTTGAAGACACAAATTTCGAAATAGGATCAGGCCGCCTCCCTACAATCATAATTCCATTTAAGACAGAAAACGGCTCCTATCCCTACAGTTTGAACGCCAACGCAGCGGATGGGTTAGGTTTGGCGTTCATACTGTCGAAATAGTTTGCGTATTTTTGACAGTGAGTTTTTCTCTATTTTTAAGTTTCCCTCGTACAACCGTGAATACAACGTCAGGCTATTCAAGGTCGCAACACTGCCGCTTGCAAGCAAAAGGACAAGAGTTCGATGCTCAATCGATGGAGTAATTTTTGTTGCCCCTCAAAAAAAGCACTTAATGTCATATTCCTCTATCAAGCCACGCTATCTACCTGCGATGGAAACAAAATGCTGCTTAAAAAAAAAACAGTAACTTGGCCAATTCGGCCATATGAAAAACAACTGTATAACTTTCTAATAATAATCCAAAACTGTCAAAAACTAAACCAGGTCCGAACTTGCAAGGAGGAGTAGATCCATTGTAGGATGCATTGACCGGGAAATTAATTAAAAAAAACTTTCCTTAACAAAAAATCTCAGCAAATACCATTATAAACTGTCGTTTATTAAACTTCTTCAGATTACTTATTCTTATTTTTATTTGAAGAAGTTGAATAAACAAAAACTTATAGTGGTATTTAGCTGGGATTTTTCGTTAAGATAACTTTCTAGTTTTTTTGTACAGCCGTATACCTGCCAGAGTGCTTTTTTTAGTTGTGTGAACTGTGTATGGGTTTATTTTTAGTTTCTTTTGTACGATGGACATCAGTGTAAAAATAATCGATATTTTATTCGTAAATCAAAAACCTGCCAAGAAATAAACGAAAATAGTAAAAAACGAGTATAACTAGTAATTTAAATTTCCGATTAACTAATTTCAGAATAAAAAGTAAAACCAATATACAATATTTCAAAACATAGTTTAAACTAGTATAATATAGTTGACCACGAAATGAATTACAATTTCGAAACGTCCTCAATAAACTATATTTCGAAATATATTAGCTTTACTTTTTATTCTGAAATTTACTATGGTTTCGCTGTTACTTAAAACGAAAAGATTAGGAAAATAGTAAATTATACTTTGGAAAATACTAATAAAGTAACTCTAACTATGTTATGTTTATATCTTTTATCACTATCTTTCGAATTCTACACATATAAAATTGATATAAATCGTTATTTGCTTACTTTCTTACTTCATTGTTGCATATTATGTTAATACTGACAAGCAAAAATTAGCTAATCAATATGATTATCGACGCTTGTGATGACATAAAATTATTTATGACGTCATTTTTTGTTTTTTTGATTCATAACTATTTAACCATCACGTTGCAATACATATCAGCATAACCCAATTCATAAATTAGTTAGTTTTGAACGTTTTTGGCTTTTTAAGTCCTTTTTGAGAAAATGATACAATAATAACTATCAATAATAAATACTTGCAAAAAAGAAATTTATCGAGTTTTTTTATTTCGTACTGCTGGTAATAACACACAGGGTTTCTGAAATTAATTTCAGAAAACTAAAGTGTAAGGACTATCTATGTAAAATGATATAATGTGTTTATTTTAATGTACGTCATATTTAATTAAACAATTTACATTTAATACTGTAGTAAAAAGAACAAAATTTGTTATTAAAAATATTAAAAATTAACAAGCATTTGCAACTGGGAACATGACAAATAATTATTTTGATATCTGTTGTTGTACATAAAAATAAAACCGCTTGTACGACACAAACAACAAAAGTTTAGCTCCATCAATAATTTTGTTTCAAGCAAGTTTATTGTTTTAACCAGTACTCTGGTCCATTGCTTTCAAATTGAGGTCGTACTTAGGAAGTTGAGTGCGGCATTTTGTGGTTATCTTTAAAGTTTTTCGCCAGTCTTCCGCCTCATTTCTGACATGATGTCAAAGATTTTCTCGTTTCTGACTTTATTATCCTGAACATCGCTCGAGTCTTTCAGATCTGTTTTGCAAAATATTAAAAGTGAAAATTCCACTAACTGTTTTATTTCATGTATAGTAGATTAAATATAAACCGATGGTAGAACTAAAGAGATGAAATGATTTAACAAGCAAAGTTGATTAAGATTGATCTTCATTTTACTGATAGTTGGAGACTAATGAAAATAACAAAAGTTGATATATAAAATCAAAACTAAGACGACATTTCATCCATTACCGTGGGAAACTTTGTCAGACTTAAGCAACAGACAAAACACAGGTTTTTCCGAGCGGCAAAAAACATGAAAAGACAATTGTTTATCGGTGAAAAATATTCTTCTTTTCTCCCGTTTTTGCTAAAGCTATATTTTATAGCTTTGCTCACATCTGATAAAGTCCCACCTTGTAACGAAGAAAACGTCTTTTAATTTTTTTTTTAAAACGCATATTTGTGTTGCTATTATTAAATCAAGATTACCTTCAGTATCATTAGAAAGGAGATTAATTTTTAGAAGTTTGCTCAATGTTTGTTTTAATTACAGTTTATGCAAGAATTTATCCTCTGGAATCAGTTAAGCAACAAGCTCTCACCTTTTTTCTCCGAATCTAAGTTTTCCATCACCAAAGTTTTTGGCTTCAACTTTGGCATTGCAACTTCAACTTTTTTCATGAATCTATATGTCTTCATTCCTTTCTTCCAAAGTATGACGGTATTTTGCTATAGATAAAAAAATTATACTAAAATATGCTATATAAATATAAAAAATTTATAAAGTGAATTACGTATCACTATAGAATGCATTCGATTACTATTTGTAACAAAAAACAAATGACCATAATGTTATAATAATGGTCTATATCACTGTAAAGTTTTAGGAGTCTTTATTCCATGAACAAATAAAACAAACAAAACTCTACACACTTTTTGCTTCATCGCCATTAGAAGAGCCAAGAAAGCAGGTTCTTTTGTTTTGAGTCTTTCCTCCAAAAACTTTTGAGCTGATGGCAGCAAAATAAAAATAATCTTTGTCTCTCCGCGGATGCAACTCAGGATCCCCTACAAATAGTCAATCTATGAAATTACATAGTTTCACAAACTTAAGTTTTGTAGTTTCACTGGAAAACACTAAAATATCTTATATTAGCAAATAAACTATCTATTAGTAGGCTACAGTTTTTGCTGTTGAAATAATTTAATTATTGCGTAAAGAGCATTTATTAAAAGTAAAAAATTGAAAACGTTTTTTAATCTTATTTTGATAATCAAGAAGTAAATAACAAGTGTATCTGAACTAATAATTTTAGTTTGAAATGAACCTCAAAACAAAAACTATCTATTTATTTTCTTTAGACCTTATCGTCTGAAACGGTTGAGCTGATCGCTTGCGCCGAGACATGACAATATTTTCACTTTACACATACGAGTATTAGCATAAACTATAGAGCCTGAATATCACCAGCAGCACAAGTTGTTTGTATCGATATCTGGTTGTTTGTAAGTTTAGCAGCAAATAATAAACAAAAACTATATGGGGATTTTACGTAGCTATCTTATGACATCATACTCACCGATTGGGCATCGAACAATTGCTGTTCATTCTCGAGATACTCTGACGTCACGAGAATCAACATTCGGTGGCTTTTGGTGATGAAGTTTTGTACAAGGTCGTAGTGAAGTTCTGCGTAATAAAGCTTCTGTGTTAGCTTTGATAACAATTATGCAAATTACAATCTATTGTCGGATTGTTTTGTCATAATACCTCCTGCGTGACCACGATGTTGATCGAAGGTGCTGTATTTATTGTTTTCGAGCCAAGTGTGCAAGAAACTCAAGATCTCCCATCCATCGTCTTCAATTTTCAGTCCGGTTGAATACGAAAGAAACACGTCAAATTCACGCTCCGCTGAACATAAAACAGAAACGAGTTTTTTCTGTAAACAAGCAATTCAATCTGGGCTTGTTTGGACGCAACAACGTGTGCTTTTTCAGTTTCGACACAAGGTGTTAAAAACTTTTTATAGAAATACTTGTGATTAATAAAATTTGTATATTTAAGGCAAAAGCACTTCAATGAGATTTAAACAAGTTTTAAAGTTTATATTTCTTTTTATCGATGAAAGTAAATTGTTTTTCGATTTGATGAATAGTTCCAAATTGCAGTTTTAAAGAAACTTGTTTTTCTTGTTTTAAAGAAACTTGTTTGATTATCAACAAATTTTTATCGAGTCTTATTAAAATGTATTTCATTTTTATCGTGCGATTTGCATCAAGTTTTTGAATTAACAGTAAGTTGGTTTTAATAGTCAAGCTTGGAGGATAATGCTTCATTTTATTGCTCTATCAATTTGAAATTAGCGGCCATTTTTACTCTTTTCTCTTATCGATAGCTTCAATACTCGTAATGTGAGTAACGGAATGAAAGCAAAAAATAGAACTTTTTTAAAATCAAAATAAACCTTTAGGGTTAAGTACTCAAGTAACGCTAAGATTATTTCAAACGTTTTTACAAACATTCCTCACTTTTTTCTCTATATTCCAACCTTTAACGTGGATGTTGTAAACTTGACAATAGGGGTCGCTTAATTTTATGCAGTTGTTGACCATCAAATTCTTAACCTCATAAAATTCCAATTCTATTCTAACCTACCAGTTATTCTGAAGAAATTGCTGGAATATTCAAATTTTAAGCAGTGTAATGAAAGAACAGCGTGTTAATCTTGGCTCAATTGAACACAAACACAAAAACTATTCAATTTCAGTGCAACTACTCTAATCTATTTTAACGTAGCAACAAAGAGATCACCATCATTAGGTCGTCTTAGAGATGTGACGGATGGACTAATTCTCGCAAACGTTTGTATCAGGTCGATGAGAAATCGCAAACGTTTATAATTGAGAAGCCATTCACATGATCATTTGATGATCATTATGCCCAGTGCAGGGAGACTGCTATCTTGAAATAGTGGATCAATTGAAGATCTTAATGCTTTTTCCTTCAGCCAATCAATATTGGCCTGTATGTTGCTTGCTCTTTTAAGCGCAGTCACCATTGTAGACAGATAGCCTGACCCCATTTCGACATTCGTGTTGAAATGCAGTTTTTTGACATTCGCGGGGGTTACGTTCCTCCCTTCCCGCGAATCCCGAAAATCCGCGAATTATTGATGCAATTTTAAAACGTCTATATATTATATAGGCTAAAATGCTCTCCAAACACATTCTAAAATCAATCTTATTCAAACATTTTTTATGGAGGCATTATGAGCCGTAAATAATACAGGGGTACATTATAACTACATATAACACATCAAAAACTTTTTCTGCTAAAAATGACCTAAGTAATTCGCGAAATTGCCGACATTGCGAAACAAAAAACTTTGAGAGCAAAATCGGCGAGTATGCGGGGTATGCAATCGATAGATGAAGGAGTAGTGTAATTTTAATTGGATAAAAGTTCGATCATCGCTGACAAAAGTCACATAACAAGGTTATCATAATTGAATAACCCTTAACTGATTTTATCAAATTTGATTCTTAAATTTTTGCTCTTGCAACTGATCATCTACAATATTTACCATTCGGACTCGCTCAACAAGTAAAGCTATATTACCTTTTAGCAAGCACAAGTGATTCAAAAAGTAATAGAAACAAAAGCTTATATGATTTATTTGCAGCTTTGTATTTCAACTTGATATACCTCCCTTTTAAAAACATGAAAAGAAAAATTGCTTTGTAGTTTTTTTGATTTTTACAATTAAAAATTTAGAGCAAAGGTTAAACGATTCACAGCAATCAGGCTTAATATTAACAACCGCAAACTATTTAAAGTTTTTTTGTTCTTTTGTAATACATTTGTGTAGTTAATCAATATAAAATTACTTACTAAAATCAAATTCTTGCGTACACTTAAGTATATCCATGTCAAATCAAAATGAACAGCATAAAGTTGCATTTGCAATATTTTGCATAAAGTGCAAACATTTGTAATAAAGTGCAATCAAATATTAAAAGAATAAAATGTATAAGTTGAAAAAATTTTTTTATAATCCTAAAAAAAAAACTTTTTTCTGAAGTCCTGGCTGCTGGAGTTGCTATAAATTTTGATGATAAACTTCATAACTCGAATTTAAAATTTTTAGGAACTTTGAGGCTAAAACTTGAAAGAAATTTTTTTCAAAAATTCAAATGCCACATAACGAGCACTTTCAGCTTTAATTGTATGTTTGAGTAACTTTCTTTCATAGTAATTGCATACAGTTGTAGATCGTTGTCATTCTTCAGACATTATTCATCTCAGTCTGCCTTTTATCACGCAAATAAATGACCGATTGCTCATATTTAACGATGATAAAAGAAAATCAACAAAAGTTAAACACGGCAATTATCTGTAGAAATGCAATGGGACGTTTCCCATGGGAATCTTATGGGAATCACCTTTCTATGGACAAGACTGAAGATAACATGGATAAAAAAAAACGAAAAAAAAAGAAAACCATGACAACTGTACGCTAATGGTGACAATCTTAACGTTTTGACAGTTTTGCTTTGTCGAGTTTGGAGGACAAAACTAATATGGAGTCTTTCATTTCACCGGTTTTATGCCTTAATTTAAGAAAAAAAATTTGTTTCAATCATTTATAATCATCATCATCATTAATAAAAAAAAGCTTCGATCATCAATAAAAAGTCTCTAAAGATTGCAATATTTCTGTGCCTTGAAGCCTTGACTATTGCACGCTAATAGTATTACTGTTGTTGTTTATATCCTTGATAAATTTTAAAAGATTTTAACTAAACAAAGACATTTTAAATTAAAAGTACTGTATAAGTAAAATAAGTTTATTTCTTTTTCAAACGTTTTTCAATTGAAAACTCATTTTATTTTTTAATTCTAAATCGTTTCAGTAAACACGTCAGAGGATTTTTGAAGGATCACAATTTTTTAAAGCAAACTGATAGGCCAGAGCTCGTTTTTGTTCGTCGTTATTGTTTGAAAGGGCATCCACTCTAGGTCAAACACAAACAAGACTGGGACCGGGGTTTTATCCTTTTGCAACTCCGGGATGCTGTACTGCCCGGATCAGATGCTGGAAAGGGATGTTAATTAAAACAACATCGAATTTCGTCATTCAAAACCGTCAAATTTTGTGCTACATTTGGTGCCCGATGTATTGGGTACGCTATTAGAACGTGGTCTGCGGTTTGTTCAGAGGTGCCGCACTCGCAATTCGGTGAAGGAGCGAGACCTCATTTGTGCATGGACAAATGTAATCGCCCAACACCAGTCCGCAGGTGATTGAGCTTAACTTAAGCTGTTCGGGGAAAACTCATCCCAACAAGTCTGGCACTTGTCCTGGGTATGAAAACACGGAGCCTGGATGTATTCTCGTAGTACTCCGCTTTCCATTTATAGTTTGTCCGCCAAGTCCCGCAAAGTTGTTCAACAAATTCCGCGCAGCTTGCACAAACGGGCGTCTAGATCTTACTGTCTCTTGGCAAGCATCTGAGAACCTACTTACAAAATCATACAGGATATGGTCAGCGTCCAGGATCCACGGTAAGTCCAAGAAAGTTTGGTTTCCCGTCGGCGAACTCCGCTGGCTGCATGCCTGAAAGAATGGGTAAGTGGTCCGTTGGAGTGGGACGCAGGCATCCAGTGACTATGCATAAGACGTTGTTCAGGAGGCTGTCTATAAGGCGAATGTGAGCGCTGTGACACTAAACTGGGGCGCAGTACTCAGCAGTTGAGTAGACCAGAGGCAGGAAAACTGGGAATAGTGTTTTAGGCATCAGTACCTCATTTTGAGTCTGCACATTGCCTCAGTAGTGTGACGAGCATGGATATTTTAGCGCAATGCCACTAGACGGTGACTAAACGTAAGCGATCTGTCCAGTTTTACCCGAAGATAGGTAGGGTAAAAATCTATTGTTGTTGCAGACTTTGATCACGTCTGGCGTCTCGGTTATTTAATTGAAAAGCTTCCGTCACCGTCTTAGTGTGACTGAGCTTCGACCTCCAAGTCTGAAAATATGCTGAAAGTGTAGTTATGTCTTGACTTAAAATCTCCTCCGAGTCTTTCCAGTTTACAGAAAAGAGTAACAATGCTAAATGGTTAGCAAAAACAAACTTTCTGAAAATCGTAAAAGGTAAATTGTACGTGTAGATGTTGAAAAGGAGAAGAGTCAAGACCGATTTCTGAAGAACGCCGTTTTTTAGACGGCGTAGCCTGCTTTTCTTGCTATCACCGGTAGTAAGGGAAAACGTCAATTTCGAACAAGATCCATAATCTTTCTGACCATGTGCTAATCCGGAAAAAGCCTCGTCAGCTGTCACGCAAAACAACAGTGCTAGACAAGTGTCATATGCTGCTCCCAGATTGACAAATACGGTACCGGTAATCTTTTTAGCATCAAAAAAATCCTCGATGTTCTGGGTCAGCAGAACAACTTGATCCACGGTTGACTTCCCGTGTTGAAACCCAGCCTGCTCTTTAGGGAACAGTGGATCGATTAAAGGCTCAACGTGGGCGTAGATAAGCTTCTCGAGGATCTTGTATGGAACACAGAGCAGAGATATTATTTGACAAATCTTTGGGTTCCCCGCGGGCTTCATTGGCTTTGGGATCGCGACTACAAGCGCTCTTCTCCAGATCTTGAAAATTTTGAATCGGCGCAAGCAGGAAAAAAGGAAGTCACGTAACTAGGAATTAAAAATCAGCCTCAGCATAGATTATAAACTCTGGGCAGAGGAATCAGGGCCCGGAGCTTTACCTGCTTCTAAGTATTGAAGGGCAGCACTAAATTCTCTCTGTGAGAAAGTGTCAGAGATATTCACTAGGTCTGGTGTTGTGTCCTTCCTAAGGTCAGGCACATCTTTAAAAACAAGTCGAGATGACTTGCGGTCAACAGCCTCGTATCTCCCATTTCTGACTAGCTGAAATCTAAAAGCAAGTAGTTAGCCAGAGCTGAAGAATAGGGTTAAGTTTTATCAGGCGGGTCATTCCCTTTTTATTCGCAATTAAAAACAACTCGGAGATATTGATTTTATTCTACATTCGCGGACTTATTTTGTAAATTGTTGGAAGCTTTCGCTACGTGTGCATGTGCAAGAAGGATGTAGGGTACAAGAGCATTTGTCATCAATCGAAATAATTTCCAAAATATCTTATTATCTGTTAAAACTAAAAAATTTAAGACTTGCAAGCACCGTATATTATTAAAATCTACAATTGGTATTTTAAAATTTTGTAACATGCCGAGAAGAAAATCAAACAAAGAAATAAAAATTGTTGAGTTTGTAAAAAAGGATCAGGATTTTTACCACCTACGCTTCTGAAACAAAATCTGCTTTGTTTGAAATCCTCATAAATTGATAAGGATTGGAAAAAAAGAATTTTGATGGGATCCAAGCAATTTTGGCGTGATATCATTAAAAAATAGCTTTGCGTCCGAATTTCTTGAATAATAATGAAAAGAAACTTATTGCGGTTAAATAGGAAAATTCAATTTCAAGTTGAACTATGAGGCATAATATGAATGTAACCATTGATGCAGCTGATCAAGTCATGAAAACTTGCAACTTAGTAAGAATTCTGCTTTGCTTTTAAGTTTTTCCTTTGCAATAAAATAAGAAATCAATATAAACATGCATTTTATAAAAGCGCTTTTAGGTTTTTCCTTTGCAATAAAATAAGAAATCAATATAAACATGCATTTTATAAAAGCACTAAAAACCTTTTTTTTTAAACAAATTAAGATTTTGTTTCGACCACATTTATACTGTATATATTTTTATAAATATTTCTTGTTTTATGGACAAAAAATAAAAAACTCTTGATTGATTAATTAGTTAACTGAATTTTTGTTCAAAAGTGAGATCAAGAAATGGCTCCCTAAGGCTCCGTCTCATTTTTCACTAAAACGCAAATTTATTTTATTTTCAGCTTGCTCACTCTCAACTCCTTCACATTTTTTTTTGATCCATTCACATAATATAATTACATCCCTCACCGGCACTGCGGTTTTTCTTCCATATCTTGTTTATAAAATTTTATCTGTGCGCCGTATTTACAAAGCCAAAAGAAAAGTTTAGAAAAACAATTATTTTCTTTAACTAATAGTTAGCTATTTCATTGATCATCCACATGCGGTTTTTATTAGTTGGGAAATTTTACATGTATTATTATTTTTCTTCCAATTATTTTCTATTTTGTTTTGCTAGAACGCACCATAGAATAAAAAAGTAAGCAGTCAAATCAAATACCAAAAGTTTTTGTTTCTATGGACGACACGGAATGACCTCGGTTGTATAGTGCAATTTGTAACAATTATTGCTGTTTTTGCCGATATATCCAGATAAACAAATACTACCCGCTAAATTTGTTTTCAGTAGTTTAAAAGCCACTTACACTTTAAACAAATCGGAAAGATTATTTTTAAAATTTGATTTTTACTCTAGTTTAAGTTTGCATTTTAATTTTTTGTGACATGTAAAAGAATTGGCATTGTTGATGTTTATGATAATACATAGAAAACACAAGCTTGCTTGAGAAACTTCAAAATTTACCCACCTGTCTCGTATGGAACGAAATGTCTTTTCCAAAATAGACGGAACTCGATTCGAAAATATTTGGCGGTGATAAAGACAACTATCAGTATGAAGACGATTGCTGCAACCCAAAAATCTCACATTGATAATATAATTCATTTTTATTAACCACTTCACTCTAGATATATAAAATGCCAGAAGTGACAACTTAACTCAATTTTTTTATTTTGGATTTTGACAGACTTTTTTAAAATTAAAAATCTGAAAATGTAAGCTATTGAACTTGTATTTCTAAAAAAGATGGTATAAGAAAAGCTTGACTCAGCTTTGATAGCATCATCAACCACGCAGTAAAAATCTTTTTAAAGTTTTTTTGTCTGGTCTGATAATTTACCAGTCCTGTAAAACGTTTTAACAAAATTTTTGGTAAAATTGTTAATTTTCTGTAAATTTTTATTAATTATCATACAATTATAGTTTTTATTTATTTATTTATTTATTTCAATTCTGTAGTTATTCTCCTGACTCGCAGGAAAGCCACGGAGGCGCCAATGCATAATAGGGTATGCAATTACCTCGACCTGCTTCCGGACATGCCAAGATATACAGTAGCCTACAAGTGATTTTTTTGTTTAATTCAAAAATTATCCGATAAATTACAAATATATTACCACAAAATAAGTAAAGCGTGCTTCCAAAACTGGCCAGATAAAAACAAAAACGTTTTTTACAGTTAAGTAAACACAACAAAAAAATTATAAAACCGCGATTACAAATTGAAAAAAACTACAAAAGTAGAAAAGACACTTTTGTATTATTCATAATAAAAAAACAAGTTATCAAATAATTATTTTTATTAAATTTGAGTATTATGTGACAGAACTTAAGGCATGTTTTCTAAACAAATTTTTAACCCTTATAAAACCAATTACACAAATATTTAAATTCTTAATTATTTAACTACTGCAAGATTTTAAAAATCATTAACAGAACAAATCCAAGTTAGTTGTAGTAAATCATAATTCAAATCAATTGCAAGAGTTTAAAACACTAATCATTCAAGAAATGAAAGTTTAACAAGTCTTCAAAGTAATTATACATAAAAAAGAAAAAAAAACAAATAAAAATGGATTGAGTAACTAAATAAAAATATTTTTCATCACATAAAATATTCGATTACCTCCAGAAATCGAGGCCAAAATCTCGGTTTGACTAATCGCGAGTTCAGAATTGAAAAATCTGCTTAGCACCACTTCACTGAAGTAGGAATCATCAATCGTTGTGGCTTTGCATCCATATTCTCCGAAATGATCGTCGTTTACCTTCCTGTCAAGATACTCGGTTCAAGTACAAAGTTTTTTCGGTGGACAATAAACAAATAAAGCTAAGCAGTGAAAATTAATGATAGAAATATTTTACTCACAAAATCTTCAAAACGAGAATGCTCGTAACTGCTTCGACACGACAAGCACTTTCGTCATTGCAAAAATTGAGATCATTTACAACTGAAGGGATCTTTTCCCTGTAAAAACGCTGTTCAACACTAACAGAATCTATCCAAGTAGTAGTAATAAGTTTTTTGTAATTAGAAATAAATATTGTTAAAAGGAATTACAAACAATAAAGTGCAGGGAAAGATGAGCAACCCTGAACTTTAGTTTTATTGATGGTCATCAACAATCTTTATTTTATTCCTTTTTTACTTTGGTGACATAACTCGCTTCACACTTTTTTAATATAACCGCACTTAAAATTAGAAAGAATCTAAATTTTATACTAAATGTGATTGGCTGTGAGCAGAAACGAAAGCGACTCACCGGTAACAATCGAAACCAGGTAATGCCTCAAAATGATGGTTTTCATTGATAGAACAAACAGTACCGAGTTTTCTAAAAATAGAAATTACTTTCATTTAGATAACTAAAGTAAAATTGAATAAAATCTTTTTTAGTAACAAACAACGAAACGTATAATTTAATCAATTTGAAAATCTAGGTGCCACTGTAAAACCAAAAGTTTGAAATTATGCTCAATGCAATGAAAAAATATAGTTCTGATATACAAGACGTCTTAAGTATTTCTCGTTTAGAAATTTATTGCAAAGTAATAATCTGTTTAAAAAAATTACTTATTTTAAAAAGTCTTTGCACGCCTACATCATGTCACTGATGTCACACACTGCAGGCCAACGTAAATGAATATTTTGTTTCATATTGTATAAAGAAAGTTACTTTAATAATTTTTTTGAGCAAGCCCAAAAGTTATAAATGAACCTCACTGGCGGAGAAAAAAGCTATTCTAGAGGAAGTATTAAAAAATTTGTAATTTCTTAAATAGCTTGAATAAATATTAATAGTTTTTAGATTAAAACAAAAGTTGCCTTGAAAAAATAAAATCAACTTTTTACGTGTTATTCCATTTAACATTTAGAGAATATCCATCTCCTCCAATTATCTGCCATTTTAGATCAACTGATGATCCAAATTGAGAAGTAAATTCTTTTATCACCGGTTTCAACTTCAAATGACTTCTTGATTGAACTAAAACACAAAAAAAATAAATATAAAGGGAAAAGCTTTATTGAAATCAATCAAAAATGAACGAAAAAAAGTACATTAAAGTTAGCTGAGGTTCTTTTTAATAACACTAGCTTTCGCAAACTACTGTTCACTGTGTAAGTTGTAAGAGTATTACGTTATCAGTTATTTCATTCTGTTGAATCAGACAAAATGAGTGGTAGCTCACAAAAGCTTGTGCAATTAAAAAAACTTAGTCAACTTTAGCGCATTTTTTGTTTTTATCTGAAATAAAAACAAGATCAATGTGTCATCATGGTTATATAAGGAGTTTGGAAATGCTTTTTAATTTACGCAGCGCCCAATCCGTGTAAATATCAAAACTGCAGAAGCTTAAAGATTCAATGCTTGTGGTAAATAAAAAATCCAAATGCACAAACAGTTATTGGCATATCCCGTAAATTCGTTGACTAACCCAAACTCAGATTAGGTTGAGATTATTTTTTCGGTTTAAACTGCTAAACAATTTGGATATTAAAGTTCAGTGTTAGTTTTTTCAAAAATATTTAGGCTTTTCTAGTGACTTTTTAATCCTGATGATCATTAGTAAACAGTCCATTGCACCAAGCGTCAATGTACGTAGTTGTGTGCATGTCTTCTCGGAAAAAAATACAACTTTAATTTAGTTGATATTCAACTGCAGGCTGCAAATATTAGGGGTGGTTCGTGTTGGTTTTTTGCATAAAAACAGTGGATTTTTTCATTAAAAATAAAACAAAACTTAAGTTATTGATCTTAATCCCTCTTTATCCTGATCACCATTACATCGTACTTTTATTTTTCTGCTTTCGGTGATTCAAAAATAAAACTATGTGTAATTGATATAAACACTGTTACCAGGGATATTACTTAATTTAAAATTCATTTGTTCTTCTGGTAGAATCAGAGGCAAGTAAAACTTTAACAAATACAGAAGGCGTAATATATTTATTAAAGAAAAACTCAACACAACGTTTCGTCCGTTACATCTGGCAGACTTCATCAGGTAAAAATAAAACACAATGCACAACGTATTTAAAAACCAGGAAGTTAAAAACAAAAACTAATAAATACAAGGTGAAAGGCGAACATACACAACAATTTAATAACTACTTCGTGCAACAGAAACAAATTTAACAGGTTGAAAACCCACATTCATTGAGATTTTTTATATTAATATATATTTTTGGAAAATTTCGATCTTTATCATTTATTGAATTTTTTGTATTATTGATATATAATGATTCTAAAAATTTTCGTTTATCATAGTCAATGTTATAATTCAATATTTCAAAATTCCCAAAATCAATCCTATGTTCACAATTAAAATAATGCTTAACCAATGCAGTTTTTTTATTTAAATCGTCTTCTTTTAATTTAGCCAAATTAATCGGTTTCAAATCACGTTTATGTTCAGACAAGCGAGTATTAAAGCATCTGCCCGTTTCACCAACATATACGTACATTCGAACAATCTTTACACGGAATTTTATAAATTGCACCACGCTTATATATATCATCCACAGAGTCTTTTATTTTGGTAAAATATTTCCAATTGTTTTATATGGGTAAGTATACACGTTAATATTAATTTTTCTCAAAATTCTAGACATTTCATCACTAAGACCTTTAATATATGGTGAACCAACATAGTTAGTTATCTTTTTTCTCATGCAATCACTTTTATTCACTTTTTTATGCTTAATTTCTTTTTTCACTTTATTCAATAACCAATCTGGGTAATCATTCTCACGTAAAGCATTAAGGCGCGTTTACAGCCGTTTACAGTACTTTTTTCTTTCAGCGCAATCTTGGTTTGTTTTATTGACGCTCAAATCCGCTCATGTTTTCGAGAAAAAATGAGTGGATTTGAGCGTCAATAAAACAAACCAAGATCGCACTGAAAGAAAAAAGTACTGTAAACGGCTGTAAACGCGCCTTTACAAACAAATTTAACTTCATTGGTTTTATCTCGATAATTTGTAATTAATTTAAAATTAGCCCGAAACAATAGTGTTTTAACCAAACCAACTTTTTGAGAAAAATTATGACATGAATTAAAATTAAGTATCTAGTTGTATGTGTAGGTTTTCTATAGGCTTTTGTAGTTAGTTGACCATTGTTACGAATTATTAATACGTCTAAAAACGGAATAGCATTACCAACTTCTTGTTCGACCGTAAATTTAATACTATCTTCAATATTATTTATAAATTTATGAAAAGATGCCACCTCAGTTTTCTTTAACACAATAAAAGTATCATCAATGTAACGTAACCAAATGCGAGGTGGGGTTGCAAAATCTTTTAGCAATTTATTTTCAATAGATTCCATAACCAAATTAGCCACAATGACGGAGATAGGTGAACCCATCGCAACACCAAAACTTTGACGATAAAATTTTTTACGAAAATATAAATAAGTGTTATCTAAACATAAATCTAAAGTATTCATAATTTCGTTGATATTTAATTTACATCTAATTTTTAATTCGCTATCACATTTTAGACGATCAAAAATAACTGATTTAGCTATATGTACAGGAATTTTAATAAATAAAGACACAACATCGAAAGAAAGAATCAAATCTTTATCATTAATTTTAAAGTTAGATATTCTATCGATCAATTCAAATGAATTTTTTATTGATAAATTATTGGAATTTATTAAAGGTGTTAATATTTTAGCCACAAATTTGGAAAGATTATATAAAGGTGAAATAATGAAAGAAACAATCGGTCAAAGAGGCCAGTCTGGTTTATGAATCTTTGGTAATCCATAAATGCGTGGCGCAATAGCATCAGTACTTCGCAAATAAAAATATTCTTTTTGAGATAAACGATCAATTTTATATAATTCAAAAATAAATTTATTTAGTTTACGTTCAATATTTTTTGTTAAATCATTTTTTAATATAACATACGTATCTTTATCGTTTAACAATTTAAAAATTTTTTCTTCGTATTTATCTTTATCAATAATAACTGTACAGTTACCTTTATCTGCTTTTGTAATCACAATATTTGTATCATCTCGTAAATTTTTTAATGCCTTTTTCTTTTTAATCGATAAATTTGAAATACTTTTGTGTTTCTTGTTTAATACATCCACAACTTTGCTTCTTATTATAGAAGATGTATTGTCAGGTAAGTTCTTTATACCTTTCTCAATATTTAGCCAATATTTCATTGTGTTTTGCTTTTACCTGATGAAGTCCGCCCGATGTAACGGACGAAACGTCGTGTTGAGTTTTTCTTTAATAAATATATTACGCCTTCTGTATTTTTTAAAGTTTTACTTGCCTCTGATTCTACCAAAACAAATAAATTTTAAAACTATGTGTAGTTAAAATATATTTTTTAAATTTTCGCCAACCAGAAAAAAGTGTCGTAAAAATGTTTTCCTCCAAAGACACAACAGGATGACAAGACGATGATAATTTGGATTGCGGTTGCTGCATCTTAATGCTCGGCCATTTTTTAGCCATCATGTTCAAAATAAACAGACTAATTTGTATATAAAGCGTAAAAAGTAAAAAAATATAAACTTAATAAACTAAAAAAAGTTTGTATGAGCTTTCTCTACATATTTAAAAAATTTTTTTAATAAAAATGAAGTCACAAATAAATGTTTTACCATTGAAACATAAACGATAATGTCGATAAGCAAAGTAATTCCCGCTAGAAAATTTCAGAGTGTAGCTGGAAGCAGAAAACAGTTCTCGTTTTCTCTAAAACAAAAAATAGAAGTCAATTTAAATTTTTTGTTTTCTTTCAAAACAAACATTTCTTTCATCACCTAACCAACATGTACTCAAAGAGTATTGGCAACGAATTACATTTATTTTATTATTTTTTCGTCTTGCTGCTAAATACGGATGTTTTGGTGTTGAAGCGACAGACTAGAAATATTGTTAAGTGGTATTGTTTTGTTTTTTCGAAGGCAAGTCCCTGATACTTACAAACAAGTAATGATCGCTTTGTCTTGTTTTCTGATATTGCCGCTCGATAATGTTGCAATCAGCATACCATGTGATATTGTAGTCTATCAGTTGTCCAGGGACTTCTGCAAAAAAACTATTGATTAAAGCTTGTTTTTAGATACCTGCATAAGATTTTCAAAATTTTTTTAAAAATAAGTTGCATTTTTGGTGTTTAAATGTTTCTCACTTCCGTTGTGTGTGATATAAAAGCTATAGTAATTTACTTTATAGTATTTAAGAATACAAAAGCAGCACTTTTGATGGTATAGCATATTAGATTATGAAAAACCGTATGAGGCGCGGCCATACGAATGTCAAAGCGATACGAGTTATCGATCGATATCTCTGCTCTGTGTCCCCTACCAAATCCTCGAGAGGCTTATCTGCACCCGCGCTGCGCCAATTATTCATCCACTGCTTCCTAAAGAGCAGGATGGATTTTAACACGGGAAGTCAACCGTGAATCAAGTCGTTTTGCTGACCCAGAACACCGAGGATTATTTCGAGGCCGAAAAGAAAGCCGGTGCTGTATTTGTCAATCTGACAGCTGCTTATGACACTGTTTGGCACCATGGCCTTAAACCTTCAAGCTGATGAGGCTTCTGCCGGATAAACACATAGTTGCAATAATCATGGAGCTTGTCCGACACTGAAATTTTGACCGAAAGTAATGGTCATTGAAGTATTGACCGAGGACACTGAAGTAAAGGTCAAAAAGACCAAAGCGGTCCGAGACAAAGCAGGTTGCGTTTCTCAGGGATCGGTCTTGGTCCCCCTCCTTTTCAACATCTACACGTGCAATTCACCTTCCTCGATTTCCGGAAATTATGCTGACAATTTAACTTTGTTACACTCTTCTGTAAACTGGAAGGACTTGGAAAGGACTTTAAGCCGGGACTTGTCCTTTTAGCGTATCTCCAGACTTAGAAGTTGAAACTCAGACACACTAAGACGGTGACGGCAGTATTTCATTTTAATAACCGAGACGCCAAAAATTATCTGAAAGTCTGACAGCGAAAAAAAAATTTTACCGTTCTGTCCAAACCCTATTTAGTTTGGTGTAAAACTGGACAGATCGCTCACGTTCCGTCATCACATAGTAGCATTACGCAAAAAACTATCTTCGCGCGTCACACTGCTGAGACGACTTGTAACCTCGGAATGGAATGCTGGTGCCACCATATCTCTAATCTACTCATCAGCTGAGAAATGCGCCCAGTTTGGTGTCGCAGCGCTCACACTTGCCTCATAGACACTGTCTTGAATGACACCTTGCGCATGGTCACTGGTTAGCTGCGTCTCACTGCAACGGACCACTTACCCATACTTTCAAGCATCCAGCCAGCTGAGTTTTGCCGACTAGGAGCAACATTCTCCTTAGCTTACCGTTAAGCTCTAGACCTTGATCATATCCTGTATAGTTTTGTAAATGGGTCCTCAGATTTTTGCCAAGAGACACTAAGAACTAGACACCCGTTCGTGCGGGCTGCGCAGAATCTTTTAAACAACCTTGCCGTACTTGGCATGCGCGCTTCTGAGTGAACAAACCATAAATGGAACGCGAAGTACTGAGAGATTGCTTTCAGGCTCCGTGTTTTTATACCCAGGACCAGTGCCAGGTCTGTTGGGATGAGCTTGCCCCAAACAGCTTGAGTTAGGCTTAATTGCCTACGGACAGGTGTTGGGCGATTCCATTTTTCCATGCACAAATGGGGTCTCGCTTCTTCATCGAGCTGCGGCGCTGCTGAACAAACTGCAGACCACTTTCTAATGGTGTGTGTGAATTACACATTGGGCAACACCTAGAACACAAGGTTTGACGATTTTGACTGAAGAAACTCGATGCTGACTTAACAATCTCACTTTCCAGCTTCTGATCCTGGCAGTACAGCAGCCTGGGGTAATAAAACGATAAACCCTCGGTTCCGTCCTATTTGCGTCTGGCCTAGAATGGATGTGCTTTCAAACAACGACGTCAAATTTATAATTATAATTAAGTTGCGCATTACCTGATTGATCAAAGGTACACTGGTTTACATTTTTGGGCCATGACACGCTTGAAAAGCAAAGCAAAAAAATAATTGAAACAAAAAAATAATTGCAAAGCAAAAAAATAATTGCTTTAAAGTAAAACGTTTGAAAATAGGAGGTGTTAATTTTTTAGGGTGAATTGTAATCAGAAAGATAACAGAATTTTAAAATAAAACAATAAAATTTTAAAAAGAAAAATAATGTAAAAAGCATACTTTTACCAAGGTGTTGGAAGTGAAAGGCTAATAAAAATTAGAGAAAATAAAAGAGCGGTGTTGATGGAGGAGCAATAAACATTGATAACCAGGGAAATAGAGGAATGATGAATAAACAAGAGTGATGAGGAGGAAATAAGTTAATTTATCAAGAGCAAGAGCAATGTCGCATTGCTTAGATCAGCTTACCTCCTCTGACCTCAACAACTTCGTTATTGCAAGTGACGTAATTGGAAATGTAGTCGTCAGATTGATAAGCAAGTTGCAAGCTTTCATTGCAAGTGAGTTTGCTGGCTGGGGAGACCAAAACTTTCTCCGTGAAATTGAGGCAGTGCTTGCTATCGTCTTCATAATGAAGTGTCTGGAAATCACGTTGAATATTATCTTCAAAACTTTGTAAATATATTACAAACAGGAGTGAAGCGATAAAAAAATTTGCAGTCGCACGAAAGAAGCCGAAATAGCAATAAATTAAATAGTTTTCTCGGCTAGAAGCCTTCTTCACTTTATTATTGTTTAGCAATCATAAAAATACAAATACCAAACTTTTTAGTATTGTCGATGTTTTTTCAATTATTACCACTATAAATAACAAGCAATCTTAAATTTTAAATTTTTAATGAGCAGCATAATGCTTTCCAATCGAAGAGAAAAGTCGAAATAAATTGATATTCATTATTATATAAACGTTTTCGCCATATTTGTATTTTTTTAGCGCGGTATAAGTTGTGTCATTAGATACATTTATTTATTTTATTTATTTATTTATTTTATCTCTCTATTTATCCTCCTGACTCGCGGAAAAGAGATGGTGGCGTTAACATATAGGGTAAGCAATTACCCCGACCTGCTTCGGGAGATACCAGGATATTGGTGTCCGCTTGTAATTTAATAGAAATATGACTGTGATTTAGAACTGCTTGCCAAGACCACGAAGCAGGGGAAAGTGCCGTAAAGTGGCTTTCCCAAGAATATAACAGAATGGCGCGAGGAGGTTTTGAACCAAGACCATGTCGATTACAATACCGGCGCTCTAATCACTCGACCACGCTGCTGACTAACTTTATAATGAGAAAGTCTGCAACGGGTTTGGTAACAATAGAAAAATGCATCACCTAACTAACCATGAGAAAATTGAAAGTGTTGTCTTCATAAATAGGACCGAAACTTAGATAATTTTTGTCAGTTTCTTCGTTCAAATCCGTGACGTTGACTTGATAAGATATACTCGAGTTTGAGCTGGACACAAGACACTGTCAAAAAATAATTTTTGATTTGCTCCATTTACTCTGCTGATTTCTATAATAAGCTAATCTATTTGAGTATCTGTGAGCAGCCTGAAAGAGTGCTTATGTCAATTTGGTATTTAAAAACAAGTAATGTAAAAAAGTATTGCATTATTTTTTGATTGAAATTAATAATATATTTAGACAATGAGGCAAGCTTTGAGATAGTTGAGTGTCATAGCACTTTGACTAGCGAACAGAATGGTCCAAGTTTGCGCCAGAAACTTGTTGCTACAACAACTGTGCAAAATAAAAAGGCAGTTTCATTGCTATTTACTTGGATAAAACTTAGCTGCTTGCAAGATAAATTTTTAACTTCTATTTTAAAACTCACTTCATAGCTGGTTAGATTTGTATCTAACTCTTCGTAAACAAAATCAAAAAACAATAAAGAGCAACTGAAATCAGTCTTAAAACCTTCCACGACAAATCTGTTATTTAACTTATGGTCATCACAGTTGCTGGAAACATCTAGAAAAAAGCGTCAAACAAATTGTAAAAAATGATTAAAATAGAGCTAAAAAAGATAAAATCTACTTTTTTTTATTTTTCTTACTATAACGATACTTACTTTATAATTTTGTTTTATTCAAAACCAATTAACAAGCAATCCGAAGTATACATCAAAACGTAAACAGCAAATGAGGATGTAGTTACTTAACAATTTACTTGCTCACACAACGTTCATTGTACATGTTTGCTGTATTTTTAGATAGAGAAGCTTATTAGGTTAAAAAAGGAAAAGTAAAAAAAACACTAAAGCTACAATTAATAGGTTTCAGCATAAAATAAATAAGTAAGGGTTTCTTCTTCCAAATTATATTTATTTTATTGTTTAATTAGTTTCTATGTAACAAATTCATAAAAAAGGAAAACAAAAATATTCAGTGCGTGAATGGCTAATTGAGTCATTGCCCTGAAACTATACATCCGCGTCTTGTATAATTTAGTAAATGAGAAAACTTTGATGGGTAAATGAAGAGCCTAGGTTCAAAATAACGTGAATTGTTTCTCTAGGCTTGATTCACACCATAACTCCTAGAAAAAAAGACTAAAACTTTAATTCATGCTGCTTTGCGTAAACTATTTCATAAATCAATCTTTCTAATATAAACGATCTCACAGCTCAATGGACAACATGAAATTAAAATATTTATCTTCTTTTTATGCTCTTCCATTTCGTGGGAACTTTCAAGAATATGAGGATGACTTAACCAAAATGTGTAAACAAACATTTGTTTTTTTGACTGTCTAAAAGAGTTCGCATTTTTCCCATGTATAAAACGGGCTTTGCTTCTTTATTGAACTTCTTTAGCTCTATGTAAAGAGTTGGTTTAGGTTTGGCTGCCTCATTGACACTTAAAAATATAATTTCATAGCTACTCGAGATTCTTTTTTAATGGTTACTTGATGAACATGTTATCATATCGCGCGACAATTTAATGACTTGCTATAATCGCATGGGTCGCATTTCATCTAAGTTTGAAAGGCACCGTAACCGATTTGACAAGTTGAAACCACAATAAGATCATAAAAAATGCATTAAAAAGAAAACGATATCGACGAATAATCTGAGTCAGCTTCCACTGGCATGGCGCAAGCGATTTGCGCGTAAACCAGTTAAGTTATTTTTAAAGATTTTTTCGTAAATATTAAAGTGAAACAAAAATATTGATCAGAAACGTGTCAAAACTTCCACGGGCAACCTTACGTGAGGATACTTGATCTAGATTTCGGAGGACCAAATTACTTCTGTTTTTTAACGTTTCTGATGATTTAGTAACCAAGCTAAGCTAAAACTCTACGTTTGTAAAAGTAAAGAAAGAAAAACAAATCCACTAACAACAGAGATAATCGTAACAATGACAATCTAAACTTAATTATTCAATTGTGATTGCCATTGTTTTGCAACAGAAAAGGCTTTTATTTATAAAATCATAACAAAAATACTTTAACTTTTATAAAAATAACTTAAGGGTATTTTTTAGTTTTTATCAAGCTTTTTAAACGTTCCCTTGAATGCTAATGATTTTTTTCCATTTTGTTTGAAAAATTAATTTAATTGATGATATTGTGATATAAAATGAAATACTTATATACTTACTATAAAACCTGCAAACAAGCAGAAATTAGTTACCAAAGTCTCGTTATTCTTACCTTCCTCATATGTTTCCCGTGCTAAGCCAAAATAGATTAAAACAGCTGGAAGAAGCTGAAGAAAAATCCCGCTGGTAAACATGGAAACGCTTTCTTATTTTCACGTTGCTTCAACGAAGAAGTTGTACAAAGTGAAGAAAAACCGGGTTTCGTTTCACCTTTTAAGTTGGTGATTACGATCGAGATTTTTATGAGTTAATTTTGTGCTTTCGAATTTTTTAGCTTTTTGTTGAACAGCTAAAAATAACGTTTTCAAGTCAGAAAAATCTGCAAGACAATTAATTCTTAACTTCCTTTGTCTTGCTTGTTCCCTTTTTTACAAAATTGTGTTTTTGATGACGTCAAGCTACAATTCGTGTGGCAAGAATAACTGTTTCTAAAAATTTTTAACCAAATTACTAAGAACTATTTTTAAACCTTTGAAATAATAGAGTTTCATTTTGTTGATGATAAACGAGTTTGCGAAACGTCATAATAAACGACAGTTTTGCAAATGCAATTTCGTTATTGATTGGTTTCTAAATTCTTCATTGTTCTTTAACTATAACTTGATCTATCTCTGAAAAATATTTTCGCTAAATTACGATTCCAAAACATATATGTGAAGCTGTTAGTCATAAAATGAGGAAAGTCACTAATGACATCAAGTAATCAGCACAACGATTAAATTAAAAAATAAATTACATAAAAACAATAAAGAAACAATAACACCTGTTTTGAGTTTTTAAAAACAAAATTGGAAACATTTGAAAACAAAAAGTTTGAACAACTCCTTCATTTTTCTTTAGCAATTTATACTAATTTGTGAAAATAAGAAAGTGACTTTTTAGTCAACAGCTACGAGTGCTAATATTTATTTAGCAAGGTACTTTCTAAGTAAAGTCAAACTGACAAAATTATTTCCCGCTACAGTGGAATCTGTACAAAAAACCCAGGGAGCTTGACCTGAGCGCGGCGTACAATCTCGGTTTGTTTGTTTATTGAAGCCGAACGTAACGTTAAGCGTAGGAATTTAAATAAACAATCCAACAACACTTTAGGTTCGCTCAAGTCACCTTGCTTTTCTTAAAACTTAATTAAAATTACAAAAGAAAATTAAAGAAATATATTGAACAAACTTTATGCGTTTGAATATTTGTTGTTTGTTTTCGAATTATATTTTTCATGCCGATTATGTTTGATTTTAAATGTACCGAAATTAATTTGAAGCCTTTTATATTTTTAATAATAATATAGCTACCTTAATCACAAGCTGAATTTAAAACCTTGCTTTCAATGCTCGCATTTTATATGTTTTAAATGTTACACTTGTTCAGTTTGAAAATATTTCAGTTTGAAAATAGTTTTGACAACGCTTAAAGATTATCTCAAAACTATTTGAATAGTTTTTACTCTCAATAACAACCTTTCTGCTTCAAAAATTTTGAAAATAGCAGTTTGAATTGAAAGTTAAGTTAATTTTGAAACTTTAAACTCTATGAGATGCATTTTTTTAATCACTTTTGTAATAAGATACCACGCGTTTAACGTTTGCCTTAATAAAGAAGATATTTCCACTTCTTCCTCGTTCTTTTTTAATCTGGTTTGGTACAATAAAAAATTGCTTTGCTCAATTAAAAAATTAATGCAGGCATGTGGATCAATTGCTCTCACACTTTCTGAAAAGCGAAACACTTTAATCTTTTTTGACAAAACTTTTTGCTTACATTCAAAATTCATCTTTAATGCCGAACAGAGTATTGAAAGAAGTGGTTTATTTGCTATCAGAAACATTAAAGTGATTGAAATAAATATAAAAAAAGCTCCATAAAGAGAATTCTGCAAAATACATTGTAATCCTACAAAACACTGCTGTAAATGACATACTTTGTTTCCCTTTGAGATTTTTTTTTCTGTTTACAAGAAATTTGATTTTTTTAAAAGTTTGTATGGCATGTGATGTAAAATTTGTCTTAATGTTTTTTCTTTTTTTTTGCTGATGCAGTCTATAAGAAATTGTCATTTTTACTTACCCATTTTTTTGACTAATTATAAAATTTTTTAAACAAATATAGCTTGTTTAACTCCTTGAATGATGTGTTTAAAAGAAATTCAGCAACAACGATTCATTTAAGTAAGAATAAATAAACTTTTTTTGAGCGTTCGATGAAATTTTATTAAATTAGCCAAAATATTTGAACACTAGATGTCCGTGTCGTGCAGTTCAATGCATAATTTCAGTGTTGTCGAATATGAAAAACATTTAAATGTTATTGGTTTGTGCCTTCTAAAAATAAACCGTTAAACCGGAAGCAATTATCGGGAAATAGCTCAGTGGATAACAATCTGAATCGCATTCAGCGTTCAATAGTTCGTGAGGTTGATGCTCAGTCTAAATGAGAAATTTTTCTTGCAGCCTTGAAAAAAAACATTTCTAGAACAATTTGCAAATGGGGATACGCTGCTTACGTGCGGTAATGACTCCCTTTATTACAAAAAACGACACCAGTTCAATGTTTCCATTCAAAAAAAAAAAGTAAATTATTGCTTTTATTGTGTAACAAAACAAATTCTCTTTTTCGTTACTCCACAGAAGGCCTGCGCCGTTTATTTTTGAAAGGTTGCTTTCATCATCATAATCTCTACTTTTTATAAGGCACAATAAGCTGCTAAACTATAAAAATAATCGGAGCATTGAACTTAAGAAACCATCAAGCAGTAGGCGTGTTCAAGTGGTTAGAGCGCCGTGTTGTGATCAACATGGTCTCGGTTCAAGGCCTAGCCGCGCCATTCTCTTGTGTTCTTGAGAAAAACACTTTACCTTTGGGGAAAAACGGCACTTTCCCCTGCTTCGTGGCAGTTTCAAATTAAATTCATTTCTGTATTAAATTTTGGGCGGACAGCAATATCATTGCATCTCCGGAAACAGTTCGGGGTAATTGGTTATCCCATGTATAAACGCCTACGTTGTTTTCTTGCAAGTCAGGAGGATAATCTAGAGATAAAGTAAAATTAAAACATTAATCCTAATTGCTTTCCTAGATGCAACAAAATATTGCTGCAGAAGAACCGTTAAAAGAAATCTCAATTTATTTGTCAAAAATCTTAGTATTAATTAATTTCAGTTTTTCCTGTTTACACACAATAATCAGTCAAAAATTTCTTTAAAGGATTTTTATAAAATTAAATGATATTACTGTATAAAAATGCTATTTACATTGTGATTATTTAACACACAAAATTGAGTATTTATTGCAAAAGCTTTGTACTATAACTTTTATTACTTTAATTGCGATTCATAAATTCATTAATAAAATCGGTCAAACTTCAATGAGCCGAATATTTAATATGGAAAATAAAAATTAAAAATTAAAACAAACTAATTCATCACGAAAGATCGATTTCCAACTATAAAGGTCATCATTATTTTCTGTAAAAAATCAAAGTTTTTTAAAAATTTAAAAACTCTAAACATACTAATCGGGTCCTGACTCAAAGACATAACGTAAAGCCTCAGTAAAAGCTACAAGGCAAACGACACAACAACTGACATTATGATTATCAATCACGTAACAAAGATAAAAAAAATGCACGCTGTAAATCTTGTAGTGAAATTAAAAATCGCAAACTCCAGCTAAGATTCAAAGCGTTGATTAAAAAGATCAACAAAGCCGCTGTAGTTTCCTCACATTTCCTCACAGTGTGTGTAGTTTAAACGATAGTGAACAAATAAACGGGCTTAAAGCTCAATAATTGTGATTCTGTTGCTTTGGGTCTTTCCTCCAAAAACTTTTGAGCTGATGGCAGCAAAATAAAAATAATCTTTGTCTCTCCGCGGATGCAACTCAGGATCCCCTACAAATAGTCAATCTATGAAATTACATAGTTTCACAAACTCTAGTTTTGTAGTTTCACAAAGAAAACACTAAAATATCTTATATTAGCAAATAAAACATTTATTAGTAGGCTACAGTTTTTGCTGTTGAAATAATTTAATTATTGCCCAAAGAGCATTTATTAAAAGTAAAAAATTGAAAACGTTTTTTAATCTTATTTTGATAATCAAGAAGTAAATAACAAGTGTATCTGAACTAATAATTTTAGTTTGAAATGAACCTCAAAACAAAAACTATCTATTTATTTTCTTTAGACCTTATCGTCTGAAACGGTTGAGCTGATCGCTTGCGCCGAAACATGACAATATTTTCACTTTACACATACGAGTATTAGCATAAACTATAGAGCCTGAATATCACCAGCAGCACAAGTTGTTTGTATCGATATCTGGTTGTTTGTAAGTTTAGCAGCAAATAATAAACAAAAACTATATGGGGATTTTACGTAGCTGTCCTATGACATCATACTCACCGATTGGGCATCGAACAATTGCTGTTCATTCTCGAGATACTCTGACGTCATGAAAATCAACATTCGGTGGCTTTTGGTGATGAAGTTTTGTAAAAGTCGTAGTGAAGTTCTGCGTAATAAGGCTTCTGTGTTAGCTTTGATTAACAATTATGCAAATTACAATCTATTGTCGGATTGTTTTGTCATAATACCTCCTGCGTGACCACGATGTTGATCGAAGGTGCTGTATATGCTGTTGTATTAAAAATGTATTTTTTTTCGTCATGTGATTTGCAATAAGTTTTTGAATTAACGGTAAGTTGGATGTAATAATCAACTTTGGAGAGTAATGATCGAGGACATACCGTCAGGGGGGCAAAGGAGGCAGTGCCCCAACTGTGGATATCAAATAAAACAGAAATAAAATATTGAAGTCATAGTCTTTGCAAAATAGATGCAAATTGCGATCAGTTGAAAAAAAATCAGTCAAAACAATATCGTACATGTAGTAGTTTAATTAGTTTTGCTTTTTAACCTTAGTTTTTCACAATTAATCCTTGTATTTTCAGCACTGTAATCAGTTTGTCAAGCGTCCTTGTCAATAAAATCGCTAGTACACTTAGTGAGGCAGCTTCAAAATTTGTCTTCCTTCCGATAAAAAACAAAAAAACAAAAGTGAAACAATATAGCGTTTTTTTGTTTTTTGGTGAAAATATCTGTTAAAATGAGAATGATTTGAGACATGTTGCAATAATGACAATGTAGAGAAAAATTTTTTCGTACTCCCGACATTTGTTAAAACAAGATAAATCGGTTTATTCGGTTAAAGCATAACTCGAAATACACACATTGTGCGACTGCAAAGCAATAAATTTATTTCAGGCTTTAGTAATAGCAGATGATTTTGTATTGAAGCTAAGAAAATTTTCAACAATAAACTTTCAATCTGATTTCGGTATATTTAAGCAGTATTTTTTTTAAGGTTTGGCTTGAGGAAGCTCTAAGCAATTTTGAAAGACCGCTAATTTTTTTCTATTGTTCCTGACAGTACTTAGCTTTGTTTACACCAGGGTGGTCCAACTTCTGCACTCTTGTGGGCCACTTTTCAAAATTATTCGAGTTTGCGGGCCTCAACCGGCTAAAAACACCTATTTTCGTGAAGTAAAAGATTTTTCTTCCCAAAGCTTTTCATCTGACACTCATCAGGGGAAATCGTAAGAATGAAGCAGAATTGAAACCGAACTAAGTTATAAAGGGGGAAAGTAGAGTTCTCATTGGTTTAAAGAAGTTAGCCAATGAGAGAAAAGATTAAGAAATTTTCAAAGAGTAGACGAATTCTTTTTGCTTACACAGAAGGGGATTGAGAGATTTAATGAAAGTCGCTTCAAGAGCAGAAAGGTGAAAGGAAGAGCGACCTCGAGCGAGAATAGAAAATTTTTTGTTGCTGTAATGAAGGGCGCATTGGGCGTTGTCAAGAAGATGTTGACTAATGGCGGATTCGTGAAATTGTTGTGGGCGTGTGTTGTTCTTACAAGAGCGGGAAAGACGACTTTGGCGGTTGGCCGAGGCACGAGGATTGGTGATGGATCTAGGAACGTGTTGTTTAATTCGCTCTTCTAGCCGTTGAGAGTTGCGACCAACGTACCGACTATCGCAGTGGCACAAAAACTGGTAAATAACATTGCTGTGATGATGGGAAGGCAACACGTCTTTCTTAATCGCTGGAAGGAGCTGTCGGGTGTTGAAAATAAGACGTGGTTCGACGGAGAAAAAGCAGCGTTTCACAGCAGACGTAATCTGCTTTCCGAACTTCATCGAGACGTTTCCAATCCATGGGATGTGTAGGTAGACAGGGCACTTTTTTACTGTGTGGACAACGGCTAGAAGAGCGAATTAAACAACACGTTCCTAGATCCATCACCAATCCTCGTGCCTCGGCCAACCGCCAAAGTCGTCTTTCCCGCTCTTGCAAGAACAACACACGCCCACAACAATTTCACGAATCCGCCATTAGTCAACATCTTCTTGACAACGCCCAATGCGCCCTTCATTACAGCAACAAAAAATTTTCTATTCTCGCTCGAGGTCGCTCTTCCTTTCACCTTTCTGCTCTTGAAGCGACTTTCATTAAATCTCTCAATCCCCTTCTGTGTAAGCAAAAAGAATTCGTCTACTCTTTGAAAATTTCTTAATCTTTTCTCTCATTGGCTAACTTCTTTAAACCAATGAGAACTCTACTTTCCCCCTTTATACAGTAACTTAGTTCGGTTTCAATTCTGCTTCATTCTTACGATTTCCCCTGATGAGTGTCAGATGAAAAGCTTTGGGAAGAAAAATCTTTTACTTCACGCAATCTTCATATTCTGTACCACCAAATGTTTAACCTATTTTCGTCCCAAAATTAAGGTGTTCTCTAAAAAAAAAGGTCTTCACTTGGAATCGGTCTCCGAAATTCCTATTTTCGTCGCAAAATCATAGCGTTCTTAAAAAAAAAGTTGCCGCTGCTTGTGATCGACAAGACTTGTACGAAATTGTTCCGCGAGCCGTAGTTGGATTACGCTGGTTTACACTATTGTAGAAGCAGATTTTGAGAGACCGCTGGACAATTTTGAGAGACCGTTTTGGTTCCTTAAAACGCCTTAAAAAAAACACTGTATTTAAGATTAGTGTTTGAACCTCAATATTTGGCAGCATTTATATATTTACAGTATAATATACATTTCTAGAACCTAAAGAACAGATTTTTGCGATTCTAACGTTAAAGGAAACTGATAATTTTGCGAGTTTTTCACAAACAAACATATTTTTTATCGGCAGTGTGATTGAGTGGTTAAAGCGCTCTGCTAGTGATCAGCATGGTTTCTGTTCAAAATCTACTGGAGCCATTATTGGTAAAGACACTTTACAGCATTTTTTCTGCTTGTGGTCTTAGCAAGCAAACCCAGCCATCTGAGGCACATTCCTGTGTTTCTTGATGCCGGTCTTAAGCCCGGATAAATGGGGAGGGTTGCGACAGGAAGGGCATTCGGTTTAAAATTTTTTTTCCAAAACAGACAAATGCGTAATCATCATCAATCCATACCGGATCGGTCGCGGCCCGGGTTACCAACATCCGCCTCAGGTGCCGCACAGCAGGGCACCTATGAAAATTATGCCACTGCTGAACATAGTAAAAACAAGAGAAGAAAGAGAGGAGGAAGGATAAAGTTTGATCATCGCTGAAAAAAGTCACATAACAAGGTTAGCGTAATCGAATAACCCATAACTTATTTTATCAAATTTGATTCTTAAATTGTTGCTCTTGCAACTAATTGAAATTAAAGCTTTTAATGATTCATTTGCAGTGTTTTATTTTAACTTCACGTACTTCGCTTTTAGAAAACATGAAAAGAAAACTTCCTTTGTAGTTTTTATTGATTTTTACAATTTAAAATTGAGAGTAAAAATTAAACAATTGACAGCAATCAGGCTTAAATATTAACAAGAATAAATTATTAAAAAACTATTTTTGTTCTTCTGTAATATAGCTGTGTAGTTGATCAATATAAAAAAACCAACAAATATCTAATTCTTGCAAACAATAAGTATGTCCATGTCAAACCAACTAAAATAAACAGCGTTAGCAATAAAGTGCAATCAAATGTTAAGTCTATATGTTATAAAAAACTGGTAAAAGGATGAAATGTATAAGTTGGAAAAAAAATTGTTATGCTACTACAAAAAATTTTTTTTTGAACTATTGGCTGCTGGAATTGCTACAAATTTTAATGATAAACTTTCTTAGCCAATAGCTTCATAACTCGAGTTTAAAATTTATAGGAACTTTGAGGCGAAAACTTGAAAGCAATTTTTTTCAGAAATTTAAATACCACATAACGAGCACTTTCAGCTTTACTTGTATGTTTGAATAACTTTTCTTGCATATTAGTTGTATACTGTTGTAGATCGTTGTAATTCTTTAGACATTATTTATTTCAGTCTGTCTTTTATCACGCAAATAAATGACCGACTGCTCATATTTAACGATGATAAAAAAAATTAACAAAAGTTAAATACGGCAATTATCTGTAGAAATGCAGTTTTTTGTGACAAAGTGTGCGTTCAAGTAGACGTAATTGCACTTAATTCATCAACAAGAGAGCAATGATGGCATTAAAATATAAACGTAGATAATGCGCCAAAAATCAATTAACATCTAATTCTGGTTGGTTTTCAATTCCAGCAAGTAGTGAAGTTTCCAGAAATGAGGTTTTCTTCAAATGAATTGCATCGCGATTACAACGTTTTTGTTCAACTAAAAATGGACAAAAATACACCGATTAAAAAAAAATAACAAAAAAACAAAACAAATCAACGACAACTGTACGCTAATGGTAAAAGTCTTAACATTTTGACAGTTTTGCTTTGTCGAATTTGGAGGACAAAACTAATATGGTGTCTTTCTTTTCACCGGTTTTATGCCTTAATTTAAGAAAAAAGACTTGTTTCAATCATTTATAATCATCATCATCATTAATAAAAAAAAGCTTCGATCATCAATGAAAAGTCTTCAAAGATTGCAATATTTCTATGCCTTGAAGCCTTGACTATTACACGCTAACAGAATTACTGTTGTTGTTATATCCTTGATAAATTTTAAAAGATTTTAACTAAACAAAGACATTCCAAATTAAAAGTACTATATAAGTAAAATAGGACTATTTCTTTTTTACAACGTTTTTTCAATTAAAAAACATATATTATTTTTGTAATTCTAAATCATTTCAGTAAACACGCCGGAGGATTTTTGAAGGATCACAATTTTTTAAAGCGTACTCGATAGACCAGAGTTGAAGAATAGGGTTAAGTTTTACCAGGCGGGTCATTCCCTTCTTATTTGCAATTAGAAACAATTCGGGGATATTGATTTTGTTCTGCATTGGCAGACTTAATCTGTAGATTGTTCGAAGCTTTCGCTACGTGTGTATGTGCAAGAAGAATGTCGCATACAAAAGCATTTGTCATCCATCGAAAAAATTCTCAAAATGTCTTATTAGCTGTTAAAACTAAAAAATTTAAGACTTGCAAGCACTGTATATTATTGAAATCTACAATTGGTATTTTAAAATTTTGTAAAATGCCGAGAAGGTAACCAAACGAAGTAATGAAAATTGTTGAGTTGGTAAAAAAGGATCATGATTTTTACCACCTACGCTTCTGAAACAAAATCTGCCTTGTTTGAATTCTTCATAAATTGATAAGGATTGGAAAAAAGAATCCTGATGGAATCCAAGCAATTTTGGCGTGATATCATTAAAAAATAGCTTTGCGTCCGAATTTCTTGAATAATAATGAAAATAAACTTATTGCGGTTAAATAGGCAAATTCAATTTCAAGTTGAACTATAATATGAATCTAACCATCGATGCAGCTGATTAAGTCATGAAAACTTCCAACCTGATAAAAATTCTGCTTTGCTTTTAGGTTTTTCTTTTGCAATAGAATAAGAAATCAACATAAACAATATAAAACAAATTAAGATTTTGTTTCGATCACATTTAAGATTTTTTTATGAATATTTCTTGTTTAATGGACAAAAAATAAAAAACTCTTGATTGATTAATTAGTTAACTGAATTTTTGTTCAAAAGTGAGATCAACAAATAGCTACCTAAGGCTCCGTCTCATCTTTTACTAAAACGCAAATTTATTTTCAGCTTGCTCACTTTAAACTCTCAAATCCATTCATATAATCCATTTACATCCCTTACCGACACTGCACTCTTTCTTCCACATCTTGTTTATAAAACCTCATCTACGCGCCATAGTTACAAAATCAAAAGAAAAGTTTAGAAAAGCAATTATTTTTTTAACTAATACTTAGCTATTTCATTGGTTTGAGATCATCTACATGTGGTTTTTATTAGTTGGGAAATTTTACATGTATTATTATTTTTCTTCCAATTATTTTCTATTTTGTTTTGCTAGAACGCACCATAGAATAAAAAAGTAAGCAGTCAAATCAAATACCAAAAGTTTTTGTTTCTATGAACGACACGGAATGACCTCCGTTGTATAGTGTAATTTGTCATAATTGTTGCTGCTTTCGCCGATATATCCAGATAAACAAATACTATCCGCTAAATTTGTTTTCAGCTGTTTAAAAGCCGCTTACACTTTAAACAAATCTGGAAGATTATTTTTAAAATTTGATTTTTACTCTTGTTTAAGTTTGCATTTTAATTTTATGCCATGCAAAAGAATTGGCATTGCTGATGTTTATGATAATATATATAAAACACAAGCTTGCTCGAGAAACTTTAAAATTTACCCACCTGTCTCATGTGGAACAAAACGTCTTTTCCAAAATAGACGGGACTCGATTCGAAAATATTTGGCGGTGATAAAGACAACTAGCAGTATGAAGACGATTGCTGCAACTAACAAATCTCACATTGATAATATAATTCATTTTTATTAACCACTTCATCCTAGATATATAAAATGCCAGAAGTTACAACTTAACTCAATTTTTTCATTTTGGATTTTGACAGGCTTTTTTAAAATTAAAAATCTGAAAATGTAAGCTATTGAACTTGTATTTCTAAAAAAGCTGGTGAAAGCAAAGTTTGACCCAGCTTTGATAATATCATTAACAGCGCAGTAAAAATCTTTTTAAGTTTTCTATGTCTGGTCTGATAATTTACCGGTCTTGTTTGTAAAAGATTTTAACAAAATTTTTGGTAAAATTGCTAATTTTCTGTAAACTTTCATTAGTTATCAGTACAATTACAGTTTTATTTATTTATTTATTTATTTTAATTCTATATTTATTCTCCTGACTCGCAAGAAAGCGACGGAGGCGCCAATACATAATAGGGTAAGCAATAACCTCGACCTGCTTCCGGACATGCCAAGATATACAAGTGATTTTTTTGTTTAATTCAAAAATTATCCGATAAATTATTAGGTGCCCAAAAAAGTCTTTGCCGATTTTTATGAAGGAAATTAAAGATTTATAGTTAAATTATCTTTCATTTCTTTCCCAGCTGGTGCAAGTGAAGTCTTATGGTTTCATCACTTACATTAAACCTCGAAGCTAGTTCGTGACAGTTTAGACACGAATCTGACTCTATCGCTGCCTTTAATCGCCATTGTTTAGAGATATTGGTCGTCCAATTCGAGGTCCATCTTCAAGGATTTCATTGCCAGAACGAAACTTTAAAACCAGTTTTGTGCAGTTCTTCACTTCCTGCACCTTCACCAAACACTGTACATAGCTTACGAGAAGCAGATGAAGCACTTGTGCCAAGTTTAAACTCGTACAACAGACAAGCACGAATTATCAATTTTCTATCAGTCATTTTTAAGGCTCTGAAATAAGAAATAAAATAACATTAGTCATGAAAAATAATAAAAACTGAAGTCATTTAACAATTTACTTGTCAATACAAATTAGTTCCTGTATTACTATGCTTGTAAGTAATGAAAAACGGGGCCTAAAATAAGTCAACAAAAATCGGCAAATACTTTTTTGGGTATCTAATAAAAATATATTACCACAAAATATTAAATAAAGCGTGCTTCCAAAACTGGCCAGATAAAAACAAAAACGTTTTTTACAGTTAAGTAAACACAACAAAGAAATTATAAAACCGTGATTACAAATTGAAAAAAACTACAAAAGTAGAAAAGACACTTTTGTTTTATTTATAATAAAAAAACAAGTTATCAAATAATTATTTTTATTAAATTTAAATATTTTGTAATAGAACGTAAGGCATGTTTTTAAACAAATTTTTAACCCTTATAAAACCAATTACACAAATATTTAAATTCTTAATTTTTAACTACTGCAAGAGTTTAAAAATCATTAACAGAACGAATCCAAGTTAGTTGTAGTAAATCATAATTTAAATCAATTGCAAAATTTTAAAAATCTAATCATTCGAAAAATAAAAGATGCTTAAGAAGTCTACAAAGTAATTATACATAAAAAAGAAAAAAAAACAAATAAAAATGGATTGAGTAACTAAATAAAAATATTTTTCATCACATAAAATATTCGATCACCTCCAGAAATCGAGGCCAAAATCTCGGTTTGACTAATCGCGAGTTCAGAATTGAAAAATCTGCTTAGCACCACTTCACTGAAGTAGGAATCATCAATCGTTGTGACTTTGCATCCATATTCTCCGAAATGATCGTCGTTTACCTTCCTGTCAAGATACTCGGTTCAAGTACAAAGTTTTTTCGGTGGACAATAAATAAGTAAAGCTGAGCAGTGAAAATTAATGATAGAAATATTTTACTCACAAAATCTTCAAAACGAGAATGCTCGTAACTGCTTCGACACGACAAGCACTTTCGTCATTGCAAAAATTGAGATCATTTACGACTGAAGGGATCTTTTCCCTGTAAAAACGCTGTTCAACACTAACAGAATCTATCCAAGTAGTAGTAATAAGTTTTTTGTAATTAGAAATAAATATTGTTAAAAGGAATTACAAACAATAAAGTGCAGGGAAAGATGAGCAACCCTGAACTTTAGTTTTATTGATGGTCATCAACAATCTTTATTTTATTCCTTTTTTACTTTGGTGACATAACTCGCTTCACACTTTTTTAATATAATCGCACTTAAAATTAGAAAGAATCTAAATTTTATACTAAATGTGATTGGCTGTGAGCAGAAACGAAAGCGACTCACCGGTAACAATCGAAACCAGGTAATGCCTCAGAATGATGGTTTTCATTGATAGAACAAACAGTACCGAGTTTTCTAAAAATAGAAATTACTTTCAATTAGATAACTAAAGTAAAATTGAATAAAATCTTTTTTAGTAACAAACAACGAAACGTATAATTTAATCAATTTGAAAATCTAGGTGCCACTGTAAAACCAAAAGTTTGAAATTATGCTAAATGCAATGAAAAAATATAGTTCTGATATACAAGACGTCTTAAGTATTTCTCGTTTAGAAATTTATTGCAAAGTAATAATCTGTTTAAAAAAATTACTTATTTTAAAAAGTCTTTGCACGCCTACATCATGTCACTGATGTCACACACTGCAGGCCAACGTAAATGAATATTTTGTTTCATATTGTATAAAGAAAGTTACTTTAATAATTTTTTTGAGCAAGCCAAAAAGTTATAAATGAACCTCACTGGCGTAGAAAAGCTATTCTAGAGGAAGTATTAAAAAATTTGTAATTTCTTAAATAGCTTGAATAGATATTAATAGTTTTTAGATTAAAACAAAAGTTGCCTTGAAAAAATAAAATCAACTTTTTACGTGTTATTCCATTTAACATTTAGAGAATATCCATCTCCTCCAATTATCTGCCATTTTAGATCAACTGATGATCCAAATTGAGAAGTGAATTCTTTCACTACCGGTTTTAACTTCAAATGACTTCTTGATTGAACTAAAAAACAAAAAAAATAAATATAAAGGGAAAAGCTTTATTGAAATCAATGAA
This sequence comes from Diplosoma virens, assembly GCA_963680785.1. NCBI lineage: Eukaryota > Metazoa > Chordata > Ascidiacea > Aplousobranchia > Didemnidae > Diplosoma > Diplosoma virens. The sequence goes on from OY796889.1 coordinate 41,797,176, forward strand.
AAATGAATGAAAAAAATAGATTAAAGTTAGCTAAAGTTCTTTTTAATAAAATTAGCTTTCGCAAACTACTGTTCACTGTGTAAGTTGTAACGGAAATAGGTTACCAGTTATCTTCATTCTGTTGAATCAGACAGATCGAGTGCAGCTATCAAAAAAATTATCTCGAAGCTTTTTGTCCGGCATTCGTCAGGAGATGAACGTCGGAATGAAGGAAGAAAAATTCGGTTGATTTTAAAATGGAGCTGCACGAAGATGATTGGTTAAATGAGAGGAGCGTCACAACACGTGATTAACGCAAGAGTTCTAAGATCACGCGGAAAAGACGGAGCTCTAAGGTCACTGCTATAAAGAGGGTCAGCATAAATATTAATGGTATCTGTCAGGGAACATTAGTAAAAGGACTGGATATATCAAAATCAATTAGAGCTCCGTCTTTTCCGCGTGAAGTTTTTATTGAACTGATAAAAAAAACGACTAAATCTGTTGAATTCAGTTTCTACAACGTTGTATACCGACAAATAAATGGTGTAGCCATGGGCTCCCCCTTGGGTCCTGCGCTGGCTAACAATTTTGTCGGTTATTATAATTTTTTATTGTTCCGAGAGTCAAGAAACCACCGATCAACTATCGCTACGTGGACGATACTTTTGCTATCTTTGATAGTGAAAATGATTTGTGATAAATTTCTTGATCAATTAAATTAAACTCCCCTCAATCCTTCTTCCTTGTGGTTTACGTTTGAGAAAGAAATTAATCAATCTCTTCCTTTTCTTGATATACGGGTGAAAAAGGTGGGCTCTAAACTTATTACATCTGTTTACCGTAAACCCATATTTACAGGATAATACCTGAACTGGAAACCTTTCGCCCTGGAAAAAGGAAAATCAGTTTAATTTTTACCCTTGTGCATCGAGTCTTAATGATCTGCTCAGACTGTAAGCTGCAAGCTGAACTTAAAAAAATTTTTTCAATTCTACTTATAAATGGCTACCCCTATCACGTCATTGAGAAAGCAATTGCTCGCAAATTAAAAAGTTTTACATCACTTCCTTCGCATACGGTGAAGAAATGCCCTGTCTATCTTCATCTGCCCTGGTTGGGAACTCCTTCGGTTGGAATTAAAAATAAAATCGAAGCAAGTGTTGAAAAATGTTTTTTTGCAGTAGAATAACTTGTTATTTTTACATCTCGCCCACTTCTTTTGCAATTAAAAAGAATATGTTGCCTCCTTCGCTTTTAAGCAATGTAGTTTATAATTTTTTGTGCCACTGTGATAGTCGGTACGTAGGCCGCATATCTCAACGATTACAGGACAGAATTCGCCAACACGTGCCACAATTTATCAGAACCGGCCGAACTCCAAACTCTCGCAATATTTCCACTTGTTCTGGCAAATTTTCAACCCCAGTTATCTTCAGTGACTCTGCGATTGGCCAACACCTTTCAGATAACCCTATTTGCACCAAAAATTACAGTGATGAAAAATTTACTATTTTTTCAATTGGTTGTTCATCTTTTCATTTATCTGCTTTGGAAGCCGTTTACATCAAATCACGCAAGCCAAATTTATGCCGCCAAAAAGAGTTTGTTTATAACTTAAAACTCTTGCGTTGATCACGTGTTGTGACGCTTCTGTCATTTAACCAATCATCTTCGTGCAGCTTCATTTCAAAATCAACTGAATTTTTCTTCTTCATTTCGACGTTTATCTCCTGACGAGTCTCGGACAAAAAGCTTCGAGATGAGTTTTTTGTGAGCTATCTTCATATTTTGTACAACTAATCACAAAGTAAGTGGTAGCTCACAAAAGCTAGTGTAATTAAAAAAACTTAATCAACTTTAGCGCATTTTTTCTTTATATCTGAAATAAAAATAGGGCAAATGTGTTGTCGTGGTTATGTAAAGAGTTTGGAAATGCTTCTTAATTTACGCAGCGCCCAATCCATGTCAACATCAAAACTGCAGAAGCTTAAAGGGGAAGTTCAGTCAAAATAGAAGTTGAACTTAAAATATTCTTTAAGTAGTTAATAATCAACCCTGAAAAAAATTTTTACTCAAAGGTCTCTATTATGCTAATTATCCCAATAAGAAAAAATCGCCATTGGTGGCGCACGTGAGTGCTGACGTCAGTGAGTGGTAAAACAACTGAGACAACCATTGCTGTTAGTAATAACTAAAACTGCAGCTGCTATCAACTACTGAAAGTATAGTTCTAAAGCTGGTAAAAAGAAAAAAATAGAAAGCATTGTGAGGAAAGAATTTTTATATAAACCTACAAAAAATTTAATAAAACAGACCAAGGACAAAAGTTTGATATGAAGTAGAATAATTTCACTAGTCCTGCGAGCACTGCTATATTATGTCATCAACAATTGAAAACAAATGCTGCGAAGAAGTTGAAATAATTCAAGAAAAATTAATAATGAAAACTGCATTACAGCACGCCGAGCTTTAACAAGCTGTCTGGACACCGAGTTGCTGATGTTCAGTCTTGTATCTGCTTGTGCAGTAATTGCCATAAGAAAACGGTTTCCCGAAGAAGATGAAAGTTAGGAAGGTTTATATAAAGCCAATATCCCGACGGTCTTCACACAAGAGTAAATAAATAAAGCATTGTATTTTGTATAAAATGTCGATTTGTCAACATAATTGCTTGCTATTCTTTCGTATCATATCAGGTGTTAAATATTAGTTTAGTCAGAAGCATGAGTAGGAGTGCCGGTTTGTGTGTCTGCAATCGTCAGGGTCTTGTTTCAACTACTATGCTCGTCAAGCTGTAGTGTTTTTAGGCAACACACTAAACGATACTTTTATTTGGTTGGTGATCTAAACATGCAGTTCTAAATTCAGCCATATTAATAGATAAAAATGAAGTTTAAATGGACTGCAATATCTTTGCATCTCCGATAGCAGATTGAGTTGCTCAACAATTGGCCTATTTTTTACGTCTTCGATGTTGTCCTGAGCAGAACATATAGTTGATATGATATGTTTTACTTTGGACTAGTAAGGTGCATCACAAAATTTAAGGTATCAAAAATATTTATTTTCGGATAAAAATAATATACTGTATAAACAAAAACATCAAGTGCGAAAACGTATTTGTAAAGCTTCACAGCTTCAACCTTGGATGGTTTCTGTTTACGAGCTATTGGTTGCTTCACCAAAGCAAGCACGTGTATGTCTTGAATTTCTAAAAACCAAAAAAACTAATCATTCAAAAACTAAACAAAAAAACTAAATTTTTAAAAATCGAAAATTTAAATTGCAATAACGGGCGGTAATCTTTAATTCATTTGATCACAAACGCCTTTCAAAAAATAGGTTTGCATACGATTCGTAAGGCAATTAAATACCTTTTAATCCAAACAAAGAATTTGGTGTAGTGTACTTGTAGCACCTTCTTAACTTCCATGTGTTACGCGGTCTCTTACATGGCGTGGAGCTGCTTCACCGAGGACAATAATCATACAATCCGCAGGATTCATGAGAGGATAAAGAAACGCAAAAAATTACAGATGTTAAAAGTAGAATCAAATGAATAGAGATGTGAAATAGCTTGTATTGGGTTGCCACAGGTGCAGTACTAAAAAGTCTATCATCGACCAATCTTATAGGAGGTCGTAGTTTATTGCAGCGACAGCATGTACGGATAGAAGTGAATGTTATCAGAAAGAAATAATTTCTAGTTTGTAAAATTTTTTGTAAAAGCATGCAACAAATTTACTGTAAAAATGGGTGAATGGGATTGAGCGTTTTATCGCGTTCATTTACCTATAGCCCGGCTGATTTGCACCAGGGGTTGTGAAATAGTTAGCACTTTCCCTTTTGAGCCAGAATTGATGTGAATTCATGTACATAACATTAGATTTTTGTGAGAGTCTTTTGAAACACATTGCTTCTTCACAATAAAAGTTTGGCTGTGTTTGGACCATTGAAGTTTCCAACTAGTTTTACCATTTTCACCTTTGACTTGCTCCAACTTCGAATTGCTGTTATTATCCAAGGTAGCCAACATAGTAAGAGCAACCATACCTAATTACAAATGCATATGGTTAAAAACTGCTGTGTGAGATTACTTTATAACTGTATAATAACAAATAAGGATATAGAATAAAATGAAAATTTATTTGCGTCTCTTCAAGAATTCATCGTAAGCAATTTTTGTTCGTGAAACTAATCTAACTTTAGACACCACCCTTTTTTATTTTAATTAAGTTTGGCCGCTTGGTGTCGCCAGGCAGACGTTTGACTTATCAGTCGATTATAGAAAAAACGAGGAAAAAGAAAATAAAGGAAAATTAAGAGCTGCTAACGTGGGCTCCTATTAATACTTGAAGAGTAATTGTTTAGAAAACACAGTTATAAACGAAGTGTAAATTTTTGGGAGTATAAACAATATTTTGGTATGTTCTATTTGTTGTTTTGTAAGCGAAATCTTATCATGTAATTGTTTAGCAAACCTCTCGCCTGGAACCTCCATACAACAATAAATTTAATAATTCGAAGGATACGGTTGTTGGAAAGAGTGTGATCTAGGGAGTGAGTTGAACCAGTTGACGATAGGCTTTCCCTACTCCCAGAATCGGCGGCGTCAACACAGTTTGCAAAATATTGACCTAACCATTCGGAAATAGATCGAAATCTACAAGGTAGAATTTGAACTTTTTGATTTAAAGAAGAAGCTTAAGAAGCTGAACGTTGTGTATAGTTGTTAGTAGTCGTTGTTTATAAGTGTTCTCCTTTTTTATTATTGTTTGTAAAACTTGTTATTTAGTGACTTAGTGCTGGTTTCGTGGCTCGTTTTGGAACATATTTAGTATCAGCCGTAATGAATAATACTGATAGTTCTAGTGTAGGCTTACCTGTTTCTAGTGCAGTGCATGATGTGGCACTTGAGTCGGCTGGGGAACCTAGGGTACTCAACGGGGGTGATACACAATCTTTGGTGCATGGTGGGGAAGAGTCGCAACTGCAACCCACAGCATATAGGTCTTGTTCACCTCAAAGTAGGAGTGTAGGGTCTACCACCAGTTCCAGTAGAAGCACTAGAAGATATGAGGCCAAAATCAAGCTTCAACTAGCTCAGTTCGCCTTGAAGCAAAAGCAAGATGAGCAGCGTGAAGCTGAGCAAAGATCAAAATACGAAGTAGAGTTAAAGTTACGTAAAGCACAAATTGAAGCACGAATTGAAGCTAAAGAGGCTCGCATAAAAAGTGAAATAACCACTAAGGAAGCTCAACGTGAAGTCGAAAGAGCACAACTTGAGGAGGAATTGTGGGAGATGTTGTCAGTTGGTGCTGGTGAAACCCACACTAAAGGTTTTCTTCAAAAGGATGCGTGTGTCTTTCCTTCTACAAGTAGTAGACCTGCGTGTGCTACTGTGAACACAACAGCAGTTCCACATATGTCTGCTGGTGGTTATTCACGGCCATATTATTCCCCACTCGTTATACCAATGAATAGTCCAACTAAGGTAAATTATATTCCTGGTGTTGACCTAAGACCTAATGAAGGCTTTCCTGTAGTGCCAGAAAATGTGGAAACTCAATTTAGATCTCCTAATCCAAATAGGCCTGTAGAAGTTGGAGACCGCTTTCTGCCCAAGCCCGCAGTGGAAAAATTTGATGGTGACCCCATGGATTATTGGGCATTTGTAAATAGATTTGAAGTCGATGTAGCCAGTAAGGTACATGATGACGATCTACACTTAGCTTATGTTTTGCAACATTGTACAAAACCGGTTTATGACAAAGTTAAGCATATTGCTGGTAACCGGGATAAGTCAATTGCCTACCGCATCTTATGGCAGGAATTGTATGAACGTTATGGGCAGCCACATATCATTGCTCACCATTGTGAAAATTGACTGCAGCAATTTCCCAGACTTGTTGCTAACGATGCTGAAGGTCTAGAGGAATTGGCCGTGCTTTTAAAACGATGTCTTGCCCCAATGGAGGAAACATCAATGCCCACATCCATAGATTCTCCTACCTTTATTGCAAATGTAGCTGTAAAATTACCTGTAGATCTTAAGAAAAAATGGGTGTCCTATGCACTAAAGCATCAAAAGGAAAATGCATCTTTGATTGGTTTTCAAGGCTTTGCTGAGTTTGTAGTTAACCAATCAATTAAAGCAAACTCTGTCTATAATAAGCTGCTGTTTCCTAAATCTTTGCATAAAGGTGACACATTTTCTCCTAGACCCAAGGACAAAAATGTTCGAGCTTTCACGCCTGTGTCTACTGAACCCAAAAGGAAAGTAGATTCTAAAAGGTTTTGCCATTATTGCAGAGGCACACAAACTAGAAGAGTGTCGTGAATTTCAAACCTTAAGCATTAAAGAAAGAAAATTGTTTGCTCGCAGCCGTAAAATTTGCTTTAAGTGTCTTACTGTAGACCATGTGGTGAAAGATTGTCTTACTAAGAGTCATTGTGCTAAGCCAGGCTGTATGAGTCAATACCATCACACACTACTGCACTTTGATAATTTGTCTATAAAACCGGCTGTGGTGTCTGAAAATGCAGCATCAAGTGATGCTCCTGTGGTCAGCGCTGGACATTGTCTGCACTCTGTGCTACCTTCTTGTAAGCAAGTAAATGTTCCACAAAGAGCTACATATTTGGACATAGTGCATGTCAGGGTGCGTGCAAATAACAGGGAAATTTGTACATATGCACTAATAGATTCAGGGGCAAATAAAAGTTTTTGCGAGAAAGTCTTGTTTGAAAGGCTTGAAATTTTAAATCCTGATACTGTGGCTTACAGTATAAATACTCTAGAGAGAGATGAGCCTATTGCAGTAAAAACTGTATCAATTCCAGTTACAATCTTACCCTTACATGAAGAAGAAGAAATTCAACTGCCACAAGTTTTGGTGACTGATGCTATTCCAGCATCTCCTAATTGTTTGCCGGATTCCAGAGTTTTGGAGGATCTGGAATATTTTAAAGGAGTTGCCTTGCCCAAGCTTGAAGAGGGCACAGTTACACTGTTGATTGGTAACGACAATGTTTATGCTCACAGATGTTTGAAATGTAGGTTTTCACCAGATCCAAGTAAATATCCAGATGCGGTGCGGACGCCCCTGGGCTGGTTGTTAAAGGGACCTGCTTTAGTTGATCCGCATCAAAGAATTGACCCGGATTCTGTATTTTTTACTAATGTAGACAATTTTTGGCATGCGAAAGAATTAGATGATATTTTGATCAACGACAAAGGTGAAGTATGGAATCACTCTCGTTCAATGGACATAGATCTTCTTGATGTGGAGAAATTGATGTCGTGGGTAAGCATGAATAAGGAAGCCTCAGAATTTGGAATGAAATATTCCAAAGAAGACGTTGTAGCTTATGATCTTATGAAGCGAAATATAAGCTATGTTAATGGACATTACGAATTGCCGCTGCCATGGAAAAATGATTCCGTTGTACTGCCTGAAAGTTTACCAAATGCGCAACGCCGCCTGCAATATTTAAAGCAACGTTTTGAGAAGAACCTTGATCTCCATGAAAAGTACACTGAACAAGTTGAGACATACATTCAAAGGGGTATGCCGAGAAGTTACCCGAAAATGATCCGGGAGGAGCGCGCACCTGGTATTTGCCGCATAATTATGTTGTCAGTCCGCGGAAGCCAGGAAAGATACGTGTTGTATTTGATTGCGCCGCCAAGTCTTACGGTCAGTCCCTTAATGATCACTTAATGAAAGGTCCTAATTTAGTTAGTTCAATTGTTGGAGTACTTTTACGATTTCGTAAATACCCAGTTGCTGTGATTGCAGATATCGAAGCGATGTTCCACCAAGTGCATGTAGCTCCACGTGATCGCGATGCATTACGCTTTTTGTGGTGGCCAGACGGAGACATAAAGGTTGAACCTGAAGTTTATAGAATGACGGTGGATTTGTTTGGTGCCAAATCCTCTCCCAGTTGCGCTGCCTTTTGCTTGAGAGAGGTAGCAAACGAATTTGGAAAGTTTTTCGAACCAAATGTGTCGAAAAATGTTAGACAGTCCTTTTACGTGGATGATTTTCTTGCAGGTGCAAGAAACTGTAAAGAAACAATCAAATTGGTGAAGAACATGCGGGAAATAATGGAGATGGGCGGATTCAATTTAACAAAGTGGCAGTCCACTAGTGCACAAATGATGGAATCCATACCAAATAACTGCCGCGGAAAAGTTGGATGTGGACAACAATCCTTTGGTGGCGAAAATGTTGTGCTCGGTATAAAGTGGTCCCTTGAGACGGATGAATTCTACTTTGATTTAGGGACCCTGGAGTTGAACAAACCTGTTACTAAACGTGGATTACTGGCGGTGACCAATTCAGTATATGATCCACTGGGATTTCTTGCTCCTGCAATTTTGGAGGCACGCATGATATACAGGAGTGCATGCCGAGAGCGGAGCGATTGAGATGAGCCACTTTCGGATTTGATCAGGGCGAAGTGGGAACGATGGTGCAAAAGTTTAAGTAACTTACAAGACCTTCGCATACCGCGATGTTGCCTTGTGGAAAGCAAGCTGTTGGGTTTGCAATTGCATGTTTTTTCTGATGCGTCCAGCTATGCAAAAGGATGTGTGTGCTATCTGCGAGTCACACGAGGAAACGAACCAGCTGATTGTCATTTAATTATGGCAAAAGCACTGTTAGCTGATGAAGAAAAACGAACAATTCCTCAGCTTGAGCTTGAAGCAGCAACGGATGCCGTGATGATGGCGAGAATTGTGAAAAGAGAGCTGGATTTAGAAGACAGGAGTGTAAGTACCGGACAGATTCTACTGCTGTATTGTTAAGTCTGGTGCTGATAAAAAACAATTTTCTGTGTTTTTTAAGAACCGTCTTGCTCGTATACAGCAGTATACTAGCATACATGATTGGATGTATGTACCCACTGGTCTTAACCCTGCCGATCAAGCTTCTAGAGGTACAAACGCTGCTGCATTGATTAAAACAGGAACATGGTTGAGTGGACTAGAGTTTCTATGTGGAGATCCAAAAACGTGGCCTAGCCAACTGCTTACGGGAAAGGTCGAAGCCAATGTGTACCAAGTTTTCAATTCCCAGGTAGGCCATACAGAAACCCCAATTTGCATTGATGCAGAAACTACCATGATTAAATTGCTTGCTCATTTTTCAACGCTATATCGATTAAAACGAGCTGTAGCCTGGCTACTTCGCTTTAAATACTGGATGAAAAAAAGCATTTCAAAAGAGAAAGAAACTCCACTCAAACCAGGTTGCCTAACTGCAAATGAACTGAAGAATGCAGAAGTTGTTTTAATTAAAATATGTACAAGCGAAAAAATATCCTGATTGGATAAATTACTTGTCTCGAAAGACAACAAGAGAAGTAAAAGAGACTTCTTCGCTGTGGAAGTTGAGTCCATTTTTACAGGACGGATTGATCAAAGTCGGAGGAAAATTAGAAAACAGCTCCTTCAGTTATGAAGTGAAGCATCCAATAATCCTGCACCAAAACTCCTTGTTAGCTTCTCTGGTGATAAATCATCATCACTGTATCAAAGTAGCTCATTCTGGAGTGAATGCCACGTTAAATTCAGTGAGAAAACAGTATTGGATAGAAAATGGTCGAGCGACGACACGCCGAGTTTTAAAGGAATGTTTATTTTGCGCCAGAAGAGACGCAAAACCTGCTCAACAATTAATGGCCAATCTTCCTTCTGCGCGATTGCAAAGTGAAGAACCGCCGTTTTCGCATACAGGAGCTGATTGTTTTGGACCATTTATTGTAAAGAAAGGACGAATGGAATTGAAGCGTTATGGATGCGTTTTCATAGGTATGACGACCAGAGCCATACACCTGGAAGTTTTGCCTGATCTGACTACGGACTCATTTATCAATGCATTACGACGATTTTTCTCGAGGCGAGGGCCGTCGACGCACTTATATACTGATAACGGTACAAACTTCATAGGAGCTTAACGAGTTTTAAAAGAAGAAGTGAAAAGGTGGAATGAAAATAAAATTCACGAGTACTTGCAGCAACAGGAGATTGAATGGAAGTTTAACACTCCGAAAGCGAGTCACTCTGGAGGCTCGTGGGAAAGAGCGATTCATACCGTGAGAAGAATTTTACAAGCTGTCATGCCAAACACAAGAATTGACGACGATGTTCTGATGACCGTGTTTTGTAAAGTTGAAGCTGTTGTGAACTCGCGCCCTCTTACGGAAGTGCCTCTAGAGATGGGAGAAGATCTACCTTTAACGCCGAATCATTTGCTAAGAATAAATCCTAAAGTTGCTCTTTCACCAATGGTGACTTCTGTCAAGGACTGTGTCACACTTCATTCATAATTTTAATCGTAACGATATATTTATCCCCGTTAATAGTAATTCGTAGTGTTATTATAAGAGAATAAATGCGGCTCTTTGAGCGCTGTTTGCCAATTTGTTCTATTGGTCGATACATGTATCTTTTTTCTCTTTCGCTCGACAGTATGACGTAATATGTTTTGTTCAAGCTTTGCTATCTCGAACGTAGTAGAATATTCGGTAACGATCTCTCCAGGGAGTCCTGGCTCAATCTCGAATTTACGAGAAAGTTTACGTCACGTGATTTTCGTTTCTATATAAAGCCGATGCGTAGCGAATTATTAAGATTAGATGTGATTTGAAGACGACTCGAGTAGAAGTAATTGGTTGGGGGCGGAAGGCCCGTAAGTTTTTGTATTGGTCGTCGAATGTTGAATTTGTTTTGCGCCAGTGGTTGGCAGTTTTGTTCTACAGAGGTAGAATTATTTGTGATGATTGAGTCGAGTTATAGTGTTGATTTCGCTTTGCAGTTTGGCAAAGCGTGGGATAGAAATTTGGTCGGACGTGATTTTTGTAATACATTCGTTCTTATTAGAGACAGTGGTCTCTGTTTGTTGTGAAGAAGAGTCTTCAACGAAATCAATCCGAGCTTTCGTTAAAGCAAATGTATAAACCGTCAGGCTCATAGCAAGACTACTTCTTGAGCCGGAATAAAATAAAATTTAGACACAGCTTTGTTTCAGCGCAGGTATTCGGGTTACCTAGCTCAACTGATCCTTTGGGATTCCCGAACAAAGTTTGTGACAGACTGCTATGCGCGAAACCGTTATAAAATTGTTCAGTTTGTTGCAGACCAATTCTGGAGACGATGGATAGAAGAGTATCCAGCAACCATCACGGCACAACCAAAGTGGAAGAAAGAAAAGGAGAATTTACGTTTGGGCGACGTAGTACTGATCGTAGACGAAAATTCTGCTCGCGGAAATTGGCCCTTGAAAGGAGTAATTGAGTTGTGTCCCGATAAACACGGGCTTGTACGAAGTATTAAAGTGAAAACAAAACGAGGTTGTTTTCACAGGCCCATTAATAAGTTGTGTCCTATAGTTAGGGGGACGCCATTGTAAGACGTTTTTGGGGTTTGTGAAGCCGATTCAAGTGTTTTGTCTCTTGTTCAAGCGCGATTACTGTAATTTGCTGCAAAATGCGTGTGTAGAAATTGCTATATTTAAAGTGATGTCGTAGTGTCTGAAAATTTGTTATTGAAAAATGTGTTGAGCCCATTTTTGGGGGGCAATGTAACTTCAGACACCACCCTTTTTTATTTTAATTAAGTTTGGCCGCTTGGTGTCGCCAGGCAGACGTTTGACTTATCAGTCGATTATAGAAAAAACGAGGAAAAAGAAAATAAAGGAAAATTAAGAGCTGCTAACGTGGGCTCCTATTAATACTTGAAGAGTAATTGTTTAGAAAACACAGTTATAAACGAAATGTAAATTTTTGGGAGTATAAACAATATTTTGGTATGTTCTATTTGTTGTTTTGTAAGCGAAATCTTATCATGTAATTGTTTAGCAAACCTCTCGCCTGGAACCTCCATACAACAATAAATTTAATAATTCGAAGGATACGGTTGTTGGAAAGAGTGTGATCTAGGGAGTGAGTTGAACCAGTTGACGATAGGCTTTCCCTACTCCCGGAATCGGCGGCGTCAACAACTAACCCGGATTTCCCTGCAGTTACAATTCTTTTTTAAGGGATCCTTTTTCTTTTGGTTTCTTCTTTATCCCATTCTGGTGCTGAAAGGGATATTTCAGGTAGTTTCACCAAAAAATTGCTTACGGTGACTTCTTGATGAGACTCATTTTATCTATACGAGTATTTATCTATACTCGTATTTAAATCTTGAGTAAACAAAATTTTTATATCACATGGTATAACATTTCATATTTTGGTGCGAATATATTCCACGTTTTTATTATGTAATAAATATTTCAAAAAATAAAAATGTTTTTCTTCTGTAGCTGTAAGTTTGAAAACATTAAGAGAAATTTTCAGGTTGATTATAAGTTCGGCAATTTCAAGTTTATATAAATCTGTAACCAATTAGCTAGACAGCATTTATATACATGTTCCTCATGAAAAGTGCATTGAAATTGTGAGCAAGAAACACAAGAGTTCTCTAATATGCCAGTCAAAGTAAAAACACTAAAAGTTATTACCTTTTGCAATTTCAGCAATTTTAAGTTTATACAGTATAAATTTATAACCAATTAGCTGGACGACATTTATACATGTATAAGTCATGACAAGTGCAATAAAATTGTAAAAAACACAAAAGAGTTCTCTTAATATGCCAGTCAAAATAAAAACACCAGAAGTTACCTTTTGCAAAAACTTCTTTTGTTCTCTTTGTTTTATCTTCATTTGCCTTGCCTTTGATTTTTCTGACATTTTCAATTTTTTTTTTTCAAATTTTCACCAGTTAACATATTATAGGAGGAAAAATCAAACAAAGTTGGAACTGCATCATTCTTTAATTTAACTTGTTTTTTTATTCCTAGAAATTCTGATCTCAGGTCTTGTTTATAACCATTTTCAGTAAAATGCTTGCTACATAACTTGCAGTATTTCAAATTAGGTTGATTTTTCAACTTCATACTGTTCAAATGTTTCTGTAGCCTATTGAAATTCTTTATTGGTAATCGGTGAAAACTAAACCATTTTGTTTTGCTCTGTTAGAACAACCAGGAGCCATACAAGAAACACCCACATCTTGAATTAAAATACTCTGATCAACCAGAGTAAAATTGTAACATATACTGTACTGGTGCAGTCTTTACTTAATTTGCCACTCATTGACGTCAAAAAACTGAGGACAAATCAAACCGCTCATTTTGAATTCAGTTTTTTTTTAAATATTGGGCCAACGGGAACTCTGATTTACATCAAACCAAAACCAATGGGTTTAAAAAAGTTCTACTTAATTTATGGAAAAATTTTAAATTTTGGGTGGACCCTACTTTTAAAGATTCAATGCTTGTGGTAAATAAAAAATCCAAATGCACAAACAGTTATTGGCATATCCCATGAATTTGTTGACTGACCCAAACTCAGATTAGGTTAAGATTATTTTTTCGGTTTAAACTGCTAAACAATTTGGATATTAAAGTTCAGTGTTAGTTTTTTCAAAAATATTTAGGCTTTTCTAGTGACTTTTTTGATACTGATGATTATGAATAAACAGCCCATTGCACCTCTGCTTGAAAAAAAAAAGCAACTTTAATTTAGTTGGTATTCAACTGCAGGCTGCAAATATTAGGGTGGTGTTCCGTTCCTAAAAATCGCCCACACTATGTATATTCACAATCTCATAAAAAATCTTTTTGATTCCGCTTTGGTCCGGCTCAAATAGCCGAAGAAATAACGGTTTTATAAGCAATTTAAATATTTTACATTTAGGTATAAAAAAATGGCAACACTGCTTAGTATCTTAAGTCTTGAACTATTCGCTTGACTGGTTCGCTATTGTGACACATGTGACGTAATAATAGTTATTGTGATTGGCTTGATTTGATTTGGATAACTTCAGAACATTTGAGATACTTACGACCGAGTGATATAAATAAGGCTCGCTTGAAAGCATTATTATGATTCGATGATTCAATGATTCAATGATTCGTTGTGGTAACTTAATTTTGGAAATTTGTTAACTGTGTAAATTCATAGTTTTTTGGTCGCAAGTCTTTGGTTGTCTACGTGATTGTGAAGAATTAAACTATTGAGCTTTAACCTGCTGCTTTGATTGTATACTATTGTGGGCTCCTAAGTGAATTGGAGCATATTTTTTAATGAAGAAGATATTGTGTTAGTCTGAGCTGTGGTTTAGCTAGACTATATTTTTGCTGTCGCTGGTTCGAAGGTCAGATCCAGCAGGAAGATTTAAGAATTTTATCTTTTAGTAGACACCGAGATTGCGTTATCGGCGAGGCCTTCCTTACAGGCGCCGAAAGGTTAGACGATTAAATAACGTACTAAGTTACCGAATTAACTTTAGCAAATTTAAAAAAATTTTCTACAGGTGGTTTGTGTTGATTTTTTGCATAAAAACAATGAATTTTTTTAATTAAAAATGAAACAAAACTTAAGTTATTGACCATAATCCTTCTTTATCCTCATCACCATTACAACGTACTTTTATTTTTCTGCTTTCAGTGATTCAAAAATAAAACTATATGTAATTAAAATATATTTTTTAAATTCTCGCCAACTAGAAAAAAGTGTCGTAAAAATGTTTTCCTCCAAAGACACAACAGGATGACAAGACGATGATAATTCGGATTGCGGTCGCTGAGTCTAAATGCTCGGCCATTTTTTAGCCATCATGTTCAAAATAAACAGACTAATTTGTATGTAAAGCGTAAAAAGTAAAAAAATATAAACTTAATAAAAAAAGTTTGTATGAGCTTTCTCTACATATTTAAAAATTTTTTTTAATAAAAATGAAGTCACAAGTTAATGTTTTACCGTTGAAACATAAACGATAATGTCGATAAGCAAAGTAATTCCCGTTAGAAAATTTCAGAGTGTAGCTGGAAGTAGAAAACGGTTCTCGTTTTCTCTAAAACAAAAAATAGAAGCCAATTTAAATATTTTGTTTTCTTTCAAAACAAACATTTCTTTCATCACCTAACCAACATGTACTCAAAGAGTCATTGGCAACGAATTACATTTATTTTATTATTTTTTCGTCTTGCTGCTAAATACTGATGTTTTGGTGTTGGGGCGACAGATTAGAAATATTGTTAAGTGGTATTGTTTTGTTTTTTCGAAGGCAAGTCCCTGATACTTACAAACAAGTAATGATCGCTTTGTCTTGTTTTCTGATATTGCCGCTCGATAATGTTGCAATCAGCATACCATGTGATATTGTAGTCTATCAGTTGTCCAGGGACTTCTGCAAGGTAATTATTGAATAAAGGCTCAGAATAAAAATAAATCCAATATATTTTGAAGCACAGTTTATTCAGGACATTTTGGAATTGTAACTCATTTCATGATCAACTACGTTAAACTAATTCATTAATTGCAAATGTAAATATTCATAGCTGCAATTAATTAATTAGTTTAACGCAGTTGATAATGGAATGAGCTACAATTCCAAAACGTCTTAAATAAAATATTTTTAGAAAACAAGCCGCTTAAAAGACGAGAAGCACAAGACTTGAGTTTCGCTCGTATTAGAGCTCGTCAGTGATGCTTATATCACTGCAAATCGAACCGACCATCTGCGGTCTTAACTACGGTTTTAACCGACTACCTGCGTTTAACTATAAACTATATTTCGTACTATATTGGCTTTTCTTTTTATTTTGAAATTAATTAAGAGTTCCAAATTTTATGCTCCTAGACTAAAATTGGTTTTTAAGTATAACCTTTTTAAAAATTTGAGTAATTTTTGGTGTGTAGATATCTCTCACTTACGTTGTACGTGATATAAAAGCTATAGTAATTTACGTTATAGTATTTAAGAATAAAAAAACAATACTTTTGATGGCATAGCATGTTAGATCATGAAAAGCCAAATAACGTTCAGTCATATAGGTGTCAAATTGATGATAATAATTCAGTCACGTATCACCTGTTTAACCTAAGGGACACTAATTCACTTTTTAGGGCAATGATACGATTTGCTACTTATAAACTTTAAAAAAACGTGAAATAAAAAATTATTGTTCAGAGTAAAACATTTGAATACAAAAGGTACTAATTTTTAAGGTGAATTGTAATCAGAAACATAACGAAAAGTTAAGATTAAAAAAATAAATTTTAAAAAGAAAAATAATTGTGATTAAATACCAAAATTGTCTAATTAATTATTGGCTTTATTAAACTAAATTTGCGCTACTGTAAGTCAGATTCTAAAGTAAATCAAAACGTATTAAATAAGAACACATTAACGCATAAACAAAATATAAAATTAGCTTAGTAGTCATTAATAGTATAGCAACTAGTAGTTTACACTGCAGTTACAATTTAGTCACAATTTCAACAAATAAAAAACAGAAATACGGAGGAATTAAAGCGCCGCGTACTTTAAGTTTAACAAGCGTTTATTACTGAAGTAAAGAGTTTAAGATTGCAAGCTCGTATCTTTATCAAGAACATAATTTTATGACAATGATTGATAGAATTGAAATGAGAATGTTGATAGAAATGGAAGATTATTAAAAATTGAAGAGAAATAAAAGAGTGGTGTTGATGGAGGAGCGATAAAGATGGAAAACTAGGAAAATGGAGTAATAATGATAGATAAAGAAGAGTGATGAGGAGGAAATAAATTTATTTATCAAGAGCAAGAGCAATGTCGCATTGCTTAGATCAGCTTACCTCCTCTGACCTTAACAACTTTGTTATTGCAAGTGACGTAATTGGAAATGTAGTCGTCAGATTGATAAGCAAGTTGCAAGCTTTCATTGCAAGTGAGTTTGCTGGCTGGGGAGACCAAGACTTTCTCCGTGAAATTGAGGCAG
Organism: Diplosoma virens; assembly: GCA_963680785.1. Classification (NCBI taxonomy): domain Eukaryota; kingdom Metazoa; phylum Chordata; class Ascidiacea; order Aplousobranchia; family Didemnidae; genus Diplosoma; species Diplosoma virens. The sequence goes on from OY796889.1 coordinate 41,813,987, forward strand.
TGCTTGCTATCGTCTTCATATTGAAGTGTCTGGAAATCACGTTGAATATTATCTTCGAAACTTTGTAAATATGCTGCAAACAGGAGTGAAATAAAATTTTGAAGTCGCACGAAAGAAGCCGAATTAACAATAAATTAAATATTTTTCTCGGCTAAAAACCTGCTTCACTTAATTATTCTTTAACAATCATAACATGCAAATACCAAAATTTTTAGTATTGTTATCAGTCGATATTTTTTCAATTATTACCGCTATAAATAGCAAAAAATCTTAAATCTTAAATTTTTAATGAGCAGCATAATGCTTTCCAATCAACAAAAACAGCTGAAATGTATTGATATTCATTACAATTGTAACGTTTTCACCATATTTATATTTTTTTAACGCTATTATAAGTTGTGTTATTATACGTATAAACTTCATTATGAGAAATTTCGCAACAGGTTTTGCAACAATGGAGAAATGCATCCCCTGATTAACCATGAGAAAATTAAAAGTGTTGTCTTCATAGATAGGACCGAAACTTGGATAATTTCTGTCAGTTTCTTTGTTCGAATCCGTGACGTTGACTTGATAAAATGCACTGGAGTTGGAGCTGGACACAAGACACTGTCAAAAAATAATTTTTGATATTTTCTATTTACTCCGCTGATTTCTATAATAAGCTAATCTATTTGAGTATCTGTGAGCAGCCTGAAAGAGTGCTTACGTCAATTAGGTATTTAAAAACAAATAAAGTTTTGCATTCTTTTTTGATTGAAATCATAATATATGTAGAAAATCGGGCAAGCTTTGAGATAGCTGAGTTTGATAGCACTCTGACGTGAGAGCAGAGCAGAACTTAAGTTTCTGACGCAAACTTGTTGCTACAACAACTATACGAAATAGAAAGGTATTTCATTGCTATTTGCTTGGACAAAACTTAGCTGGTTGTTACATTAATTTTTAAATTTTATTTTAAAACTCACTTCATAGCTGGTTAGATTTGTATCTAACGTTTCGTAAACAAAATCAAAAAATAATAAAGAGCAACTGAAATCAGTCTTAAAACCTTCCACGATAACTCTGTTATTTAACTTATGGTCATCACAGTTGCTGGAAACATCTAGAAAAAAGCGTCAAACAAATTGTAAAAAATCATTAAAATAGACCTTAAAAAGGATGAAATCTACTTTCTTTTATTCTTGTTACTAAAACGATGTTTATTTTATAGTTTCGTTTTATTCACAATCAGTCCACTAACAATCACAAGTGTACTTCAAAAAATACTATAAATAGCAAATGAGCATGTAGCTACTAAACGATATATGTGCTTACATAACGTTAATTGTACAAGTTTAGTGTATTTTTAAAATTGAGCGGCTTATTAAGTAAAAAAAGAAAAAGTAAAAATACACTAAAGCTACAATTAATAGCTTTTAGTAGTAGATAGATAAGTAAGTGTTTTTTTTTCAAATTATAAATCCCATTTACTTAGTTTCTATGTAACAACTTCACAAAATAAAAAACAAAAACAATTGGCGTGTAATTGGTCAATTGAGTCGTTGCACCGAAAATATATTTTCACGTCTTGTACAATTTAGTAAGGGAATTTTGATGGGTAAATGAAAAGCTAGGTTCAAAACAATGAGTGTTGTTTCTCTAGGCTTGATTCACACCACAACTCCTAGAAAAAAAGACTAAAACTTTAATTTATGCTGCTTTGCAAAAACTATTTAATAAATCAATCTTTCTGAAGTAAAGATTCTCTCAGCTCAATGGACAAACATGGAATTAAAATATTTATCTGCATTTTATGCTTTTCAATTTTGTGGGAATTTTCAAGAATATGAGGATGACTTAATTAATGTGTAAACAAACATTTATTTTTTTGACTGTCTAAAAGAATTCGCATTTTCCCCATGTAAAACTGGCTTTGCTTCTTTATTGAACTTCTTTAGCTCTATGTAAAGAGTTGGTTTAGGTTTGGCTGCCTCATTGACACTTAAAAATATAATTTCATAGCTACTCGAGATCCTTTTTTAATGATTAGTTGATGAACATGTTATCATATCGCGCGACAATTTAATGACTTGCTACTGTATAATCGCATGGGTCGCATTTCATCTAACTTTGAAAGGCACCGTAACCAATTTGACAAGTTGAAACCACAATAAGATCATCGAAAATGCATTAAAAAGAAAACGATATCGACGAATAATCTGAGTCAATTTCTACTGCTATGGCGCAAGCGATTTGCGCGTAAACCAGTTAAGTTATTTTTAAGAATTTTATCGTAAATATTAAAGTGAAACAAAAATATTTATCAGAAACGTGTCAAAACTTCCACGAGATTTTGGAAAATTGCTTTTTTTTTAACGTTTCTGATGATTTAGTAACCAAGCTAAACTAAAACTCTACGTTTATAAAAATAAAGAAAGAAAAACAAACACACTAACAATAGGAATAAATCGTAACAATGACAATCTAAACTTAATTATTACCATTGTTTAACAACAGAAAAGGCTTTTATTTATGAAATCATTTTTATAAAATTAACTTAATTGTATTTTTTAGTTTTTATCAAGCTTTTTAAACATTCCCTTGAATGCTAATGATTTTTTCCATTTTGTTTGAAAAATTAATTTAATTGATAATATTTGATATAAAATGAACTACTTATATACTTACTATAAAACCTGCAAACGAGCAGAAATTAGTTACCAAAGTCTCGTTATTCTTACCTTCCTCATATGTTTCCCGTGCTAAGCCAAAACAGATTAAAACAGCTGGAAGAAGCTGAAGAAAAATCCCGCTGGTAAACATGGAAACGCTTTCTTATTTTCACGTTGCTTCAACGAAGAAGTTGCACAAAGTGAAGAAAACCGGGTTTTGTTTCACCTTTTAAGTTGGTGATTACGATCGAGATTGATGAGTTAATTTTGTGCTTTCGAATTTTTTAGCTTTTTGTTAAACGACTAAAAATAACGTTTTCAAGTCAGAAAAATCATCAAGACAATTAATTCTTAACCTCCTTTGCCTTGCTTGTTCCCTTTTTTAAAAAATTGTGTTTTTGATGACGTCAAGCTACTAATTGTTTCTAAAGCTACTATTTATAAATGAAATACTGTTTTTTTAAATTTTTAATCAACTTACAAAAAAATATTTTTAAAACTTTGAAATAATAGAGTTTCATTTTGCTGATGATAAACGAGTTTGCTAAACGTCATAATATACCACAGTTTTATAAATGCATTGATTGTAAGTTTCTAAATTCTTCATTGTTCTTTAACTATGACTTAATCTATCTTTGGAAAATATTTTCGCTAAATTACAATTTCAAAACATATTTGTAAAGCTGTTAGCCATAAAATGAAGAAAGTCACTAATGGTTTGAAGAAATAACCATGCAAATTGATTTCCTGTTTTGTTTAAATCTTTCAAGTAGAGATGATTCCAAACTGTCGTATCGTGCTTCGTAATGATGATGGATTGCTTGTAGGGCAGTCAAAACCTTATTATTTTACGTCGCTACTCGCTTTAAAGCTTACTAGTTTTTCTCCGCTTGCTTGCAATTATTCGCTTTGTGAACAATCCGTTTTTTCAGAAAAAGCTTCTTATAAATGAATGTTTATGAATGTTTTTGGCCAGATGTAGAAGCTCTGAGGTAAACGTAATAACCGACAGAGTATAAGTCCGGACGTATGAATTGTCGAATTTAAAAAATTGCATTTTAAAATATGTTTTATTCTAATTCGTTATTTTTCTTTCGATTCTATTTGAATAAGGATTTTTAATTGTAACAAATTTAAATTGGTTGAACTTTTTTAAACGAACAAAATTGGTAGCAGATGATGGTTGTTAGATAATAAAGATAATTGAAAGGAATAAAGTTACGTCACATAACGGAGAGATAGACAATGAAATGGCAACTTGCTCTAAAGAACATAATTTCGATGTAAATGCTCAAAAGATAGTACGAACCGCCTGCAAGGCAAAATTTACACGATTTTGTAACCAATTATTGGAGTTAATTGAACAGACAGAGGATCCAAAGAGAGACAAGATTCACAGGGCTCACGAAAACTAAAATGTAGCTTTGATGAATGGGTAGAATTGTTGTTGAAATACTGGGAAGCTTTAGACCAGGGTTCTTCAACGGGGGCGATTAGGGGCGATTTAAACAATTTGAAAAATTGGGGGGCGATTTTAAACAATTGGGGGGCGATTTCACAATTACAAATATTGTTATAAAACGATAACTAAAAATGGATACGTTGAAAACGTTCTCGCTGATTTGTGCTACTGATGGAGCTCCAGCCATGGTAGGCAGGTATCGCGGGTTTGCTTCATTACTCAAAGAAAAAATACCCAATCTATTTACTGTGCACTGTGTGCTTCACCGTCAGCATTTGGTAGCAAAGCGTCTTTCTCCACGTCTGCAAGAATGTTTGGGAGTTGCTATCAAAGCAGTTAACAAGATAAAAGCCAACGCTAAAAATGACCGATTGTTTCGACAGCTATGCGAGGTAAACGATGAAGAGTTCGAGCATCTCCTTCTCCATACGGAAGTTCGTTGGCTGTCGAAAGGCATATTTCTGGCAAGGTATTGCAAACTTAAAAACAGCGTGGTGGAGTTCCTTGGTGAAGATTCTGACCTTGCCAAAGATGTAATTGCCTGCCATCAAGATAACAGTTATCTAGCTGATTTTTATGAAAAAATTAATACAGCAACGGACAAACTCCAAGGTAAAAAGATTACTTTGGTTCAAAGCAAAACTATAATACGTGGCCTAATCAACAAACTTGAGCTCTACCAGCAAAGTTTGAGCAGAAGAAAGTTCGATCACTTCTCTCGTCTGTCAAAAATGTCTGATAGTGTCACTGACGAACATTTGCTTGTTTACGTTGAACACCTGAAAGCTGTGATAGAAGACATGAAGGTTCGCTTTAAAGATCTGCTTGACCTTGAAGTTTTTCCGTGGCTAGTGGAACCATTCGCCCCTAACATCAATGACTGCGATTTCACCATGCAAGAAATGCTGATAGACCTGCAAAGTGACGAAGAAGCGCGCGCAATCTTCAGGGCACATGGATGGGCAGCTTTCTGGATTAAGTGGAAAAACCGATTTCCGCAACTGTGGGAGAAAGTAGAGCTCTTTATTTTGGCCTTTCCAACCACATATATTGCTGAACAAGGATTTAGTGAAGTGCTCTACATGCGAAATAAATATCGCAATAGACTCGACATGAATGCGACTGGGGGAGATTCAATTCGACTGAAGCTGACTAGCTTGATGCCAGCTTTTTCTAATCTTGCCGAGCAGCATCAGCCGCAAGGGTCGCATTAGTTTCATGAACTGTTGCATTTTAATAAATTGCCATTGCTTTTATTTGTGTTTTCCTTTTAAAAGCTTCTTAGATATATTTCGGGAAAACTTTCAAATGAAAGTACAGTAATCGTTTTTATGGGGGGGCGATTCGGACCAACATTTTTTGAAAAGGGGCGATTTCATAAAAAAGGTTGAAGACCCCTGCTTTAGACGCAAAAGGAGAGACATCTCAAAGTGACAAAGTGTTGCAAGATATCAAAAAATTGACCAAAAGATTTGAAAAAATTGAAGTTTTAGTGAGAGCCAGGATCGCAGAAAAAAAGGACGAATCTTCTGTGGTTGACCCAGGGTCAAGTGCGGCATCGTGGGTTAGCCAACAACAACCATGAACGTTTTGTGGTGGATTCGCGGTTATAGGCAATATTTTAAGACTTTTGTGGCACATCGAGTGGGAAAGATTCAATCATGCACAAATCTAGAGCAATGGCGGCACGTTAAATCTAATAAAAACCCTGCTGACTTGCTGAGAAGAGGGTGTAGAGTGTCTTGCTTAAGTTCAAACAGATTGTGGTGGCAAGACCTGAAAATTTAATCGGTTAAATAATGCCAAATGGCCTTCGACAGTAATAAGCAAACTAAAATTTGAAACAGAAAAGACAAATACTGTATATCTTATTACCAATCATCATAAAATTGTAAGCATTAAAGCAAACAATAAAATGACCCTCCGGAGGCTTGCGCCCGAATGTTTCTCGGATTGGTTAAAATATGTTCGCTTGTTTGCGCTCGTTGTTCGATTTGTTGAAAACTGCAGGTTATCGTGCGCCGATAGAAGATACGGAGAACTGTCGTCATAAGAAATTGATGACGTGGAACGCGAATTTTAACGCTAACACAAAAAGACGCCATTGCAATGGAATATAAAGCTCTTAGCCAGGGAAAAGAGATTGCAAACAACAGTGTCTTGTTGAAGTTGAGACCGAAATTATGGACTGATGGCTTAATGCAGTGCAATGGTAGATTAAATTTTGCTGAAGATTTCCCATTTTTGGTAAGATGTCCCATAATTTTACTAAGAAAATCCGGAGTAACTATGCTTATCGTCAAGCAATATCACGAAAAAATGGGGCGTCATGGGATCAACTACATCTAGCTGCTATTTCATCAAAGTACTGGGTTTTATGCGCTCGAGAAGCAATTAAAGAATGGCAAAATCAATGTGCTAAATGCAAGAAAACACGAGCTTTGCCTGGAGTACAATTAATGGCACCACTGTCTGATAGTCGAGTGCAAATACCTTTAAGAGCATTTGCTCAAATTGCTGTTGATTTTACTGGACCGTTCATAACAATTAAAGGTCGCGAAAAAAAGCGACGAAAACGATATTTGTGCTTATTTACTTGTTTGGCATGTAGAGCAGTGCACCTTGAAATGGCTTATGGTCTTGACACTGATTCGTTTTTAAAAACACTTTTTCGTAAGATTAACAGACGCGGCTACCTAATTGAAGTTGTATCAGACAATGCTGGCAATTTCTCTGAGGCAGAAAAAGAGCTAAACAAATTGTGGTCTAAAATTAATCATAAAAAATTCATAGTTGCTTTGCTAATCATAGAATTACTTGGTCTTTCATTCCCCCATTAGTGCCACATTTTGGTGGAGTGCATGAAGCGATGATCAAATTTGCTAAAAAGGCACTGAGAGATATTTTTCAATCTGTTAACGTAAATGACGAAGAGCTTTCATCGGAGCCGAAGCTTTAATTAATTCAAGACCTTTAACTTACCAAAATGCTGATCCCACTGACAATGTACCTTTGTCGCCAAATCACGTTCTACTGTAATTGGGCAATTAAGTGGTGCCTATGCCCCTGACGTAATTGATAAAACGCATAATGATCATACAAAACGTTGGCAACGCGTGCAAGAATTATTCGCCATTATTGGGCACGATGGTTAAAAGAGTGGGTTCCGGCGCTCAATGCTCGAGTAAAATGGCGCACTGAAAGCAATAATTTAAAAACTAATGATGTTGTTCTTGTTCTATCAGCTAACATCCCGAGAACTCATTGGCCTTTAGGTAGAGTGCTCCGAGTGCATCCTGGTCGAGACGGACGTGTGAGAGTCGTGACTATTCAAACTGGCAACGGCGTATTGAATCGACCAATAACACAGATCTGTCTACTGGAACTGTGAAATTTTAATGTCTTTTGTTGCTTTTACTATAAAATTGGTTTTGTATTAACCGCTTTAATCTTTTCGTAAGCTCGTATATGTTTGTTTGCGCATTTCCATGACAATAGTTTGATACATATTATTTCTTTCGAATTAATTTTTATTGATTGAACCAGATTCTATCAAAGGAGGGGGTTTGGTTTGAATAGATAGAGCAGGGGCGTCCAACCCGTGGCGTAAAAAATTGCCTTTTAAAATATGTTTTATTCTAATTCGTTATTTTTCTTTCATTCTGTTTGAATAAGGATTTTTAATCATAGTAAATTTAAATTGGCTGAACTTTGTTAAACGAACAACTAATGATATCAAGTAATCAGCACAACGATTAAATTAAAAAATAAATTACATAAAAACAATAAAGAAACAATAACACCTGTTTTGAGTTTTTAAAAACAAAATCGGAAGCATTTAAAAACAAAAGTTTGAACAACTCCTTCATTTTTCTTTAGCAATTTATACTAATTTGTGAAAATAAGAAAGTGACTTTTTAGTCAACAGCTACGAGTGCTAATATTTATTTAGCAAGGTACTTTCTAAGTAAAGTCCGACGACATTATTTATGACGAAATTATTTCCCGCTTCAGTGGAATCTGTACAAATCCAATAAGCTTGACCTGCGCGCGGTGTATAATCTCGGCGTAGGTTTGTTTGTTTATTGAAGCCGAACGTAACATTAAGCGTGGGAATTTAAATAAACAATCCAACAACACCTTAGGTTCGCTCAAGTCACCTTGCTTTTCTTAAAACTTAATTAAAATTACAAAAGAAAATTAAAAAAATATTGGCGATTAATCAATTAAAGCAAATTTCATGCTTTTGAATATTTGTTTTTTGTTTTCGAATTATATATATTTCCGGCCGTTTATGTTTGATTTTAAATGTACCGAAATTAATTTTAAAGCCTTTTATATTTTTAATAATAATATAGCTACTTTAATCACAAGCTGAATTTAAAACCTTGCGTTTTCAATGCTCGCATTTTATAAGTTTTAAATGTTACACTTGTTCAGTTTGAAAATAGTTTTGACAACGCTTACAGATTATTTCAAGACTCTTTAAACAGATTTTTCTCTCAATAACAACCACTTTGCTAAAAATTTTTTTAAAATAGCAGTTTGAATTGAAAGTTAAGTTCGTCGTCGTCGTCGTTTGAAGGCCATCCACTCCAGGCCAGACACAAACAGGACTGGGGCCGAGGGTTTATCCTTTTACTACCCCAGACTGCTGTACTGCCTGAATCAGATGCTGGCAGTGGTGTTATTAAGCCAGCATCGAGTTTTGTCACCCAAAACCGTCTGGATCTTAGTCTCACTTGGCAAGTATATGAGGACCCACTTAATAGACCATGCAAGATATGATCGGGGTTCAGAGATCCACGATGAGCCAAGGAGAGTGTCGCTCCCATTCGGCGAAGCTCAGCTGGCTGGATGCCTGAGAGCACAGGTAGGTGATCCGTTGGAGTGGGATGCAGGCATCCAGTAACCACGCGCAAGGCATCATTCAAGACACTGTCAATGGGGCGAGTGTGAGCACTGCGACACCAGACTGGCGCACAGTACTCAGCTGTTGAGTAGACTAGAGATAAGGTGACTATGCGTAGTGTTTTAGCACCAGCACCCCATCTCAAGCCCACGAGTCGCCTCAGCAGTGTGACGCGCGAAGATAGTTTTTTGCGCAATGCCACTCAATGGTGACGAAACGTGAGCGATCTGTCTAGTTTTACCCCAAGGTAAGTAGGGGTTGGACAGAACGGTAAAAGTCTATCGTTGTTGTAGACCTTTAGCTCACGTTTGGCCTCTCGGTTATTTAAATGAAAGGCTGCCGTCACCGTCTTAGTGTGACTGAGCTTCAACCTCCAAGTCTGGAGATACGCTGACAGTGTGGACATGTCTTGGCTTAAGGTCCCCTCCAAGTCCTTCCAGTTTCCAGAAGAATGCAGCAATGCTAGATCATCAGCATAAACAAACTTTCTGGAAATCATGGAAGGAAGATCGTACGTATAGATGTTAAATAAGAGGGGAGCCAAGACCGATCCCTGAGGAACGCCGTTTTTAAGGCGGCGTAGGCTGCTTTGCTTGCTGTCACCGGTAGTAAGGGTAAAACTTCGATTTCGGACAAGCTCCATGATCATTTTGACCATGTGCTTATCCGGAAGTAATCTCAGCAGCTTGCAAATAAGGCCACGGTGCCAGACAGTGTCATAAGCAGCTGTCAGATTGATAAATACGGCACCGGCCTTCTTTTTAGCCTTAAAAGAATCCTCGATGTTCTGGGTTAGCAGAACAACTTGATCTACGGTTGACTTCCCGCGTCGGAACCCAGCCTGCTCTTTAGGGAGCAGTGGATCGATTAATGGCTCAACGCGGGCGTAGATAAGCCTCTCGAGGATCTTGTAGGTGACACACAGCAGAGATATCGGTCGATAACTCTTTGGGTCCCCCACAGGCTTTCCTGGTTTTGGGATCGCGACCACAAGCGCTCTTCTCCAGATCTTGGGAATTTTGAGTCGGCGCAAACAGGAAGAAAGGAAGTCACGTAAGGACTTCAAAGTAACTCTGACATGGAGTATAAGCTCGGGGCAGATGGAATCAGGTCCCGGAGCTTTACCTGGTTTTAAATGTTGAAGGGCAGCAGCAAATTCTCTCTGTAAAAAACTGTCAGAGATATTTACTGCGTCTGGTGTTGTGGCCCTCCAAATGTCAGATATTTCTTGAGAGACAAGTCGAGATGACTTGCGGTCAACAGCCTCATATTTCCCATTTCTAACCAGCTGAGATGCAATAGCATCGGCTGAAACGGGACAGTGACGAGGAGAGTGTCGTGACTTACCAGTAAGGTTGTTCAAAATACTCCACGCTTTTCGACTAGAGTGTGAGAAAGCGATGCTCCGAACTGCCTCGGACCATCGATCCCTTTGCTTTCTGTCAAGCTTGGCAAGCAGAGCTGTAGCAGCCAAACTTGAGTCGTCTCCCTGAGGAGACTGAAGAAAGGTTTTATAGAGGAATTCACACTCTGCATCCCAACATGGAATATAGTTATTTCGATACCCGCATGGGATAGTCTTTTTGGCTGCTTTCTTAATGGTGTTACAGAAGTCCTGGTAAGCCGCATCCACATCAAGTGAATCAGGCGGCAACAAAGTCTTTGCGAATTTATTGGTCAAAGCAATGTAGTGACTCCATTTGGCCTTGCGGAAGTTCCATCGCTTAACAGGTATGCTTGGCACTGCCATAGCAAACCTTGGTGGTGTAATAAGCGAAGGTCGATGTTGTGACCTGGGGAACTTGTCAAGGACACGTCTATCCGGTAAGCGACTGTTTGGACTTACGCTAGCGAAAGCTAGATCCTGATTGGTGCCAGTATTCCAGCGGCCGGAATAAAAACTGGCAGCGTCCTTGGCATTATATAGGAGGGCAAGACAATTAATACTTGCAAGTTAAGTTAATTTGAAACTTTAAACTCTATAAGATGAATTTTTTTAATCACTTTTGTAATAAGATACCACGCGTTTAACGTTTGCCTTAATAAAGAAGATGTTTCCGTTCTTCTGCGTTCTTTTTTAATCTGGTTTGATACTATGAGAAATTGCTTTGTTCAATTAAAAAATCAGTGCAGGCATGTGGATCAATTGCTCTCACACTTTCTAAAAAGCGGAACACTTTAATCTTTTTTGACAAAACTTTTTGTTTACATTTTAAAATTCATCTTTAATGCCGAACAGAGTATTGAAAGAAGTAGTTTATTTGCTTTCAGAAACATTAAAGTGATCGAAATAAATATAAAAAAAACTCTCGTACATTGTAATCCTACAAAACACTGCTGTAAATAAAACACTGGAAACACTACTGTAAATGACATACTTTGTTTCCCTTTGAGATTTTTTTTTCTTGTTTTTTTTTTTTTTTAAAACTTTATTATTTGGCATGTGATGTGAAATTTATCTTAATGTTTTTTTTTTTTTTTCTGATGCAGTCTAGAAGCAATTGTCATTTTTTACTTACCAATTTTTTTTGACTAATTATAAAATTTTTTAAACAAATATAGCTTGTTTAACTCCTTGAATGATGCGTTTAAAAGAAATTCAGCAACAATGAATTAATAAAATAAGAATAAAAAAAATTTTTTGAGCTTTCGATTAGCAAAAAGCTTTGAACACTAGATGTCCGTGTGGTGCAGTTCAATGCATAATTTCAGGGTTATCGGTTATGAAAAACCATTGAAGTGTGATTAGGTTTAAGCCTTCTAAAAATAAACTGTTAAACCGGAAGCAATTATTGGGAAATAGCTCAGTGAATAACAATCTGAATCGCATTCAGCGTTCAATAGTTCGCGAGGTTGATGCTCAGTCTAAACGAGAAATTTTTGCTGCAACCAATTAGTTTCCGTTTTTCCTTTTTACACATAATAATCAGTCCTAAATTTCTTTAAAAGAGTTTTATAAAATTAAATGATATTATAAAAATGATATTTACTCTACGATTATTTAACACTCAAAATTGGATAATTATCGCGAAAGCTTTGTAACTTTTATTACTTTAAGTCAGTGTCACAGACTTTGTTCGGGAATCCTAAAGGACCAGTTGAGCTAGGTAACCCGAATACCTGCGCTGAAACAAAGCCGTGTCTAAATTTTATTTTATTCTGGCTCAAGAAGTAGTCTGCTATGAGCCTGAAGCTTTTATACAGTTGGTTTGAACAAAAGCTCGGATTGGTTCGTTAAAGACTCTTCTTCACAAACAAACAGAGACCACTGTCTCTTATAAGAACGAATGTATTACGAAATTCACGACCGACGGAAATTTTCTTCCACCCTTTGCCAAACTGCAAAGCGAAATCAACGCTGCAACTTAATTCGATTAACACAATGATTCTACCTCCGTAGAACATAACTTCAAAACACTGGCGCAAAATAAATTCAACACTCGTCAAACGATACAAAATCTAATGGGACCCCTGCCTAACTCTGCGCCCAAACCAAATTACTTTTACTCGAGTAGTCTCTCAAGTCGTCTCAAATTGTCTCTCTTTCTTCATCTCTTTCGTCGTCTTTTTCATTGTTTTTTTCGTCGTCTATCTTTTTTCAATCAAGTGATCGCACAAATATATAGACAAAAGGTCACATGACAATACGTTACTCGTGTAAGCTAGATCAGTGGTTTTCAACCTTTTTGGTGGAGCGGAACCCCAATGAAACATTCCAGAGGCTTGAGGAACCCCTGTTGAATAATTTGATTGTCTTATGCAAAAAACATCATTTGATTAATAAAATGAGATTAAAATACTCCTGTTCAGATTTATTTACAGTACTATAAAAATATTAATACAAACTGTGAAAAATTATATTTATTCTCGTAAAAAATTCAATGAGAATCTTGAGCCTAATGTTTCTTGCACAACGCTTTAAGATTGGGTTGTGTTTTTGATAGACACACACAAGGTTCATCTTCCACAGACAGCAATTGTGCTCGCCTCTTGTACTTGATTGTTGTCAGAGCTGAAAATCCAAACGCACAAAAGTAGGAGGTTGGAAACTGCACAAGAAGTCGAAGCGCTTTTTGGGCAATAGCAGGATATTTCTTACTAACCAACAACCAGAATGCATCCAAGCAAAGTTCAGAATGCTTCTACTGTAATGTTCTATCATTTGAAACACTGGTAAGTTTTTCTTCTGTTAATGTAAATTGTTCTTCGGATGGCTCAAATTCCACAAATGGGCTTCTAACCCAGTCATACTGGTCAACAGATATCGATGGAAAATATTTGTCAAGATTAATTTATTAACGAAGTGTCCAAGTGGTTCAAGATTAGTTGTGCAATTTTTGGACAATTGCTTAGAGTACTTCGAAACATTTCCAAATTTCCTGCAGTTATGCGTTTCTTCCATATTGTCACTTTCTTCTAAAAATTGATTATCACTTTTGCTATATCACAATGCAAAGTAACTAATACTGTAATGATACTGTAATGAACAGGGAATTATAGTACAGTACAGTAAAATAGCCTACTGTACTGTAATTCCCTGTTTATTACTAATTAGTTTGCATTGCGATGTAGCATAATTGATAATTATGAATCGGCATTATGACGTGCTGTATGTTTTAGCCGAAGTCGTCTGTACTATTAAAATATAATACTATTAAAAACTAATACAGACGTAATTGAATGCAACAGAGACTTATATGATTGCAATGGGACTTAATAGATTAAAAATCACTGTATATTTAAACAATATGCATATAATAATAAAATAGACCCTCGGATTTCAATCTAAACTTGCGGAACCCCTGGACTGTTCTGGCGGAACCCTGGTTGAAAACCACTGAGCTAGATCATTCTCCAATTCTCCAGGGAGAACGCTTTAGAACCAAATCGTATATCTGCGAACATTCCACAACTAGGCTCGGACAAAAACATATTACGTCATTACTGTCGGACGAAAAGAAAAAAAGGACAAGGAAATACATCAAGCACAAAAAAACGAATCGGACGTTATATCACATAATACGAGAGTGGCACTTCACTGGCCACGCGATAATTAAAGTATTTCATAATAAAACTTTGAATTACTTTTAACGGGAATAAACTACATCGTCATGATTAAAATTATTATAAATGACGTGTGACACTCAGAAATGCCTTTTTCGGTTTAAAGAACTGTATTAACACAACACAAGTTTTCTTCACAACAAAAGACAAGAATTACTCCCCCAACCTTCGAATCCTTAAGTTTCGCCTTGTCATGTACTAGTCGCGAAAGTGTTATAGCGAAAATCAATTAAGACTAAGTCTCCTTTCACAAAATAAATAACCGATCAATCAACTATTACTGTGCGCAAACCGGTCACAACATTAAAATTCGAATTTAATCGAAATCTAAAACCTTCTTTTCTTTCAAAATAACATCAAGACATAGTAAAAAAATCGAGCTTGGAAAAAATTGGTGTTTCAAATACGAGTAAAATAGCATTTATCAGCCGTCATACTGCGTACATCAGGTAAAATATCACAATCGTTACGAGGTGGAGAATCAATTTGTTCACTTTCGATACTATCGCTAGATTCATTCCGTGAAAAAAGATCTACATAAAAACAGGTAATGTAATATCACGCTATTTCGGATGTAATTGATTATGATGGTTTTTTCACAAACGACACTCAATACATACCACATGTGGAACACTATCAGTATTTTTAATTTCAATAGCGGAAATCCATTAAACGTTCAATGAGCAATTACAAACAAAAACACAATCATTAAGAGATTTAGATTTATTTCAGGACGTTTGTTAAAAAATTCTGTCATGAAATTTATATACGTCTAAAACGATGCTGACGAAAACAATAAATTTTTTGGTTGGTGACCATAAAGAATTTCAGCCAATGTGTGCTAGTCCAAGTTTTGATGGGGCGAACAATAATACAAAGCTAAAACAAAACGTACTGCATTACAAAAGGATTTCATCTCTTTAAAATTGTTTTTCAGCAGTAGGCCTACGTTTAAAAGTTCAAACAAACCTCTTCACTTCTTACAAACCTCTACACATTTAATGCGCCACGAAAAGCTATTGAAATGATGTGATTAATTTTCAATTGATCATAAAAATACAAAAAAACCGACTGCCACTGTCACTTACAATTATACCTGGTGGACCTTCACGTGAACATTTATTTTTCTTGTATGGCTTTAATAGTATGTTGGAATGTCGTCTGATTAAAATTTAAAATGGCAATATAGGGGTACTTTGAAAACATGCGAACACATTTTTTTAAAAAATGAGGCCGCAAAAGACTGAAATTCTGCAGCAGATGCTTTTGCTACTTTTCAAAAGATTAGACAACCTTTGGTCAAATTTTCCTAATCTCGATTTATGTTTGGCCACTAAACGTATCGACAAGCCAATATTTGCATTCGTACTTTATGTACTATACTTAAAAGTCCTTTATGTACTATACTTAAAACTTTAATGCGATAGTTTGTAACCTTCTGCATTTTCGGCTTTTCTCAAAGAAAAAAAATACATGTATTTTGCGGCACCCCGAAATAATTTATTTATCAATTTTTAATTTCAAATAAAGACTTAAGACCAAACAAAAATTTTGAACTTTAAGACAAAACTAAATTTTAACTGTTTGCGGCTCCGGTAGGAATTAAAAGCGGCCCACTGCGAAAGTGTCGTGACTCCCCGGTTCAGAACCGCTGCTCTATTGCTTAAACTGATGAGCATTACAACACAAGTTATGCTATCTCGCTGCAGCAAAGCATTACGATTTAACACAAAAAGTTCTAGTAATTAGTCATTGCAATTTCAATTCGTTATAGCAATCAGTTTGCTTGAGTAGAAAATCCTGACAATAATCCCATTGGCGGTTTGAATCAATCTTTCAAAGTTCAGTTTGAATAAGGTCTTTATGAATAGAAAAAACTTCAATTGTTTCTTTAATGTTGCAATGATTTTTTATTCTCTAAATTTTCAAAGTGATCATACTTTTGTCATCTTTGTTAGAGTGCGGCAAAAGTCAATAAGCATAGCCATATGTTCCTCGGTGGCTTTATACTTGATGTCAAATTGATATGCCATCATTACAATAGCTTAGCGTTGCAATCTCTGCCTGGTTAAAACTGCTAACGGATTACTTACCAAAAAATCGAAACCAGTTGCTTATGATCTTTTACAAGTAAAAGTTTTCTCCCATACAAATATTGATGAAATGCTTTTATTTCATTTGAATAATTATTTTTGGTTACAGTTAAACAGTTTCGACGCATGCGCAATGGGTGTCTCTACGCCGTTATTAATTTGCATGAACACAGCACCTGAACAATTTTGGGTTTGAAATGACAAAGCTAAATAGCATGGTGGCATTAATATTCTCTTATAGTGTTCCAAAGAATTTTTATAACTTACTCTTTCATTCAAAAATATAATTTTTGAGCAACTGAAACCAAGAAGTTGTGAGTCTGGCCATATATTTTACGAATGCTTAATAATGATTAATTTTACCTAAAACTATTTCGTTTTTATAAACATTTCAAGAATTTTTTAACTGTTTGCCGCAACCGAAGGATCTGACGATTTTTTCCGGTTTTGTCAATGACATGACCATCACATTCGAGGGTGAAGTTTAAACATTTAAATTTATTTCAAGCTTAAAACGGCTTGATAACGTTAATAGCAACAGAGAGTGTCTATAGGACTTCGTTAATGTCATTTTGTTTAACAGATAGTCCGTATTTATATAGTTTTTGAGATAGGCCTTCCACAATTTCTCAATGTCCTTTTTCCGTAGCTCTAGTGATAAGGTCATCGAAGTAGCAAACCACGCATCTAAATAAAAATTAAAGTGTCCACTAAGCGCTGAAATTGTGCAAAGCTTGAAGCTACGTAATTCCGAAACACATTCCGTGGTGTTGATAAAGCCCAAGTGGGATATATTATAATACATATGTGTTTTGTATTCTCGTCTAAGTCTACTTGACGTACTACGAGTAATTTTTGAAAAAATGTGACTAATTTGTGTTGTTTGACTTAATATTCTCTTTTAGGTAAGTAAATCTCAAATATAAATTTGTTCTTGTTGAAGAGAGGTTTAATAATAAAAAATGTTTACTTCTAAAGGTAAACAAGCAGTACTTTTTAGATGAATAAAGTGTAAAAAGTATTTGTAACGGTGGCTATAGATAGCACATTGGACAGACCAAAACAATATTCGAAACCGGAATAAAAGTACACAATTCCGGAGTTTTTTAAAAAAGTTACTGAATTTTTAATATATTTTATTTATATGCTTTATTTATCTAATATACTTATTTTAATATATTAATTTAATATACTTTACTTATATATATTTATACAAAGGTTAGAATAAACAAATACACGGTTGGCCAAAAGTCACCCGACAGTAAATTAAAACCATTTTATTACAAGAGGTTTTTATTTTTAAAACTGAATAAATTTAATAAAACATCTAAATATGAAACATCTTTAAAATTGTTCAAACTGACTTCCTTCTTGTGCGACATATCCATTCTTCACGGACTCTTTGCGCATACCACATTGGAAATATTTTTAATAACAAAGATTCTTTGTTACAGAGTCAGTTTGTTCATGTTTATGGACTGAAAATCTGCAATTAAAACAAAAAATTATTATAAAAGATACAAAAGACAAGATAATTTTAACTCACAGCATTAAATCAATAAATATTCATATTCGGAACGAATAAATAAAATTGATATTTAATGTTTATAGAAGTGTATTTTACTGTCGGGTGACTTTTGGCCAGCCCCTTATTTATTATTGAAATTACTACCACATTCCTGTCATTTTGCTCTGAAGATCCTGATATTGATATTGACTTTATTAATTTGGTGCAAAAACATAATAACAACAACACAAATTAAAAGTAACAACAACGTGGTTTAGTAGATAGACCAGATCTGGTCATCAAGCTACTGAAACACATTTAACTATTGTATATAAATTAATAAATTCAAATGAAGTTCAAATTTCTTAATTCATGAATAAAGTTTTAAATAAATCATGATTATGAATGGAAGATTTGAATGAATCAAGAAAGAAGAAAACGAAGATTTGAACGCTTTCAACATTTAATCGAGACTCCGAATCATTGGAAGAATTTCAGTAATGCAGCTGCTTTGACACATTTCAACAATTGGTAGTAATAACTTATTACAGAAACGTTGCAAATAAAAACTTAGAAATCGTTGATAAATATTGAACAATGTTATGCTTTCTTGTATTCATTTAATATCAAATTATTTGATTGTGCTTTTCTTTTTTTTGTGACGTAACACTCTTTCAAATTCGTGGGTTTTGTTAATAAAAAAACAAAGCAACTAAATGATTAAAAACAATTTTAAAACTTTTTACATTCAAAACTAGTTACGTAAAAACAAACGGAAAATGTGAGGTTCAAAATCAAGTTTTTATTATAGTTTGGCTAGTGTTACGTAGTGTGTTTGTAAAGCTGTTTATTTGTTTGCTGTTTATTTATTGGTACCCAGATTAGATTCAACTGCTGTAATAAATCTATTTAGACAGTTCGTGACGAGAAAAGGATTATTAGCATCATAATTAATTAAAAAAACAAAATATGATGTTGCAATCATTTTGCTTTATTGACTAATTGCTGATTGGAAAATATAGTTTTATGTGATTGTTGTTTGTCATTAGAGCAGAGACATAGAATATCTGAATTAAGTGGGATTTAGAAAAAAATTTTGGTTTGGTAGATAAAGGTTTAACTATCTAATTAACTTTTTCAGTTTTTGTAATTTCCTAGTCATAATAAATAGAATACAAACTAAAAAGCATATTTTGAAAATGTGTCTTAATGGTGACCATAATATCAGTTATTGTATTTTAGAATTTTGTGTCAGTTGCTTAGTTTATTTTGGTCTCTATAAAAGAATTGAATAAAAAAGTACAGTTGAGTTGTTTTAAAATACGGTTTCCCTAAAAGATATTATCTGTTTTAAATAACATTATTAAAAATAAACCTTCTTAAACCAACTCATCAAATAATTTTGAGAAAAATATTATTTTTTTGATAGTCGAATACTTGTGTAACAGTCCCATCGCTTGTCACAGATTCGTGATTTATTTGAGACTGTTGAGAAAAGCAAAAATCTTTGCCCAATATGACAAAGCTACATTTCTTTTGAACTTTATCTTTAAGCTAATATAGCAAAAACGTAAATTTTAACTTCCTGAGCGTCTTCAATTTCTTTTTCACAAAAGATTTTTTGAATAACCGTGCAAACTTTATTGTCAATATTACTTCAAACAAAAATTTACTATTTTGTCAAAAAAAATTAACAAACATTTAAGAAAAACATATTTTTAATTTGTAGATTGACTGAAAGTAATATAAATTTGTTTAAAATAAATTAATAAAACTCGTGTGTGTGTTTTAATAAATGAAAAAGTTGCTGCAGTTGAAAGTTCTTGATTACGAAGCGGTTCCCCACCTATGAATCAACAAGACTCAGTGTTCGTAAAAAACAATGGGGAGAGTCAGACGGCAAAAGTAATTTGATTGATTTTTCATTATTTATCTAAAGTTGTGTACTATTATAAATTAATTGTTTCTATTTAACAACTTTTTTCCCAATAAAAAGTAAGAAAGGTTAAATTTTTTTAGAAACGTATATTTCTGTTCTGAGCAATGTGATTCAAATCGTTGTCATAAGAGCATATTTCTCTCGATGAACAATAAAAATATTCTCAATCTAAACTTTATAGCAGCCCTGTAAAATAGGATAAAAAATCAAGAAAAAGTTTTTTGGTTTCAATTAGGGTACAAAATGCGTTTTTTTCCTGAGATTGAAATCATAAATAAAAAATCTTTATTTGTCTTTACGTGCATAAACAGACTTTAATTTAAATTAAAGACCTCAATCTTTATTTAAATTACGGAAATAAAAACACAATTAAAGGACATAATCCCCGGTGCTTTTTATAAATTAAAATCTACTGCGACCCAAAAGTTTATTTAATTAAAAAAAGCTTCATTTCAGCATAGAGCTTCTGAAGTTGATCAAATGATTGGAAATCTTGAAAAGTTTTGCCAAATACACAGTATAAGAATATAAAGCTTGTTTTGTTCTGAATGATCATTTTTATTTAATACAAATACCGTACATGATTAAAAACAAAGAACTTTTTTGTAAGGTGCAAAATTATTCTCCAATCATAGTTTCTAATTTCATTAAACTCAGATTTTCAAATGTCGGAAATGTTTTGGCGTTAATTTCTTTGCTACAGCAAATAGATTTAACTTGAAACCAGAAAAAATTAGATTACGATCTGACGCACAGTTGACGAGACGGCGCAAAAAATAATGACTTCTGTTTTGCTAAATTTGAATGCAATTGAAATGCAAACCTTTTACTAAAACAAAAATAAGTATCAAGTCTAATATGAAAAAAAACGTAGATTTGAGAGAAACTTTGCAAATTTTAAACATAAATCAAAATACCATTAGTACAAAAATAAATTTTTGATAAATTTATACAATTTTTTAGAATATGTTCAGTACAATGCAATGTCGTTATATAGATTGGAAAAAACGTCTATCTAAGCGATCAAAAGATAAGATTAACATGATTTTTTTATACTTTCATAAACTGAAATAAACTTGAACCATGTTTATTTCAATTCGAAAAAAAACACTTTGTTTGAAAAATATTTTTTATTTATTTATTTATTTTTATCTCTATATTTATCCTCCTGACTCTTAACTTAACAGAATATCTCATTAGTGTAGTTTAAGGCTAAAACTAGACTTTCACTTATTGGAAGAATTTTAAAAACGTGGAAACACACTCTAAGTTTTGCGAAAATTAAACAAATGAACTTTAAAACACATTCTATGATAATAGGTTTTGGTGGGCAAAATTGGTTACTTAAAACCGGGAAAATTAAATATTTGAATGTTTAAATGTAGCCTATATATATATATATACACTCTATGTAAAAACTTATTTAAGTTTTTTCATCTAATTGAAGCTACAACATTGACCAAGAAACGTAAAGTTTGAATCAGGAAACACGTTTCGTTGCAGAGATACCTCGCTCACTACGTCCGCCAGTCGTCACAGACCGACCCGAAATCTTTTGGAGAGATCATGTTCATTGAAGTGGGAAGAAAGCCCACTTACTCCCCGGTATGAAACAACTACAAGTTTACTTAAAATTGCTTTTACGTCACAATCGAAGTGGTTTGCTCAAAGTATGGTTAAAATCTTAATCTTTAAAGTTTGTAGTGTTGAATCTAAAATAATAGCGGGCATCAGCTCATGTAAACAACAAAATGTTAAATGAAATTAATTCAAAAGAAAACTTTTCAGTTCGTCACGGTATCTGCCGATGCGGATCCACTAACTCTCTGGAATCTCTTCACTTATTACTGGAAGTTGTTTGTCCCTCATGTCGTTATTCAAACAATTGGGGACTTTCCAGTTCATGATGATCATTGGCGGAAAATCTGCAAAAACACGTGGATTTTTACTAAAGGCTCCTCACCGATGGCCGGGTTTCAAAGCAATTCATGCATAATTGCATTGCAACAAGCGAAGAGTTTCAAAGGATGGAAGTCGCTGTATTCTGAAATCAACAGAGTAAGATGTTTGAAATTTTTGACGCTTAAACAAGGCCCATAAACCAATTAGAAGTTAAGAAAAGATTTTAAGAGTACGTAAACACTGCATGTGAAACTTTTTTTCATCTTTTCAAGTTATCCTTTCGCTCAAACTCACACATCTTAAACTATAAATTTCAAATAAACGTCGATATTGAGATGAGAAATTAAAAATCAATCAGAGTTTGCAACGGCAAAGCTCCTTGAAAAGTTTCAAATGAAGCTTTATTGCAAAAACAAAGAAAGCTCATTTTTTTATCTTATTGTTGTGATATTGTGCCATCAATGACGTAGTGTTTTCTTAAACGCTTAATCTTAATCAGCGCCTTCCGCTCGATCAAATATTGGACACGTGTATCTCCAAGCATAATTGTAACAAGTTAAATTTGCGCATCTATTTCGGTTCATCAGTCAGTTCAAAGTCATCAAACTACTACAATAAACAAACTAAAAAAGTATTCTATTTCAATACGGTTATTTTTGGCTGAGTATTTTTGTGAATTTTAATTTAATAAACCTATGTATTCGTGCAAAGATACAACAGGCAAAAGTGGCGACGAGGATTCAAGTAACTCATCTGCGTCAAGAAAAAAAGAAAATTTGTTGAATTTACATTAACAGCTTGAATTGTCAAAATGAGTGAAATTTCCGAACTAATTTTGTTGTTAAATAAGCAACACCAAGAGCAAATGACAGTTTTACGATGCTTCAAGAGCAGCTGAAAATTTTACAAAGCAGCTTGAACAACCCGCGAGAAAATGTTCCAATACCGATGGCAAGATTTCAACCATTCGATTCAACCAATCTAACTCCGTTTACAAAATGCTTAGCAACTTAGCAGCTCAGCAACAACCTGTCAAAAGGATACATGAGCTAACGATGAATGATATTCAGACGTTTATGGCAGAGCAGTTTTGGTCTAACATGAAACGCAAACCTGGCGAAACTATTCCTGAACTGGCAAGTGAACTGAAGTTTAGCAACGCCATCAGAGTGGCTCAAGAAGTGGAAGAAGCAGCCAAGGTAGCAAAGGAAACCGTACACGGTCAACCTTCTACGTCAGTGCAGAAAGTTTATCACGCAAAGTACAAAACTTCCAAAACGCAAGAAAAGAAAACCGCCTGCTTCAGGTGTGGAAATTCTGGACATTTCAGCAAGGCTTGTCCCCACATTAAAGCTATTTGCAGCTTCTGTAGACTTAATGACCGCAGAATTAAGTTTGAAATTGATAGCGGAGCCAGTGACAAATTTTGCTGTGAAGCGACGTGGCAAACGCTGGGTAAACCCACTCTACAACCTGTATCAGTTCAATATCAAGTTGCTGAAGGTAGCCCGCTACCCGTCGTGGGACAATTCCAATCAACTGCAAGTATTGATGGAAAATCACCTGACGTGACCTTTGCTAGGTCGTCTAGCGATGATGAAGTTGAAACTCACCAACTTAACAGAGAAAACCTAAGTTGTGCTGAATCTACTACAACGATAGAGCACGTCACTACAAGTGGTCCAGAAAACTCTTTACATGCGGCATGTATTCAATTATGTGGAGAGTTTCCTACTTTATTTGAATCAACATTGGGTTGTCTAAAAGATTTTTCACTGGACATACGGTTTAAACCTGAAGTTAAACCTATTTTCAAGAAGCCCAGACCTGTGCCGTTCTCAATCCTACAAGATTTAAATGAAGCATACGAAGCAGGAATTAAGAGAGGTGTATGGGAGCTTACAGATTTTAACTCGTACGGCACCCCCGTGGTTCCTATTCGAAAGTCTCCTTTGCCTGATCAAGCAAAAGCAAGCATCAGAGTTTGTGGAGATTATTCGGTAACTGTGAACTCGCAATTGGAAGACCATCGTCAACCAATCCCTTTCCCAGAAGATCTTATGCATAAGCTAGGACGTGGTTACTGCTTTAGTAAGATTGATCTAGCGAATGCATATAATCAAATCTGTATTTTTCCTGACAGCCAGAAGAAGCTGGCTCTCAGCACTCACAAAGGAGTTTTACTTCAGAAAAGACTTCCTTTCGGAATTAAATCCGCACCAGGGTATTTCCAAGAAATCATGGAACAGTTAACGCAAAATTTGCGAGGAGTTGCTGTATATTTCGATGATATTTTGGTAAGTGGTGACAATGCAAAAGATCATTTGATGAACCTGCGAGCTTTGTTTAAAAGACTAAAAGAAAAAGGTCTTCGCTGCAACCGTGAAAAATGTGTTTTCGCCCAAGTATTAATTGATTACCTGGGTCACACTTTATCAAGTCGAGAAATTGCAAAAGGGTCCAAAGTTGATGCCATATTAGAAATGCCTACACTCAAGAGCATTTCTACGTTAAAATCTTTTTTAGCATCTATACAGTTTTATTCTAAATTCTTACCTCCATATTTTTCGGAAATCACCAAGCCGTTGTACAAGCTTACACGCAAAGGACAACAATGGAAGTGAGGTGAAGAGGAAGCTACATCTTTCAAAAAGATCAAACGGTTACTATGCACAGAGACTGTTCTCCCTCACTATGACCCATCTCTTCCGTTGGGTTTATCTTGTGACGCCTCGGAATGCGGAATTGGAGCGGTATTATTTCATCGCTTTGCAGACGGAAGCGAGCGTCCGATTCTCAATATTTCTAAAATTCTATCGGCAACACAAAGGCGAATATGTTGCTAATATGTATATATTTTTTTGTCATAGTTTATTTGGGGAGGTGTTGTGATATTGTGCCATCAATGACGTAACAAGTTAAATTTGCGCATCTATTTCGGTTCATCAGTCAGTTCAAAGTCATCAAGCTACTACAGTAAACGAACTAAAAAAGCATCATCAGTCAGTTCAAAGTCATCAAGCTACTACAGTAAACGAACTAAAAAAGCATTCTATTTCAATACGGTTATTTTTGGCTGAGTATTTTTGAATTTTAATTTAATAAACCTGTATATTCGTGCAAAGATACAACACTTATTTTTATCTCTGTATTTATCCTCGTTACGCGCAGGAAAGCGACGGAGGAAATAAAACATAGGGCAAGCAATTACTCCAACCTGCTTCCGAAAATGCCTTACATATAGAACTGCTTGCCAAAACCCGCAACTACACAATAGAACGGCGCGGATAGGTTTTGAACCGAGACCATGTTGATCACACTCACGGCGCTTCAACCGCTCGAACACGCTGCCTTTTCTATTTCTAGATAAACTTTAAAAGGATGATGATCCCGAAATTTGAAAACTACTGCTTTAAATGATGTAAAAATTTACTGAATTATAAGCATGATTTCGTCATGTGTCCGTCATGTGATCTAAACATGGGCTTAGTCATTATCAAGTCATTTGATCTATTGCAAATTCAAAGACCTATTAAATGCGTGACTGATTTACTAAGTATATAATGGTATTTCTACTTTGAATTCAGTTTCACATTTGCTTTTAGTTAAAATCAACGGTCATGGTGAAAAATAATGAAGTAAATTATTCAGCAATTAGTTCTTTTTCTGTTAATTTGAATATTTTTTTTATAAAATATTTTTTGTTTTAAAATTTTGTCTGAAATTGATCCATTAAGAAAAAACACTGTTTCTGATACTCAGTAATAGAGAAAAAAGGGACCACTTTTAAAAATTTTTATTTCGCATCGATGATAAAACAAGAAAGCCTAGTTAAGGGTGGTCCAAGTTCTTTAATCTTGCAGGCCACTTTTCAAAATTATTTGAGCTAGCGGGCCTGAGCCGGCTAGAAAATGTTCAAAATTATGGTGTTCTCTAAAAAAAGGTTATCACTTGGAATCGGTCTTAAATGTTTGAAAATATCCGGACACTACGGCAACCACAGATTCTCTCATGTAAGCTCGCCATGCCTTGTTATTGAAGGTTGCCGCTGGCTGCAATCGACAAGACTTGAATTGTGCAAAGTTGTTCAGTGAGCCACATAAAACTACGTAGCGGGCCATATGTGGGCGCAGTTTGGACCACCCTGGCCTAGTTCAAAACAAAGTGAAAACTTTTTTTCATCCCAAAACCATAGCAATCTCTAAAAAGTAAAGTCATCTCTTTCAATCTAGAACATAAGCTCTGCTTTTGCCGTAAAGTTTGGGGGCAGACAAAGAGCAAGGGGGCAATAGCCAGAAACGGAAAGACAGGGGAGGAACCGTCATCGTGCTACTATGACGAGGTGGAGCAATATTTTATTTAGGCGGGCCACTTTTTGAAACTTTTTAGGGGAAGCCAAGTACGGCCACTCCGTTTGCTACGCACTAAATCCATCACTGCTCATACTTAATTTGCTTGCTGTTAATTATCAAAATTAACATCGTTCTAACAGTGAATTTTTTAGGGATTGTTTCCGGCCACATACGTTCGATCTTTAAACGATGAAAGCGATAATGTGCTTGACAGTCATCATACCCACTTCGTCTTTATCGAGGGAACGTTAGATGAAGTTGACGCTTTTCGAAAGCGATTGATCGACTACATCGGCTCGAAACCCATCGAGTTTGACTCGACGCGAACCAAATGTAATAAATTTTTTTTTGATTGTTATAGTAAATTTTTTAATTCTTTTAAAACCTTGATTTTATTTTTAGTTTTTGAAATTTTCGTAATTACCTTGGTTATGCGTAAGTTATTTTTCATATATAATTGAAAAAAAAAATAATATTTTCCACGTAAGTTAAATAAAATCTCTATCTTAGTTGCCATTAAATAAGATATAAAATGGGGGTTAATAAACTGCATATTTGCAAAGCTTATTTGCGACAATTTAAATATAACATATTTTTCGATTGTTTCTTTTTCTTTTCATAAAGTTCTTTGACTAAACTTTACTTTCAAACCACCTTTACAAAAACTTACAACCCAGTAAAAAATAAATACAGCGTTTATGTTGTTCATATTTTATCAAAATGTTTTTTGATTTTAGTCATCAAGATTCCTATCATCGTTAAAGTGTCTGAAGATGCAGCTGAGGAAATACTTTTTGCATCAAAATGTGCTGCCCATGGTCATCTAATCGTTGTTCACAAAAATGCAAAGAATGTCGCGGCTTTGTTAAGAAAAATGTCGCGCAAGACTAATGAAAATCTTCAAGCTCTCATCAAAGAAGAAGATGGTGAAGACCCAACTGCGTATGTTTCTTTAAGAGCCCTTCTTAGAAAATTCCACAACCAAGGTGACAAAGAATTCGTGCAGAAATTTTTCCATCAAGCGCAAAAACTAGTAAGTATTTGGAGCAAATAGTATGAATGACAAACGTCATAAACCAATTCTAAATTTGTTTATATCTTAAACCAGCGTGGTCCAACTACAGGCCCGCGGGCCGCATGCGGCCCGCGAAACAATTTTGTGCGGCCCGCAGAACAATTTTGCACAATTCAAGTCTTGTCGATCATAAGTAGCGGCAATCTTCTATAACAGCGTGGTCTAACTACGGGCTCGCGGGCCGCATGCCGCATATCAATTCTGCACAAGTCTTGTCGATCAGAAGCAGCAGCCGTAATTTTTTTTGGAGAACGCTATGATTTTGCGCCAAAATAGGAATTTTGGAGACCGATTCCAAGTGAAGACCTTTTTTTTTTTAGAGAACACCTGATTTTGGAACGAAAACAGGAAATTTGCAGACCGATTCCGAGTGAAGACCTTTTTTTTTTTTTTTTAGAGAACACCCTGATTTTGGAACAAAAATAGGAATTTTTAGCCGACTGAGGCCCGCAAACTCGAATAATTTTGAAAAGTGGCCCACAAGAGTGCAGAAGTTGGACCACCCTGTCTTAAACGATCGAAATAAAAAAAAAAGAAGTTAAACTAAATAATGCCTGCTTAAAAAAGTAAACCAAAAAATTGAAATTTTGATAATTAATAATGCGCGATGCAGGAAAGAAATAATTCTATTAAACTTCAGAACAAATTTTTAACGTTCTTTTGGCTTCGGCTCCCTAAAGTCTTTATACTATTTTGCTGCTAATAGCCAATTCTTTCTTTTTTAAAAGTTCTGCTTTTTTATTCTTTGGAAGTTTTCAGTCAAAGTTTGTAAACGCTATACTTTTATATGCTGTAAAACAAACAAATTAAATTTATATAAACTAGACTGTTGAAAAAACAAAATTTATATCTTTTTGAATAAGTTTAACTGCTTTTACAATTACCATCAATTTGATTAAAATCATTGCATCTTTGGTTTTCAGTTAACCCTATCTGGCATGAATTAGTTTTTTTTGCTTTAAAAAGTTTTTTGAGAAACTATTACAAAAACCTTTCAAATTCAGAAAATGATTTTTGAAAAAATTTTGACCTTTTCTTAAAGTTGTTTTCAATTTGTTGCTCTAAGCCAGAGGTTCTCAAACTTTGGTGGTCCGTAGTCCCCTTTTTGAGACTCTTAAACACCCGTGGCCTCCTGGTTATAATATTGTCCCAAAAGTTAAGTGAAAACCTAAAAAAAGTTTATCGCTTTAAAACTGTCTCTGATTTTATCAAGTATAATTCAAAAGTAAATTAAAGTCTAAAATAAGGGTCCTTCTCGTGGCCTCGCAATAAAAGCCTTGTGGCCCCCTTTGAGAACACCTACTCGAAGGCAACAATATGCAATAATGGAAGAAATTTATTATTTTGTGGAAAAAAAGTGAATTAAATAAAAACCAAGGGACTTTGCTTATAAAACACAATATCGAGTATTTGTACGAGTACTTTTATAAATATGCTAAAGTTATTTTTGCAAAAAAAAGGTACGGTATAAAAAATTTCAAGCAATTATGACTAAGGTATTAAACATAAATATACTTTGCATTTTTACCTATCACTTATGGTGCTATTTCAGTATATTTACAATATCCAGAAAAATATTTGCAATGTTTTTGAGATATTTCAATTTCCATATATTTGCAAACTTCTCCTTATTCTGCATCAGAAGTCTACTGATCTATGTTGTGAATTCTAATGGAAGCTATGGAACAGTGGTTTTCAACCTGAGGTTCGCAAACCCCGTGGCGACCCTTCAGCTATTTTTTGGGGGACATTTGATGAACAGAATGGGAGATCACCTATACAAAAAATTGTAGGCAGTTGCCAAGTAAAGAATTTTTGTTCTTTTTTCTTAGAAATCGCTAGATTTTTTGCGTCAAAAATCGAGAAACCTCTGGGGTTGTTGACTTACCTTGGGCTAAAAATCGAGTTGTGTATGAAAGAGGTTGAAAACCACTGCTTTAGAAGTTGGTGATGTTAGTCTTTTTTCTTTTTTTACATCGTAGTGTGTTAAAGAATTGACGAAATGTGTTGATTGATTGACAAAAGTAACTGACGGAAGAAAGTGTTAACCGAATAGTTTTGTTATCATCTAGCTACATTTGATAAAAAGAATTTACGCTCTAAATTTTGTACACTCTCGATTGAAAAGAATATTTGATGTTTTCTTATCTCGGCAATAAAAAGTCCATGATTTCGTCAGTGCCATGTCAGAAACATACCACATTAATCAAAAATATTATTCGTCGTCGTCGTCGTCGTTTGAAGTTCAGGTCAGACACAAACAGGACTGGGGCCGAGGGTTTATTATTTTTCTACCCCAGACTGCTGTACTGCCTGAATCAGATGCTGGCAGTGATGTTATTAAGCCGTCGTCCAAAACCGTCAGACCTGTGCTCCATGAGGTGCTCGATGTATAGGGCACGATGTTAGTACATGGTCTGCGGTTTGCTCAGAGGCGCCGCACTAGCGATTCGGTGAAGGAGCGAGACCCCATTTGTGCATGGACGAATGGAATCGCCCAACACCAGTCCGCAGGCGGTTGAGCTTAACCCAAGCTGCTCGGGGTAAGCCCATCCCAACAGGCCTGGCACCGTTCCCGGGCACAAAAGCACGGAGCCTGGAAGCATTTTTACAGTACTCCGTTTTCCATTTGTGATTTGTCCATTCAGAAACGCGGATGCCAAGTCTGGCAAGGTTGTCCCAAAGATTCCGCGCATCTGGCACAAACGGGCGTCTGGATCTTAGTCTCACTTGGCGAGTATCTGAGGACCCACTTAAGAGACCATACTCGATATGATCAGTGTCCAGAGATCCACGGTGAGCCAAGGAGAGTGTCGCTCCCATTTGCAAAGCTTAGTTTGCTGGATGCCTGAAAGTATAGGTAGGTGGTTCGTTGGAGTGGGACGCAGGCATCCAGTATGCGCAAGGCGTCGTTTAAGGCACTGTCGATGAGGTGAGTGTGAGCACTGCGACACCAGACTGGCGCGCAGTGCTCAGATGTTGAATAGACTAGAGATAAGGTGGCTATGCGTAGTGTTTTAGCACCAGCACCCCATCTCGAGCCCACGAGTCGCCTCAGCAGTGTGACGCGCAAGGATAGTTTTTTGTGCATTGCCACTAGATGGCGACAAAACGTAAGCGATCTGTCCAGTTTCACCCCAAGATAAGTAGGATTCGGACAAAACGGTAAAAGTTTATCGTTGTTGTAGACTTTTAGCTCACGTTTGGCCTTTCGGTTATTTAAGTAAAAGGCTGCCGTCACCGTCTTAGTGTGACTGAGCTTCAACCTCCAAGTCTGGAGATACGCTGACAGTGTAGATATGTCTTGGCTTAAAGTCCCCTCCAAGTCCTTCCAGTTTCCAGAAGAGTGCAGCAATGCTCAATCGTCAGCATAAGCAAACTTTCTGGCAATCATGGAAGGAAGATCGTACATGTTAAATAGGAGGGGAGCCAAGACCACTCCCTGAGGAACGCCATGTTTAAGACGGCGTAGCCTGCTTTGCTTGCTGTCACCGGTAGTAAGGGTGAAACTTCGATTTCGGACAAGCTCCATAATCATTCTAACCATGTGCCTATACGGAAGGAGTCTCAGCAGCTTGTAGGTGAGGTCACGGTGCCAGACAGTGTCATAAGCAGCTGTTAGATTGACAAATACGGCAACGGCCTTCTTTTTAGCCTCAAAAGAATCCTCGATGTTCTGGGTTAGCAGAACAACTTGATCTACGGTTGACTTCCCGCGTCGGAACCCAGCCTGTTCTTAGGGAGCAGTGGATCGACTAATGGCTCAACGCGGGCGTAGATAAGCCTCTCGAGGATCTTGTAGAGGACACAAAACAGAGATATCGGTCGATAACTCTTTGGGTCCCCCACGGGCTTTCCTGGTTTTGGGATCGCGACCACAAGCGTTCTTCTCCAGATCTTGGGAATTTTGAGTCGGCTCAAACAGGAAGAAAGGAAGTCACATAACCAGGACTTCAAAGCAGCTCCAGCATGGAGTCTAAGCTCTGGGGCAGTTGAAATCAGGTCCCGGAGCTTTACCTGGTTTTAAACGTTGAAGGGCAGCAGCAAATTCTCTCTGTGAAAAATTGTCAGAGATATTTACTGCGTCTGGTGTTGTGGCCCTCCAAAGGTCAGACACTTCTTGAGAGACAAGTCGAGAAGACGTGCGTTCAACAGCCTCATATTTCCCATTTCTAACCAGCTGAGATGCAAAAGCATTGGCTGAAATGGGACAGTGACGAGGAGAGTATCGTGACCTACCAGTAAGGTTGTTTAAAATACTCCACGCTTTTCGACTAGAGTGTGAGAAGTCAATGCTCCGACCTTCCTTGGACCATCAATCCCTTCGCTTCCTGTCAAGCTTGGCAAGCAGAAGCAGCTAAAGTTGAGTCGTCTCCCTGAGGAGACTGCAGGAAAGTTTTATAGAGGGATTCACACTCTGCATCCCAACACGGAATGTAGGTATTTCGATACCCGCATGGGATAGTCTTTTTGGCTGCTTTCTTAATGGTGTTACAGAAGTCCTGGTAAGCCGCATCCACATCAAGTGAATCAGGTGGCAACAAAGTCTTTGCGAATTTATTCGTCAAAGCAATATAGTGACTCCATTTGGCCTTGCGGAAGTTCCATCGCTCAACAGGTATGCTTGGCACTGCCATAGCAAACCTTGATAGTGTAATAAGCGAAGGTCGATGTTGTGACCTGGGGAACTTTTCAAGGACATGTCTATCCGGTAAGCGACTGTTTGGACCTACGCCAGTGAAAGCTAGATCCGTATTGGTGCCAGTATTCCAGCGGCCAAAGTAAAAACTGGCAGCGTCCTTGGCATTATGTGGGAGAGCAAGAAAATTAATACTTTCCCAGCCAGATAAACACTCACCGTCTGGACTGTTATCATCGTAACCTCAGTCAGCATGACGACAGTTAAATTCGCCAGCGTAAAGACAGGGGTGAGGAAACACTGAGAGATCCAGGGATCGCAATCGCGTTGGTGGTGGTTTGTAGACGTTGACTATTTTATAGCCATCAACGTCTATACACAAACACTCGATCTCCGATATCGGTGGAGATTGGTCCAAAAGCGTGTATCCTAGTCGCTCGTGGACAAACGTGGCAAGTCCATGTTTCCTTCTTAAGGAAGACCCAGCTAGTTGGTAGTTTGAAAGTACCAACTTTTCTGCATCAGTGCTGTGGGTCTCCTGCAATAGGATGATGAGTTCCTCAGACTGCATAGCGAGGTGATGAAGAACGTTCATCTTGCTTGCAGTGAGGCCTTCGATGTTCAGCTGAAGAATGGTAGGTCTTCGGAACTTGTTGGCAATGTGCCCTGAAAAAGGCAGTTTTATCCAGACATTGTCTCGTCCTGAAAAGAACGTTTGCCGATTAGCAGACCCACACTGAACATCGGAATGGGTGGATACGCTTTCGTTTTGGTAGGTTCGGTTTTGATCTGTCATTTAAACATCAATGAACAGACTTACTCACAGCCCAGGCTGCGAGAAAGCACCTACCATCTGGGCCTAGCAAAATATCATCTGGAACTAGCAAAATATTATTTTTTAAGTGTATTTGAATTTATGTATGTATTGCAAATTGCAATAAAAACATTGGTCGATGGTTGAGACTTTATCCGTAGATTTTAATATTCAATATTAGCAATCACACAATTTTTTTGTTGACAATAATATCACTTATCTATTTTTAGACTATTTGTTGACAATAATGACAATAATGTCATTAGTTAAAACCCCAGTTTATTTATAGTGGTATTTATCAAAAAAATTGAATATATATATTCATCTGCTTTTATAGCTTATGCTGAAAAATTTATTAATATGCAGAAAGCAATACAGGCAATGTTTTTTATAGAATACATTTTTTAGTAAATTAAAACCTGTTAACGACTTATCAAAAAATACTTTGTACCGTTTGTTTTTTGGTACATTTACCAGCACAAATTTTTTTTACTTTTCCAACTAAGAACTCTTTTTTTGTTTGTGCTGCTGTTTTTGCTCAGTCGTGAAAACCGAAAGCTCATCAAAACTTTCCTTTTTGACCTATTATTTTCATCTAATTCAGACATCAGAAAAACTTTATCAAAACTATTAAATGACTTTCTACTGTCTTGTAATTCTAGAATTTAAATTAGAATAACTATAGCTAAATATGCAATTTTTTAACATAATAAAATATATTTAAACTTCATGTTTCGAAATACAAGAAAATATAACAAGATAGTTTAATATAAGTCAATACAACTATCTTTAACCTTTTATGTGGTGACCTTTGGTAGTTGTAACAACACACAAATAGTTACCACAGTCTATTTTACCTCAAAAAAAGACATCTCATGACTTAGCACAAAAATAAATATGGCTGAAAAAAACTTATTCATGCTTAGCATGTTTTTGTTGGTTTTGAACCAATCCACATAAATTGCTACTCATCATTAAAATTGCTACTCTTGCTGTTGGCAGGGTAGGCATTTCATCATTGAGCCATTTTGTTCCACTCGATTTTTAAAAACTGTCCAGCGAATTGATTTATTCATTTATTATTCTGGCTTGGATAGAATCGGGAGGCCACACTTAGGGCAACCATCCAACGATCGCCCGGGCTTGGTTTAGAAGATGCCGAAATATTCCTGTTTGGTTAAACGTTTTATTTGTTTTTTAGTTTTTGTTTAGAAAGTTGACTGAAATTTAGACCTGCTTGCCAATACTATCAAGAATAGAAAAGTTCCATGAAGTGTCTTTCCCAAGAACACAACAAGGTGATGAGAATAAGTTGTGACCGCAACAGGAGTATATCCAGAAAAAAATTAAGGGGATAAAATTTGTGCAAAAATATATGAACAATAAACGTAAATTGATAAGAAATAATAATAATTAGACCTTAAAAAACAAAAATTTTTGTCGATGATGAGAAGGTTCATCTGGAGTAATTGCAACGTCGGCAGCATGGTCGAGCAGTTAAAGTGTCGGGATGATATCCAACACGGTCTCGGTTCAAAACCTACCCGCGCCATTCCGTTGTGTCCTTGGGAAAGACACTTTACGGCACTTTTCCCTGCTTGGTGATCTTGGCAAGCAGTTCTAAATTTAAATCATGTTTCTATTAAATTACAAGCGAACAGCAATATCTTGGCATTTCCGAAGCAGGTAGGGGTAATTGCCTACCCTATGTATTAGCGCCTCCGTCGCTTTCCTGCGAGTCAGGAGGATAAATACAGAGATGAAAAAAATACAAGTTCAAGAATAAAAGCAGAAAAATAAATTTTTTTTTACTCACTGTACCATTTTATCACTACTAGCTAACATAATTATGTAAAATTTTTTACTGCAATTTTTCATTATTCGCTAAAATCTTAATTGTATTAAAACAAATGTGATCAATAGGACTACTTTCTCGTGCTTCAAAGATAAAGAAACGTTTTTCAAAATATGAGTAAAAAAGCGACTTTGCTGTATTTGATCTTCTTTATGAAATACTTTAATTTCGAACATGTTAATTTAAAGTAATAACTTTGTTAAAAAGTTAAGTTTTTGAAAAAATAGATAATATGTTGAAAGATTGATAAAGCGTCTTTTTTAAGGGTAAATTGATGTTGGCTAACAAATTTTGCAATGTAACTTTTGACAGTATTTTTGTAATTTTTTATTTGTTTGAATATAACTTTTTTAGAGAGTCATGATTTATCCTTCTTCGACTTGCTTGTCTCTGAGAGAAGCAATTATCAAGTCGCTGGTTTCTTGTGAGTATTAGTAATCATTTGAGCGTTGCCAGTTTTTGTGACGTATTTCCTTTGCAGCCCGAGCTGATGCATTGCAAAGCGCGACAAGACTGGCTCTGATCTGGGACAAGGTGGACCTGGTAACCCCCTTCTTTACAGATAAGTCATTAAAGGTAAGACGTAAAAGCAATAAGTTTACTGTAGTATCAAGGGAGCAATTAACCGTTTAATCAAGCAAATAAATTTGCTGTTTAAAGTAAAAATGGAGCCAAAATTATTACAAAGTAACCAAAAAAACTTGCCAGTTTTAAAATTCTAGGCTACTTAAATAATGGAATTTCCTCACTCATTGCTAAATTTGAGGTTCATAGGAGGATACCGTTTTTTTCTCATCTTGCTTGAACCTTGCACTAGCTTTGGATCGAGGAGAATTTTTGGAGATTCTTTTTGACTCCGGAATAAACGTTTATTCCTCGTTGACAGTTAGGATGCTGTGGAGCCTCTACTACAAGGTGAGTAAGAATTGCTTTAAAAAACTTCTGCTTTTTTTTAAGTAGAATCAGTAACATTTATTTAATTATTTGCTATGGTGAGTGAAAAATTCTTAATTAAAATTCACCTTTTTCTTACCATTGTGTTTTTATGTTAAAGTTTTTTATCAGAAATCTATAATTACCCTTCTTCCAGTAAAGTTACATTGACGATTTTATTTAACTAATCAAATTGCGATGCATAAATTTATTAATAAAATCGGTCAACTTTCAATTTATTATAGAAAATAAATTAAAAAATTTAAAACCAACTGTATCATTATGAAAAATCGATTTCGACCTATAAAGGTCATCATCAGTTTTTGTAAAAAATTAGTTAAATTAGATTACCATATATATGACAAAACATTTTGAAATTCTACTCATACTATACGAATCCAGTTAATTTAAAAGATATATGTTTCCGTTCAAATTTTTACCAAAAAATGACAGAAAATATGTTAGAAATTTTTAAACACTGGGAAGATCGCTTCGAGCCAAAATCGCAACATCACAAGAAAAACAGAATTGTTTGGGCAACGCAGTTTACCAAATTACTTCAACTCTCTAACCAAGAAAAGAAACTAAAACCGGAAGCAGCTATTGTATTAGGTTGTACAGAAAGTCTTGTCGCATTTTTTGCCATGGTATTTTCAGTCTTTTTATTTTGGATTTGGTTAATCAATACTTATTGTCATTATATTAATGTTTTAGTATTTTATTTCAGATTAATTTAATAGTATTTTCTTGAGTTTTACAATTAAATTAACCTTTTAAAATGGGTTTTGACCAGATGCATATTAGACATAGCATTTTATATGAATTTAAAAAAGGCTCAAAAGCATGCCAAGCAACAAGAAATATTCGATCTGTCTATAAAAACGAGGCCCCGAGTATCCGAACTTGTCAATGATGTTTCAAACACTTTGAATCAGAAAACTTTACCCTCGAAGACTCCCTTTGATCAGGAAGATCAAGTTCTGTCCCTCTTAAGGTTTTAAAGGCTGTGGTTGAAGAAAATCCCAAACAAACTGCCAGGAAATTGGCTAAGCAGTTCAGTACTTGTCAGCAAAGAGAGCTTTGAGACCTTTCAAAAGCTTGTTTAGCTGTGTTATGATAGTCCTGTGACAAGTACTGAACTGCTTACTAATATACGCTATAATTGCTACATGTGGCAGCATTTAAAAATGTTATAAACATTTATTCTTTGCAAAAAATTAAAAAATTTGTTATTTCAACGCCAATTTAAATGCTGTTAAAAGATCACTGATTAAAATTTGTTTTTTTATGAAGATTACAATAATTATTTTAAAGTTTTGAAATTTTTGATAAAAAATTATTTTTTATAAGGACGTTTTGGCGAGGTTATTTCTTTTTTTTTTTCAAGTAAATTTACCAATTTTGATAAGCAAAGCGGCTTCCATTACGGAATTTGTTGTAAATTGCCTTTTCTAAAGTAACAAAATGAAACACTCAATTATACTGAGCATCGAACTGACGCCCTTCTGCTTGCAACCCAAACTTTTAACAAAAACCAAGCTGTTTCCTCAAAAAAAAATAACGCTGATATTTTTATCATAAATATGAAATTTAATCCAATTTCCTCCAATAAAGCAAGAACAAAGTACTAAAATAAGGCTTGATTCGCAGAAATTTTTGTTTGGAAACCTTTCACTGTTCTTTATGTGAAACATGACGTCACATCCGTCTCGAACACTATCGTCAATCAAATCAATCAATCAATCTTTGTTTATTCATTGTAGACAAAGCGGAAATATACATACAACACTACATTTCAAAAATATAATAATAATCAATAATTTCCAACAATTCTACAATAGGGTTGCAGCAAAAGACTAAAAAACAGTCATCGGGTCAGCCACAACCCAATGCATAAGTTGAAATGTTGCTCAGTTGGTCAATAAACAAGGAATAAATAAAAAAAACATGAAACAAAACAAAAAAGAATACCTGCATCTGACACTAAGATTGTAGTTGAGAAAAAAAATTAATAAATAAATATATACTATAAAAATTAAAAAAAGAGAAAAAAAATAAACAGTCATGCATTAGATAATTCATACAAATCAAATAGATAGTTTTTATATATTTTTTTAAAAGATATGTAAGATAAACATTTAATTTCTTGAGGAATTTCTGACCATAATTTAATGCCAAAATATTAAAGTGACCTTTTCTCATAATTTGTTTGATATCTTGGAAGAAAATATTTGCTTTTTTGCTTGCTACGAGTATCATATGCATGTACTCGTATACAATCAAGATTAGTGAAATATTTTAAAAAAAAACAGGCAAAAGGTTATTTTCAAACTGGTACATAAATTTAACATATTCCAATTTAATTAAGTCTGATAGTTTTAAAACATAAAATTTGACATATAAATTTTCAATTAATGTTCTTTTGTGACAAAATAAACTAGCTCTTATAATTTTGTTTTGCATTATTTCTAAAGGATGAAGAGTAACTTTATTAGCTCTCTCCCAGTTATTTAAAGAATATTGAAGATGTGATTGTACTAATGAAAAATACACAATTCTTAACGTATTTTGTGGAATGTAGTGCCGCAATTTATAAAAAATACCACATACTCTTGACAGCTTGCTGCATAAACCATGTACATGAGCCTTCCAATTTAGTTTATTGTCAAGTAAAACTCCAAGGTATTTCACATATTCAACACGTTTAATATCAACATTATTGAGACTAATTTTGAAAAATTGAGGTTTTATGCATTTGTTGGATATTAGCATGTACGAAGTTTTGGAGTAATTCACGGATAATTTATCACATTTCATCCAGTTGTCAATTTTTTTAATTCCTTATTTATTTCAGTTTGCAGGGTAGTTATGTTTTCATTTGAAAGGTGAAGATTTGTATTATCAGCAAATAATGTTGTGTGGCATTTTGTTACATTCGGCAAATCATTAATATATATTAAGAACATCAATGGACCTAAACAAGACCCCTGTGGAACTCCACATTGAATAGTTTTAAATCCTGAAATTACTGTTCCAATTTTTGTGCATTGCATTCTGTTTGTTAAATATGATTGTAACATTTTACCCATTTTTCCACAAAATCCATATCTATAGAGTTTCCCAATCAATATATTGTGATCAACTGTATCAAATGCTTTACTTAATCTAAAAAAATTGAACATGTATGCTTATTATCATTTAGGTTAT
Source organism: Diplosoma virens (assembly GCA_963680785.1). Classification (NCBI taxonomy): domain Eukaryota; kingdom Metazoa; phylum Chordata; class Ascidiacea; order Aplousobranchia; family Didemnidae; genus Diplosoma; species Diplosoma virens. The sequence continues at coordinate 41,852,395 of OY796889.1, forward strand.
TAAGTAGTTGTTCATACAGTATATAGAGGCATGGACTCCTAAATAATAGAACCTGGACTGGAAACGAGAAATTACGAGTGTACAAAAGTAGGCCATTGCAGTAAAATTGTCTTTTTAGAAAAAAAATATTGATGCTTTTTTTAAAAGCATAAATTGGTTAAATTAAAGCTTTACTTGATTGACATTTGCAGCGGAAACGTTTGGGTCGGCCCACAGCCTAGTTGAACCAAAAATGTTCTTTTTTAGTCGACTTGAATTTAGTACGAATGAGATTCTATGATAAACATCATCTTAGTCTAGCGACTATTTCTCTGATTTGGTATAAGCATGATTTAAAAAGCTACAATCAAACTAAAAGGCTATATTGAAAAACAAACAGTAGAATAACATCAACTTCTAAAATAGAATAACAAAAATATGTAATAAACAATTAGATAAAAATATATATGAAAAAATAAAATGCATACATGAGTAAAGTAAAAACTATTATCGAACGCATAAACGTTGTGACAAGCTTGTTTTGGGAGAAGCTTGTAGAAAGCTTGTAGGTAACTAAGATCAATCATAAAGTACGTTTGATATGTACACAAGTACTACAAAATGAAAGACCAAAACAGAAGAATGAAAAAACTACGTAACAATATTTTATAAGTAACTGGACTGCAATTTACAGTTCATTTGCAACGTTTTAAGGTGGTTTATGTAACAGTAGCATTAACAAAAATATACTTCAGGATGTGATACAAAGTAACACAAACCTAAACTTAAAAAAAGCAAAACATTAATAAATTTCGGCAAATTTTAGAAGCTTGACGAGTTTAAATGGTTTATAAAAAACAGTAACATTACTAAATGTTTAAATCCGGACAACAACAAACGAATTATTATTTTTACGCATAGCTAGACGTTATCTAAAAAAAACTAGTAATAATATTTGCAAAAATCAATAATTTTAACTGGGAGTATTTACAGTTTAATTACTATTAAGTTTTCTAATTTTGGCACTAGTACCTCTACGCCCCTTTTCCGTTAATTGGCGAATTAAATTTTTGCACATGCAATTGTAGAAACGTATTGACACTCCTTCTACAATATTGTGCCCGTTGCTACACAATACTGGAAGCGACCGAAAAGCAACATCATCATTAAAATAAGATATGTTTACAATTTCTTTAAAAATTTCCTGCTGATTTTCGGCACTTAAAAATGACTTTTTCAAGTCACTATTGCAAAGTTCAGCAAAAACCTTCCAACAAAGACAACCAATTTCATATAACTCGGTTGATGGTTTCCAAAGACCCCCACGATTTATGCCATCAAAAAATTTGTTTGCATACTCATGCATAGTTGTTGTTAAAGGAGGAACATATTCAACTATGGTTGCAACAGTAGCTGTTTTGCATTCAACGCATCTTGTTGATTTAACCAGTGATTTGCAACAGTATCCGGTAATATAAAATATAACAGCTGCATCATTTTCTGTCGGCAATATATTAAATAGTAGCTCAGCTTGCAAGGCTTCTGCTGTGGCCATTAATTTATTGTTACTAGTGCATTTTGTTTTGACTATGATATCAATCTCAGCGATAGATATTTGCGAATATTTCAACGAGATTGAGCGGATTTTCCTGTCACTTTCTTGAAGTTGTCTCATAGAAATATAATAATTTGCTCCACTGAGTTGACGAATTCGGCTGAATCTTCGTTCAATCATATCTGATTGAATTTTTCCCAACAGCACATAATTGAAGCCACAGTTTTCCAACAAGTATTTTGACATCTGCGTTATTGCTTCACATGTTTGATGCAAAGCACGGGAAGTGTGTTCAGTTAATCCAGGTTGCTGAATAGAAAAAAAAAAGATATTAAGAAAATACCCATATAAACATAACAATGAAAACATTGTAACAAAGAAAATCACAGAAAGATCATTAAGTAATACAAAGATTTTGCAAACAGCCAGTCGGATGTGAATACAATAAATTGCAAGCAGCTGATCTAATAATTTTGTTTCAATTAAAAACTTACGTTATGACACTACTCTTGAGAATTAACATATCAGATATAGGTATGAAATCTGTTTTATATTTTTAAACAAAAAAAGTTTGCAAAACATACTTACATTTGAATTTTTCCAAAAACTAATATAATGGCCAAAGTCCGTCAAAAATTTCAACTTCCAATCAGCAGTGGATCGAACTGGGTCACGAGAAATATCCCGTTTACGCTTTCCAATTTCTGATGTTGAAACATTTAAAATATTCCACAGCTTCAAAAACAAATCAATAGCAGAAGCAGTTTCATGAAATCCATATTCCTTTAATCCAATCACAATTGACTCATGAAACACAGCCAGAGCAAGTTTAACATTAACTTTTTCTATACTATTGGGTTTTAAAACTGTTTCTGTTAGACGATGGGCAATCCTTAAAGGTTTTTGGCATTCAAGATTGTAAACTTTCTCTATATCTGCAAAACTGGCTGTAAGTGGAGTATCAAGTATAGGAGTCATACAAGGCATTTCAAACACTCTTCTGTTCACTAAGTTATTATATATATTCTTAATTATGCGAGTAGGGTCAAATATTAAAAAGATTTTTCCATCTGTATACTTGTTTGGAATGGATGCTTTCCATGCACCATTACAAAGAAAATCTTTGAAAAACTTTCTATTTGCAGAAGCATTGTCAACACAGATTCCAATAACATTAAATCCAATTTCATGAACAAGTAGCATAACTTTATCAAAACAAGCTTTTTGTGTTTCAGCTTTTAAATTTTTAATTGGGTAAATTCCTACCATATCTTGATAGCCACTAGATAAAGACTTAATCATGAAACACAAAGCTGTGGCAGCTACAGCACAACTTTCAGTCAAGCCAAAAACCTGTCCTCCACTTGATTCGACATGTTTTGAAAGATATATTTCATCAATCATCAAGAGAACATTTCTGTCAAAAAAGTTTAACTTTGAAAATCTTATATTAAGATAATCAGAATCATCAAGTCCAGTTCTTTGGTCTAGATTCATTGTTATTTTTCTCAACGTTTTCACTGAAGGTAATATAATAATTTGCTCTTGACATAGCCTTTCATATGCCTTAGAACTGGTTGCATGCATTATGTAAGACATGACCAACATTTCTACTGAATAGCGACGTTGTTTTTTAGTAATAAAAAGTAATTTCAATTGCTCCAATATAAAATTCAATGGTTTTTTTTTATAGTCATCCTGGCACAAATCAATGTATTTTTCTATTAGATTTAATAATTTTGCTTTAATTGTTTCCATTAATGTTGTGATGTTTTGGTCTAAATTTTTTGCAAAGGCTATTAAATTTTCTACTTCAGAAAATAGTGTTACTTTCTCAGAAGACAAAATGTGATGGTAACAAGGAGGAATAAGTTTTTTTTCATGATAGATTTGCACATGCAGATCTTTATCAATGTTTATGGAAAACAAAATTGAGAATGGTTGTTCAATAAACAAATATATTAAAGAAATTCCTGCTTCTGATTTATATAAAACAAACTGTGGAGACAAAACTGTGCATGAAAGTTTTTCTAACAAATCATCAAAATTTTTTAAATTGTCAGACTGCAAAAAATTTTCACACTGTTTTTGCAGTATTGCTGATTCATTATCATGCCTAGTTTTTGAAAGAGCATTACCGCTTCTTAAAGGTATATCTTTATTTGTATAATACAAAGGAATATTTTTGAAAATTTAAGGAACAGCACCAGGTTTTAGTCTTCTATAACATAAGTGCTCACTATCTCTTTTTCTTTTGCGTCTTTGGTTTGAATCATGAGAAACTTTAATAAAATCATCTGCTTTAAAATGGAGTGAGCACAACTTTGAATATTTTGAAGGTTTAAAATTTTTCCTAGCTATGTTTTTTAATCAATTACATAAAAGTTCTTCATTTTTTAAAGGGAATGAATGATATGTAACATTTAACTTTTTTTCTTCTGAAGAGTATCCAGATTTGCAATCAATGGCAGCACATTTATAAACCATTTTTTAAATAAATATTTTTCTATGCAAAAAAAGGTAATTAAAAGGTTAAAAAAATGCCTTTTCCTTAAATTTAAATAAGATAACCAAAAAATAATAACCCTTAAATACACTTTTAAAATAAGATAATCAAAAAATAAAGTAGAAAAACACTAAACTTTAAAATGCAATTATGTGCTTCAATAATAAATGTACTAATTGTATTAAATTCAATAATTTATTCATTAGTAACATTCAATTGAAGTAGCAGATAGATAAGACATAAATGTTGTTGCATATAAATTAAAAAATAAAAAAATGTATTACTTCTTTTATTGTTTTTACTAATGTCACAAAAATAATAGTGAATAAACTATAATGCCATTGTTAAACTATGCAATGATCAAGCTTGATTCTGTGAAAAAATACACAACAAATAGAAAATAGCTGTTCATTTGTAAGTTGCCTACATTATTAACTGATAGAAAATTTTACCTGAATACCAGAAGTAGAATATAAATTTTGCTAGTATTTGTAAATTAATGTGTGCAATATTTGTGATTCTTACATATTTTCCTTAGTCATTAATCTTTTTCTAATAAACCTACACTGATTTTTTTCCAGCATTCTTTTCACATTTATCATAAATCTATTGTTCATTATATTTTGCAAGCCATACTTCTAAGTTTAATAACTTAACAGTGAATAGTTTCTAAAAAATCGAACTAATTTTTTAGCTTTTTACAACTGGCCTACCTTTGTACACGCGCTCTGCGATTTTCAATTCCGTTTCCAGTCCAGGTTCTATTATTTAGGAGTCCATGATAGAGGTAACAGCAAGTTCAGTCAAATGATTAGTTAAAAAACCAAATTGGCATGGACTTAAGATATTGTATTTTGTTAAATAGCTCATCATTCGTTTATATATAATTTTTTCAAATATTTTGGAAAGAGTAGGCAGTAGTGAAATAGGCCTGAAATCTGAAAAGGAAGTAGGAGAATTAATTTTTGGGATTGGTATTATTTGCGTTTGCTTGAGTGTATCAGGAAAAATTTCTTTCTCAATACATTTATTAAATAATTTTACAAGTATAGTGGTAATCAGTGATTTTGATATTTTGAAAAACTTAGTACTAATGCCATGCAATCCAGGAGCAGCTCTAGTTTCTAGACAGCTTATGCTATCCATTGCTTCTGTTTCTTCGATATCAGTCATTACAAAACTTGTTAATAAAGTTGTGTTGATTGTGTGGGTGTATAAAGTATCCACATGTGGTATTTTAGCAGCCATTCTTTTACCTATGTTTGTAAAATGGTCATTTATTTCATCAACAAATTCTGCAGTATTTGTTTTATAAAGTTTTCCATCAATCAAAATTTTTTCAGGAATACCATTATGAGATGATTTATTTGTTTTGAATATTAAAGTATTAATTATTTTCCATGTTTCTAATTTATCATTATTGCATTCATTAAATAGATTATTATAATATTGCTACTTTGAAATTTGTTTCAAATGTGTCAGCTTATTACAAAAACATTTGTAGAATGAAACTTTACTAATATCTCCATGTTTGTAACAGGCCCTAAATAATCTATTTTTTGTTTTAATGGAAGTATATATGCCTTTTGTAATCCAAGGTTTCTTTGAGAGTTTTTTTTCTCTTCTAGATAGTTGTTTTACTGGTTCATGTTGATTCAGTAATTTAAAAAAAAAAGAAATGAAATTTTGGAAGTTATTTTCAATATCATTGTCTATTAATATATTTTCCTCAATTTGGTGAAGTTTGCTGTTTAGATCATCCAGAAATAACTCCGGGTTAAAATTTCTCATGCATCTAGTATATGCAGCAATGTCATTTGAAATAATTATTATACAATTTTTTATCATAACAAACACAGGAAAATGATCAGATATATAATACAAACAAATACCACACTCTTTACCATTTGAAATGTTGTTTGTATAAATATGATCTAATAACGTCATAAAACTTGAATGCTTCTTATTTGCAGGTTTCTCAGCCAAAAATGTAAAAATATAAAAACTAATGTGGTGTGGTTCTTTTTACTAAACGTGGAAAAATAAAGGTTAAAAAAAAGGAATAATAATTGGAAAAATTATAGAAAATGTGTTGTGATGGATAGTATTTTGTATATACGTATATCGTATTCAATTTTTCTCTTGTGATTTAAAATTAATTGCCATTCTTTTATTATCACTACAAAAAATTTGTTCCTGTTTTTTATACGATTTGTTCCACATTAAAATATTTTTTATTACCAGGTATTTTTTAACTCTTTTTTTTATGTGATATTTCATCTTTTATCAGTTAAAAAAATAATCGTCTCATTTTTTTATGTAAGTAAACATATTCATCTAAAAAAATGACTTGAATGTAATATTTTTTAAAATGACTTTATTGTTTTCGGACGAAACCAAATCATCCAAGATTCAACTAAAATTTTGCAATCTTGGTTTTAAAATTTTATTTCACATTTAAAAATATTTTTTATTTCTGTTTAGTGGAATTTTTAAAAAAAGTATACTAAACAAACTTTATTTTTAAATTAAACTTGTTAAAATTACAATTTTCAACTGAATGTGCTTTGGCACATTCGACTGCAATTAAATCAATGTGGAAAACAATCGTTTTTTAAATTTAAAAATCTGAATACAAAAATTAGTCAATCTGAACAACATGGAAACAACTTAATGACCATTCAGTCTTTGCGACCAGTAGCTACCCAGTTAAATACTAAAAAAAGCATAATTAGGTTATGTTTTATTACTAAAATGATGTAAAATTGAATAAATACAAAAAATGAATTCTTTTTAGCTAGTCACTAATTTTACATCTAAATTAATTTTTATATTTTAATACTCGTGGTATTTATGCATTAGCATTTATTTGATATTTTTCAACCTAATTTTTAGGAAATTCTCATTTCTCCCGTACAAAATTCAGCATCAAGTGTTGTCATTCATTTCTTAAAAAAGAAGAGCTTTGATATGAAATATTTGCTCAGCCAAATCGGAGAACTGATCTCCCGATCGACCAACTACGAATGCAGCAACATCTATGACGATCCGGTCTATAAATTCGCTGGTTTGTTTTCTCCCTTAAGATAAAGCTTTTATAAACAATTGTAGTTTTTTCTATTTCCGTATAAATCCATATATTGGCAAATGCAACCATGCAAAAAATAGAATCAGAGTAAATTATGAAGTTTAGGAAATAAAACAACTTCAAAAAGTCATCAAAGCAGTTGTGAATTTTTTGAGGATTTAAACGAAAATATAAAAATGATGCCGCATTTTCTAAAATAAATATTTGTCATGTTTTTACTTGACAGCCGTTTGAATTGCTTTTATGACGTAACAGGTGCACATAAATATCAAGATCAGAGTTTTTTTGAACAAAACCTGATTGTCGACAAATCTGCAAAAGTCCCTCATCCTGTCAGGGATTTGTTTATCTGGTGCATCTTCAGTGAACACAATGAATTAGCAAAAGTGCTGTGGAAACATGGAAACGAATTTATGGGTAAATTGTGCTGCGCAATTCCATCTACTACCTCTTGAAATAGGGCGAACGATATACCCGTATAAAACTTTTTTTGTAGCGCACTCAATGCTAGCCAGCGTACTCTACAGCTCGCAAGCAAAGTACATCGAGCATTCGGACGTGTCACGGTCCACCGAACATCTTCACAACTACGCGCGGTAAGCAGCGTGTCGTGTTGAGGCTGTGTGACGTATGAGAGGAACTTACGCATTGCAATGACGTCAGCTGGGCTGTTTACACCTGAGCTGAGGTTGACCATGGATACCACGACTGTCGATCGAAACGACAGTTTATCGAACAACAATTTATTTAATTATACAGGTTTTGTCATTTTAAATTATATTTATTAACATCAGAGGACAGCTGTAGGTAGCTGTGATGCCGTATTCTCCTATTACGCAGGTTCAATGAACTATTGTTCGATAAAAACTCGAGAATGCGTGCCGCGAATACTATCCCTTTCCGATTTGCTTGTTAATAAAATTAATATAAAATTTTCGAATTTACTGTACATTTAAGAAAATAAAAAATTGTTCAAGCGACTTTAAAATAATTACAAATTAGACAAGAGAGAATCATTTTATTTTTCGTGTGAATGCCTGGAGTCTTCGTTTTCTTTTTACATAAATATTTAAAACGTTATACGTATTACTCATTAATGAACACGTTTTAAAGAGAAAAATATAAAAATAAATTTTGATGCTATATTTAATAATAAAAAGATTGTTTAAAATGTATTTTCTTATTTTTTGTTTCGCTTTGTTTTATAATTTTATAAATTAATTTTCTTCAAAATTTTTTTACCTGTTGTACTTTTATTGCTTTCCATCAATTGATTTTTATAAATTGTATATTCAGCGAGTGGCAGGAACAAACGATCGATTATTTGCATACGTCATCCAAGGTCAACGAACCGGGTACTCAGTCCCAAATCATTTCAATGATCCCGGTTTGTTTGTTTGTTTGTTTGTTTGTTTGTTTGTTTGTTTGTTTGTGTAACAATATTCTATTCTTCAACTTTTTTAATTTCAAAGAAAACAAGAGATTAATTTCTTTTAAATATAAAAAAAAGGGATTAATTAAGAAGAATCTGCAGCAAATAATAAATAAAATTTCTTATTTCTGAACTTTATTTGTAAACCGGTTATCTGCACACATTTGCCAGTTTAAAGATTTTTTCTTGTTTATAAAACTAAATCAGTTTATAAAAGTAATTTTTCTTTCAGCATTTAGGAAATTGCTCGTGCATTACTCTGGCTCACGGAGGAAATCGGATTTGGTTTATGGCTGCTGGACCCATTCAACGAATCATGGATGAAATTTGGATTGGCTCCAGCAAGCATGACGTCCCTTCGTTATTGGTTCATGTCACACTTCATTCATAATAATTTTAATCATGACGATGTAGTTTATTTCCGTTAATAGTAATTCTAAGTTTTATTACAAAATAGTAATCGCGTTGCCTTGGGAGCGCTGCTCTCGTATTATGTCGATGCGCTTTCTATTGCGCGAGGCATATATTCTTTTTCTCTTCTTAATGACGTAATATGTTTTATCCGAGCGCCACCATAGCTCGATAATTTTGGAATATTCTGGCGCATTCGAGCATAGCGATCTCTCTAGGAAGTCCTAGTTAAATCCCACTAGAATTTTCGTCGGCATCTGACTTTTATCTATATAAAGGGATTGCGTAGCGAGACAATATAGACGACGAGAGACGGCGTGAGAGACGTCTAAAGCGAAAAAGTGCTGCCTTGAGAGAAAGTAGAATTTGGGGAGAGTGTTAAATTAATTTTGCGCCAGTCTTTTGGAGTTGTGTTCTACAGAGGTAGAATTATTTGTGTTGATTGAATCAAGTTATAGCGTGGATTTCGCTTTGCAGTTTGGCAAAGCGTGGAATAGAATTTCGTCGGTCGTGATTTTTGTAATACATTCGTTCTTATTAGAGACAGTGGTCTCTGTTTGTCTGTGAAGAAGAGTCTTTAACGAACCAATCCGAGCTTTTATTTAAACCAACTGTATAAAAGCTTCAGGCTCATAGCAAGACTACTTCTTGAGCCGGAATAAAATAAAATTTAGACACAGTTTTGTTTCAGCACAGGTATTCGGGTTACCTAGCTCAACTGGTCCTTTGGGATTCCCGAACAAAGACTGTGACAGTTTTCGAATCATTTCTTTAAAAATTTTTAACTAAATTTTATATATATATTTAAGGAAAAAACTAATTTGCTTTTAGATCAAAAAATAAATAAATAAAAATCAAATTTCAAGGCTTGGTTTGTGGATTCTTTGAATTATTTTGGTATAAAAATTTCAACAAGGCAGCAATAGCTTAGCATTTTCCAAAACTGAGGTGTAAAATGACTAAATATCTATTTCGAGTATAGTTTTCTAGCTTTTGTATGATTTTATAGAATAGTTTAGATTAGAATGATATTGGTTGTGTTTATTTACCTATTCGTTTTCGTTTTAGTCTTTCAAAACATTATAATGAACGTAATGATAAAATTGGAAAAACAATCGTTTTGATATACCTAATGAATTAAAATAAACAAGTTTTACTTTTAGTATTCTGTTATATTTATTAAATAAAAAGAATGAAAAATATATTTTTTTAATTATGAAGATTCTTCTAGCCCTTTTGTTTCCTTTTATCATTCCATTGATAAACATCACCAGAATAAAGAAAACTACATCCTTCTTCTCTGACCAGGTACACCTTTCTTCTGATAAAATCTTAATTTAACTTCGGACTTTAAAAATTTTTAATGAAAATAAAATTATTATGTTTATTATGATAAAGGTTTGAAGCCTTGTATTGAAATTTGGGTACATGCTTCTTGAATTGCTCAAGCTCTTGATTCTTGACTATCTTTCAAAAATAAACAGTCACTTTACAGTGTGCCTACTTTTTGCTGTTTGTCTCTTGCTCTTCTGTTCTACCTTTCTTTTAAGCTTAATTTTGCAAAATAAATACCGAAACTCGTTAAGGCGGGCCTAACAAAAAATTTTAAGAAATGTTAAAAAAAACTGTAAAAATTATAAATAAAAATAAGATTAAAAAAAGAATTGGCTTGAACTATCGCATTCTCTATACTTGTAACCACCATGCATAATTTTTCATCAGCAATTTTTTTTAGGTCTATCATCCCTACTTTTCCAGTCAAATTTCCGAAGAGCCCAAGACAACATTCAAAAGTAATAAATATTTTTTTTACTCAATAAAATATAATTTTATATTTTTATTAAATTATCATAAATCTGTTCAATAAACAACAGAAATTCATAAAAATTACAGGATGGAAAAAAATAGGCAGCACAAAAAAATTGAAACATAAAATTGTGTTCAAAAGACTCTGATAGTTGCAGTTTTAGAAGATCGATATGCTGTCGGTTGAACCCCTGCTCTTTTCATGTTCTCTTGTTCCAAAAAAAAAACTTCTTGCTTATTTTTACTTTGCAGGCTTGACAAGCAGTATTGATGTACTGTTTATAGCTTTGAAAGAATAAAATCAAATAGAAATTTTCAAAGAAGAAAATATTTTCAATTTTTAGTCCAGATAATTCCTTCACGGTGGTTAACGCATCCGCTCTACCGGTATTTGTAATTCAGCTGGATTGTTTAAACGAAGTGTAAAGGTTATATTTTGTTTCACGTTCCATCCCACCATAGATTTTGCAAAGACATTTTAGTAAAAGTTATTGGATTTGAAAGTAAATGATAAAGATTTTTTAAATAATTGTATTAAAAATTAAAAACTGAAATAAGAAACTGAAAGTTCTATATTTACTGGTAAAATGATTCACTGTTAAGCCTTTATTACTAACTTTCTAGCTCTCTTATTGCTATTTAATTCCATTTTTTATAAAAAAATTTTAGAATTTTTTCGACGAAACAGAGATGACTCGCATCGGTCTCTTAGTGTGACGACATCAGGGTCATTTCGGAAAATTCTGTCGCACTATTTTCGTCTCGTCAAAGCTTTCTACATCTCGCCAAAGGTCACCTTTATCGGTTACATTGTGAGTCGGGCAACATGTTTTGTGACTAATACTCAAGAAATGCACTACATATTAATTTTGCTTGAGAAAAAGTGAACTTGTAAAACTAAGAACAAATTCTTCAAATGGATACAACCTAAACCGTTAGTAAACTTCTAAATTTTTCTTTTTTGCATTGCTTTAGTAATATACTATACATGATTCAGTCAAATCGTAAAGTCATTTTCTTCTTTCTGGAATTTATTGGGCTGATATTGGCCTGATATCTACTTTTTGTTACAAGCGGAGTCACAATAGGGGACAAGCATAGTGCAGCAAGTGAGAATGTTATCATACTAAGCCATTTGGTCGACAAGCGTAAATTATCTCTTTTTCTTCTTGGTATGAGAGAGATGGACGGGAGTGGAAGGTCCACTAAATGGCTGGAATGTTTTGGTCAGCCAAGTCACCAGGTTCGTGTGACATCTTAGAGAGCACGGACTAATTGAATGGTGATCAGATGGAGCAAGATGTTGTTACGTGCTCAGCTGTTTGCTCCTTTCCGCCACAATCACAGGCTGCCGTAGTAACCGTATCCAATCTGTGCGTTTCTGAGTGAAATGCACAAATGCCGGTTTGCAAGCAGTTTAACTTGACTCATGAAGGTCTGGGAAAGCTAAATCCCAGTGGCGTTGGGCTAACATCTTTTATAAATGTATGGAGTCTAGAGGCGTTATTTCGCCACCTCATGCTCCATTCATATTCCGCCCGTAGTGCTACACTGGTGCCTGACTGGGCAAGGTTGTTCAGCAGTTCCAGTCAAGCAGGCACAAGTGTGTAATTTAATTAAAATTGCCGCAGCTTTCCAGCAAGTGTAGACAGGAGTCTTACATATAGAAAATGTTCTGGATTCTGAGTGCGGTGAGCTAAAAAATATAACTTTTTGGCAGCAACTTTAGTTGGTTGGATGCTTGCTAAGATGAAAAGTTTGTCCGTTGGTATGGGACGCAGGCATCCCGTCACTATGTGCAGGGCATTGTTTATGGGCTTGTCAATAAGGCGAGTATGAGCACTGCCACACCAAACAGATTTGAGTATGGGTACTGCGACTCGCTTTTTTGCGAGTCAGGAGGATAAATATAGAAATAAAATAAAACAGTTGCACAGTACTCAGCCATGGAATGGATCAAAGCAAGGGTGGTTGTGCAGGGTATTGTGAAACTAAAAACACCATATTTGCTATTCTTATTAGTCGTAAATTAATTCGCAATTTTATCATTAGTTCAGTTTTTAAATTGTTAATTCGTCAATTAGTTTAGCTTTTTTACTAAATCGTAAATAAATTTATTAGTATAAACTGAACGATTCTTGAGTTAATTTGGTTTACCTTTAAAATTGAAATATTTTTTAAAAAAATTTTAAAAGGTTTGAACTAAACATTTAGCCTTTTTTAAAAGCTAATAATAATAGAAAAGGTCCTTTTGTTTGAGTCCTTTTGGTCAAAACTTATAAAAATATTTTGTGGGAACAATTAAAAAGCAAATTCGATGTCGCAATATGTTGGCTGGGGTTATCGACAAGCTCAAATGTTCAAGAAGAAACTTTTCAGATTGGCCATTGTGAAGGGACCACAAGCAAATGTTTTGTTTTGTTTAATGTAATTTTGTGGTTGTTTTTGGACAAATTTAAAGTAAAAAGTTTATTAATATTGCATCGAATAATATTTTTTCAAAATTTATTGAGAATTTTTGCAAATTTATTGCAATTGGTTTTTATTTATCAACTACCTCCAATCATAACTTGAAAAGCACCAACGAAGAAATGACCAAAAAAACGTGCTGCTTAACAACAAAAAATGGGAATTTAATATCAACGTCCAAATTTTTCTAAAAAATTTTAAAGTAGTCTATTACTAGCGAAAGGATATAAAATGTTGAAGCGTGTATTGAAAACGCACAATTCAAAGTGTATAATAATCTCACTTATTTTGACAAGAAATAAGAAGTTCCGATATTAAAACAAAAAGAGCGTACAAAGTTGGCTAATTAAAATTTTTAGCATAATTTTTTGAAAAAAAATATAAGGTTTTTTGTGCAATTGTGACGACGGATTAGTGGTATAAGGACGCAAAATCGATACTTGGTCTATCTAACTGCTTTTGAATCTTCTTGATTTTGGTCTTGAATCTTATACTGATGAAAAAGAAACATTAAAACAAGATTTTTAAGTGGGGTAATGGTGACTACAATGGTGGCTCTGCATAAACAAAAAAGTAATTAGGTCAAAATTAATAAAAAGCCGGGTTTGAAAAGAAGGACAAAATATAAATTTAATTCTGGATTTATTTTTAAAACAGTGTTTTGAAAAACAAGCTTATCTTTAAAAAATTAAGTTTTGTTTCTAACTGAAACCATTCTAAAAATATTATAACAGAAATATGTTTATTGCGAAAGCACTGATAGTAGCAAGTGATGGAATTATAACAAAAGTAACAACATATTTCATTGTCAAATTAAAAACAAAATCACAGAAATTAAATACTGTCCCATTGTGTTTAGTTTTTTTTATTGTTGGCCATACTTCTGATGAGTACGTCGGTGATTACAATGAACATTTATCGATTCAAAATCACAAGAAGTATCCATTTGTATTGGATGGTCTGGTACATGCTGGGCATCCTTGCCGACAATCTGAGAACTGTAAGATGCTGTAAAATTTCGGTGTAAAATACTGTCACTTTTTGCTTCTAGTACAGTTACTGATAAACAACTTGCTGTTATATATTAAACCAATGCTAATACGTATTATATATTTACTCAGAATAGAACAAATTAAGATTTATAAGAGTTTTCATAAAAGCTAGTTAACGTAAATCTTGAAAGCTTGTCGTGCAACAAACCCATATGTATACCAAAACTCCAAAAGATTACTAAATTGGTGATTTCCTTATCGGGTTGAAAAACTATCTAATTTTGCTTTAATTACAATTACTTTATCAAAAAAATAATTACAATTAATTGCTTTGTAAAAGTTATAACTACAATTACTACTTTTGTATTTATGTAATTAATTGCAATTTTTTAACCCTTATCTACCAGTTAATTTCTGTGAAAACAAATTTAAAAAAATCGCTGGGAATTTTATTTATGGCTATGTTTAAAATTATTTGAGAAAAGAAATAAATAAGGTTAAACAGGAAAAAACTCAAGTCATTTCATCAGGCATTTTTTTTACTGGAACATGCAGCATGTTGAGGTTTACTTAATTTTTTGGCTTAAACTGTTCAATATAACATGTCGATCTTTTACAGCTCTACAGTGTACGAACACAGAATTTCAGGACGAAACTTCGTCTGTGGTTTTTTGATATTTTTAATATTGTGGACGTGACTATGCTGGTTTGTTATTTTGTTGGTAAGTGTCAAAACTAGATGGGGCTCAAGGTGAAAGTATTAGAAATTTGCTCATTAAAAGGAAAAGTCAATTCTAAACATATATTAACAAGCTAAAGAAAGACAATAAATTCCTTGCGCTGTTATTTGTTGCTTTAACTATGATAATAAAAAAGACAACAATGAAGAGGTGTTCTACATGGCTTTTATCTCATTATCTCATATATTCTCAACAAATACAACTACAAAGTTTTGCATTGCTGTTTTTAAGAAACCTAAAAATAAAACATTATAAACAAAATGAAAAAAGACATTGGCTGCTCACTATTTTTACAGATAAAACTTTTGACTTTGACCAGTAAGCTTTATACTGTACGGTACCGAGCATAAATATGGCCTATTTAGATGCTGTGGATTAATCTTTAACATACTAAGGCTAACTCACCAACGTCATTTACCAAGGTGGGGTCCTCTGAGGACCCATCGTCTTCAATGCTTCAAGGGTTTACTAAGTGTGATAAATCAGTTTAAACTATAGAATTGTGTGTTACTGAAAATTATTTCAATGACACAACCATTTTTGGACATGTCATAAATATTTATGATATTGGTATTTGTTTATTTTTTATTTTTTGTAGAAAAACACAGCCAGCTCGAAACATAATATACTGATGCAACAAAACACTAGCAAAATTGTTACCTACACTCTTCATCATTAGTTAGAATGCAATTTTTACTATCAATATAAGAAAGCAAGTTTGCAGTAGGTAAAACAGATGGCTTTTTTTAATGTGACATTGTAACAAACCCCGATTTTTACCCCAAGTGTTATTTCATCTTTTTTTTGTATAATTAGGTCCAGAATATAAAAGTTAGAATATTTAGTAGCAGCAACACAATTTAGATAATATTACTGTCAACTACTTGCAAAATTGCTTTCTCCATTTCATAATCATGATTACACAGTTCAGGCACTGTCATCTTGGCAGCATTATGCACATGTCACATTTGTGTTGGTAACTCTGTGCTATTTGCAATCAAAACGTTTGCATTTGGAGCATATAATGTTGACATTTCGGTCGTTGCTTCGAGGACAATGAGAACATCTTATTCGGCGAGCCATTTTTCACAATGCATAACACTTGGAAATTTTCAGAGCCTAAAATTTATTTCTAAAAAATATGAATTTCAACATTAGGCATTTGCAACATAGCATACCAAGGGACCCATCACGAACCCAGTGAATTTCTTTGATTTTTCAATTATATTCAAAATTTTTTTATGAATTTGATCACATTATATTTATCTTATTCAAATTTATGACACATACAAAGATTAAGAGAAAAATTGCGACTATAGTTAAGGCTGGAGTCAAAAAAATTGACCTCTGGGCTTCCTGAAAGGCCCCCCTTGGTATGTTAAGGGTTAAGTTAAATCTTAATTCGTGACTGAAAACAAAAGAAAAATTAAAAAAGTAAATGCACATTAAGCTGAAAATTCAAATTTAAACAATTTACAATTCTAAAATTTAATGTCAATTGCTATTTTTATAAAAAAAAACTGATTTATTTATAACAATTTTTGACAGGGTTCGTGATTTTCTTAGTGGCGAAGGATCAGGAGTGGTGGTACACATCAAAAGTCCTCTTCTCTTTCACAGTTATCCTCCTCTATGTTCGGGCGTTGAAAGCCTACACGGTCTCGAAGATGCTCGGACCAATTCTCCAGATGATTCGTAGAATGGTTTGTTCCCTTTTATCCTTTTTAAAAAAATGATTTGCCAAAAATTTATAAAAATTTTTTTTTATTTCAATAAAACAATTGATTTAAGATTTTGCTTGCTCAATCTCAACGAAATTATTTCAAAATTGAAAAAAGAAACAAAAAAACATTACAAAACAATTGCCACCCAAAATCAAGAATGTCATAAATGCCAGTTTTCAATTCTTCTTGGCATTCCTGTATTATTTACTTTTATTTATTACTTATTTTATTTCATTTCTATATTTATTATTCGGCTTGCAGGAAAGCGACGGAGGCGCTGTACGAAAGGCAAGAAATTACCCCAAGCTGCTTCCAAAATACCAAAATATTACTGTCCGGTTGAAGTTTTTACTTGTCTTTTTAATTGTATAGAAATACTATTGAAATTTAAAACTGATTGCTAAAATCGTCAAGCAAGGGAAAGTACGGTAAAATGTCTTTCTCAAAGACACCACAAAATGGTGCAAGTGGATTTTGAATCGAGACCAAGTCGATCACAGCCACGGCGCTGGTAGTCACTTGACCAAGCTTCCTGCAATTTCTTTAACTTGACTCTACTTTTTAATTCAGCTTTATTGCAGGTTGTGGATTTGATTGCGTTTGCAGCTGTTCTCGGCCTCTTATTCTGGGCTTACGGAATCGTTCTCCACTCGCTGGAAGTGGACCCAATGCCGACAAGGTAACGATCATTCGTTTGTGTAAAAGGGAAATGAAAACCATGATTCGTTTATTATTCCGATAATTTTTATGGTTCGTCCTATTCAAACGCATAGATATAAAAGAAGTTTAGTCTGCTATGAAAATAATAAAAGAAAAAGATAAAATAATGTAGTAGAAAATAATCGTTCAAGACAGTATTTACAAGAACAAGTTGCAGCGACTGTTGAGAGCCAATGAGTGCTTGAGCTATTTTAATGTAATTAAACTTAAAAACTTTAGAATTAGAGCTTATTAATTTGATAACAAATTATTACTATGTAACAAAATTTTTTGAAAAATTTTTTGAAAAATTTTGTTTGGCTAAATGTTTTAAGTGTGTCTGTATGACTTTCATGCGCAGATTTTAAAAATGTAATTAGTTTTGCTTTTATCATCGATTGTTTTCAAGATAAATTGATTTTTGTTTTATTGTGATTTTTTCTAACTTGAGATTTCTCATGCGATCATAATTGCTATAATCTGTCTCTGTAAGCATTATCATATTGTAGATCGGCATTTCATTTACTTAAGGAAGTGAAAGGGCATATGGTAAAAGAAATTATACTAACAAAAGTGCGTTTATTACGCGTCAGTTTTCTGTTTTCATGCAATCTCGGCCTGTTACACTCAAAATAGTAGGCCTAGATTGGAAAGCTATTTTCAATTTTTTCAGCCTACTCTAACACCTTATGATTATATTTTGTAGAGTTATGCCTTGTGTTAATATTACGCTCAGATCATCTATTAAATACTGGAAATCACAATGTCTAGTAGACAATAAAATATTTTCCGAATTTGTTTGCTTTGTATGTGAATACTAGTAGGCCACATTAGTGGTAAACACAATATGTAATATTGTTAAAGAAACAAAGTATTGGACAGTAGGGGAGACCGGGTCTGGTTGACACAAATTTCAAACGTTATAATCTAGCGAATAGTTGGTCGACTTTCAAAAATTTTTTTTTGTTTTTTTCTTTAGTTAAAGTCTTCAGCTATAACTTTAAAGTATTTTTTTGGTTTTTGTGCAACAATAAACATGTTTTTGGAGAGTTTTAAAACAGTCAAAAAAAGTGTAACAACTTGGACAAATCTATCCTGGTTGTCACAAGCATTGGGGTAAAACGTCACAGTTATATGTGAGTCGACACTCACTCAGTTGCTTTTAAATTTTGCTATACGCCAAGATCAAACGAACAATTTATTGATAAAAAACAATACGAAAATATTATATACATGTCAGATAACAATTAGATAAGATCAGAGCTACACTAGCTGTGTTTGAGGAAGGATAAGTAACCAAATAGGCATGCAATCTGCACATTTAGTTGCACAAAACAGCTTGATTTTTTTTCATGAAAAAATCAAATGTTTTTACGCTGATCTTGAACAAATTACACCAATGTATTAATTTTTCTTTAGTTCTTCATCGGCATCACATTTATGACACACATAACTTTGAGAAAAAGAAATGCATTTTTCATGTGCCCAATTTTGCATGAGAAACACTGCACCCAAATCTCTTTTGACTTGCTATTGGAATAGGAGTCCATATATACCAGGCAAAACCATACTTGTTTAGCAAGGGCAGTTGGTTTTCTCTTCTCTTTTTGTCTAGTGGGCAAACTATTTTTATAAAACAAATTGTATTGTACATTCTTAGGTAATCGCACCTTTTTGCTGGACTTTGCCTGTGCGATTGCTGTTTTAACTGGGGTGTCAGTCAGGATTCTGACTTTCGTTTTCGCGACCTTTTTCTTTTGTTATTGCTGCGCGGTTGATCTTTTGGAAACGGACGAACTTGAACTGGCGATATACTTTCTACTAGAAAAGGTTTCCGGACCTGGTAAGGTTTCTTTTCGGGAAATTTCTTTACTCACCATACTCAGTTGAGCTAAATTCATAGTTAGCAATAGGGCGGTTGTGCCTCCCAATGATTTACATAACCGTTCCTGCACTGCACATTTTTTGTCATTTTTTGTCTTTTTAAATATTAATATTTAGTTTGAATTAGGTAACGCGACCGTGCTTCTTATTTTTTCTCCTTCTCAACTCTCTCTGTACTTTCTGCATGTTTAACGTTCGTTTGTGTCGCGTTTCCTTTTCATGCTTCAGAGTACTGTACATTGCATATACTTAATAATGTTACTGAGCATGAATAAAATATCGTCATCATCATCATCATCACTTTCTGATCTACTAAACAACGGACTGCTCAGCGTTTCCGATCCTTGCTTGGAAAGATTTACAGCTGCATCTGATGATGTAGAAGGTTGCTGTTTTATATTAGCAGCAGTGCTATTTGCAATCTCGTTATTTCCAAAGAGCTGATCTTTTAATAAGTTTTCCGGAGTCTTGTTGAAAGTCGTTCCTGCTTCTCCAGCTGCTGGCAATAAAATGTCAGGATCAGTTACATATCCTGGAAAAAAGTCTGAGTCAGAAAATATTTGGCTGTTAAAAGGATATATCCCGGTCGATTTAAAGCCTGCTTGAATATTTGATGGAGTTACATCATTTGTATATGCAATTGCAACAAAAGCTGGCAAATCATAGATGGTCATTCCTTTACTGGGGTTATTAAGATGCCACTCATCAGCCACTGTATTAAAATATTTTTTATATGGTCCGTATATAGATCGATCCAACGGTTGCAAACGATGAGTACAGTGTGGCGGAAATGAAAGCATTACAATGCCATTTTCTTTAGCGAAGTCTAATCCTTTAATGCATATATACGATTCGTGAGTATCTAGTAAAAGATGGTAAGGTTTTTCGTGGGTGCAGCAAACATGCTCAACAAAGTGCTTTAAAAAGTCCAAAAAGTGCTCTTCTGTCATCTATTCAGATGGATTTGCATCTCCTTTGCTTCCAGGTGGCACTCCATTAAAGGAATGCCTTTGAAATTTTATTCGGGAAAAATAAAGTAAGGAGGAATAGAATTTCCACTAGCTGATATGGTGCCTACTACAGTAATAAGTATACCTCTCTCAGCCGATGTTATAGCGCCTATTTGTTTCGTTCCACGTTTTCCAATAATTCTATCAGGTTTACGTACAATAATTACGCTTGTTTCGTCCATGTTCCAAATGTCCAAAGGCTGAAAGTTATGCCTATTTAAAACTAATTTCAAATTTTGGTAAAAAGAATTAACATTGTTTTTGTTAAAGCTGTTAAAGCTAGCTAAACTTGTACTTTCTGGAGTGCGGAGTGACAATTGGTGGTGTCTTTTTAAAAAAGATGTAAGCCAATCAGGACCAGCTTGTTGTTTATCATACCAACTTTTTGGTATTTCTATAGTGTTAGATTTAGTGAACATGTAAGCAAGTTTTCGGCATTCCTTTTGGTGATAATCCAAAATAAATATCCGATACAATCATTATTTCTTGTGCATCTGTAAACACTTGCCTGTTTCTGGTGTACCCCACAGTTGTTGTTGGAAATGAATCTTCTCTATTAATTTCTTCGTCAAAAAAATTTTTTTATAACGTGAAAGTGTTTTGTAATTGATACCACAACTCTCAGCAGTTTTTCAAATACTCTCTCTGGTACTTTTAATGTGTAAAACTGCTCTCAACATTTCATCAGGCTTAGCTATGCCTCGTTCACTTTTCTTTCTATAATTACGCGGCATTTTTATTTTATTTTATTTTTTTATTTTTTATCTCTATATTTATCCTCCTGACTCGCGGGAAAGCGGCAATCGCATTATTATAATTACTGAACATACGTATATATTGTCACAGACTTTGTTCGGGAATCCCAAAGGACCAGTTGAGCTAGTTAACCCTAATACCTGCGCTGAAACAAAGCTGTGTCTAAATTTTATTTTATTCCGGCTCAAGAAGTAGTCTTGTTACGAGCCTGAAGCTTTTATCCAGTTGATTTAACGAAAGCTCGGATTGGTTTTGTTGAAGGCTCTTCTGCACAGACAAACAGAGACCACTGTCTCTAATAACAACAAATGTATTACAAAAATCACAACCGACGAAACTCTATTCCACGGTTTGCCACACTGCAAAGCAAAAATCAACACTATAACTTGATTCAATCAACATAAGTAATTCTACCTCTGTAGAACACAACTCCCGGCCACTGGCGCAAAATAAATTCAACAATTGTCAACCGACACAAAATCTAACGGTCCACCTCCTGTGACCAAACAAAATCACTTTCACTCGAGCCGTCCCTCGAGTCGCTTCAAATTACCTCACCATAATAATCATAATTCGTCTCGCTGCGCATCGCCTTTATATAGAAAAAAGATCACGTGACGCAAATGTGCTCGTATATTCGAGATTTTGCCAGAACTCCCTGGAGAAATCGCTATGGTCGAATGCGCCAGAACATTCTACAATAAGCGAGCTGTAGTAAAGTTTAAAAAACATATTACATCATTCTGTCGGCGAAAATAGAAAAAAGATACATTTATCGAGCAATATAGAGCGAATCGGACGTATATTACATACTATGAGAGCAGCGCACAAAGAGACGCGATTATTATCTTATAATAAAACTACGAATTACTTTTAACGGGGATAAATTACGCTCGTACATCGTCAGAATTAAAATGATTAGGAATAAAGTGTGACATATATAAACTTTCCTAAACAGTAAAATGAAAACATGATATTCTCACTGGAAATTTAAAATATTTTTATAATTATCGGCTTTGTGCGTGTTAAATTTTGGAGTTACTCTTGGTTGGCCTATATCTCAAAAGCAAATTAGCAAGACCAATCATTTATTTTTGGACAACATTTCATTTGATATCTCAAATCTCCCAAGCTGTAAATTTGCTTTAACATTTCTCAATGAAGCAAACACTATAAGACGGAGGGCAAGAATTTAACAATTTTTTGCTGCCAACGTAAAAAAGCGGGGATTTTAAATTAGGCTTACACTTATTGTAATAAATCGGTCTCTAATTTCTGCTTTTAATCTTTACATAAATAAATAAAACAGCTGTTAGGCATATTAGGCTTACATAAACTTAACATTTTAACATAACGTGATGAGCTACATTTTTAAAAACACACCAAAACAAGGTAATTAAACAGTTTGTTTAGCATGGGGTTGGTTATCACAGTGTGACAACCTTCACTAATTTTTTTGTGACAACCTGTACAGACCTGCCATCTTGAATTCGACTAAACCTAATTCAAAAACTATACTATCAGCTAAATAAAGACTTGTTTTACGAAAGTGCTAATGCTTTTACGCCTCCAACGACATATCGATGTTGATAACTCGTACATCTATATTTTCTTGATCAAAAACAAAAAAATTTTGAATTTTTAGCAAAAAGTAGTATTTTAAACTTTATTCAAACTGTGCTTACTCAATCAAAGTCAAAATACATCTGGCAAACAAAGAGATAAAGACACATGATTTAACATTAAAGTGATTATTGCCCAAGGTTGCAAAATGCTCAAAAAACTGAATGTGACAACCAGGACAGAGGCCAACCAGACCCGGTCTCCCCTATATAGACTATATTTTGAGATGGACTTTGGTAATCAGGACAAGTCCTGGACAACACAAGTAATTTGTGGCAATTTTCCATCCATTCAAGAAGGGTGCTTACTGGATTCTGGTAAAGTTATGTGATTTGCAGTTCTCAGAGTTTTTAGTTTCCCAAAATCATCATAATGATTGTTCTTTTTGCATGATAAACATTTACAAGTATCCCAAGGTCAGCGGAAGAAAAATTATGACGCATCTAAGTGGTTATTTTGCAATTGGCCCTTTTCTTGAAGTTCTAAATTTGTAATTAGTAATTATTTTTGATAGAGCCATTATCTTTTTGTTCAAGCTCAGACCATTTAATTTCGGTTAGGATTGTACTATTTAGTTGAAATCCTATTGTGTTCGCTTCATAATATTGTATTGTAGCCCTATGTGAACTAATTAAAAAATCATTATTATTAGAAGGATTTCGAAATCCATCAACGTCACATTACCAGTGCAATAATACATAATTGTTCTTTGTCATAACGTAGTTGCAGTAATGAGTTTCGGTTCTTCTTTATGGTAGCCAAATCCTTTATTGTCAATCGCCACGTGCGTAATTAAATATTGACATGTCCACTATATAAGCGCTTGTTTCTGTAACTTTGGTCAGCATAAAAACTCAGTCAGACCAAGTCGTTTGGAAAGGCTGTTATACGCTGTTCTGTCCAGGGTATTCTGGTGGAATAGCCCGGTAAAGTCGTTTTTGTTAGGTGAGAGAGTACTAGTCGTTCGGAGACTGCTCTTTCCTGTTATATTGTCGAGGGTGTTCTGCGTTGATCGAATTTTTGGTAAAGTAGCTTGCTGTTGGAGAAAAGACAGTCCCAATCGTTTGGAGGGGCTGTTCTGCGCTGATATGTTTTAGAGAGGATTTTAATTTGTGTGAATCTCCCAGTAAAAAAATTCTTCATCAATTGAGGTACAGCCGTTATTATTGATTTGAATTTTTGTCAAACTGGAAAAAATTTTTCTTAAAAATCCTACGCTCTGTGGATCTGGATTTGATATCATTTGAATAAAGGTTTTATTTTATTTGAATCCAAATCGTAAATTATAGTTAGGAACTACAATAGAAAAAAATCACCTAACGACTTCTCCAGAAGATTTCCCTAGCGTAGAAGATAGACTTTCTGATCAAGAGACAATTTAATTCTTGTGTTGACAGTAAAGTCAGCACTTCATAGTTTCGAACGGTCTCGAAGTGCCGTGGGAAACATTATTTTGACGTTGTCCTAGACTGCATCAACAATACTAACTATACTCTCATCTATTGTATTCTTTTCTTACAGTGAAACCTTACTAATTCCGATTCCACCACCAAATGTGAGTTTTGTTTCTGTGGATCATTAACACCAATTTATTTGCTGTTAGACTGGATCCAGTTTCTTATGTAGTATTCAATGTACCCTCTTGTTTTTATATTTTTAAACAAAAGCGTATTCAGTAAAGACTCAGCAACAAGTAAAATTGCAAATACTAATTCAGAATTTGTATCAATAACAAGTTCAGAACCTTATTTAATATGCGATCTGGATCTTACAAAATCTGGAGCTGAGTCAAAAACATCCAGGCTGAATGATTTGACTCTGCTTGGTAATGTCTGTAAGATTACTGCATACAAGAATAGACACTGTAGTTTTCTGTCTACTTGGATGTTGTTAAAGAACTTTGCTACTGCAAAAATGTGAAAAACTTGTTTATTGATGTCGGATTAGATCATGATCTTACTCAGTGATGGTTTTTCATTGATAGTTCTAATATAAGTCTTAAAAGAGTGTTATTGCACAATTGCAATGTGTATCCGTCAATTCCACTTGCTTATTCGTTTTAGATGAAAGACAAATATAGAAATGTTATGCAACTGTTCATTAAAATCAATTACGCTGAATATAAATGATATGTTTGCGGTGACTTTAAAATGCTAGGTTTGCTGGGTCTACAGAGTTAATACACCAAGTATACTTGTTTCTTGTGCTTGTGGAATAGTAAAGCTGGCAGTGAGCACTACAAGAAAATTTATTGGCCGACATGGAAAAACTAACATCATGCAAGAATGTATAATTGCATAAAAAAACTTCTTGTTAACAGGAAAAAAGTTTTACTGCCACCATTTCATATTAAATTAAGTTTAGTACAACAGTTTGTTAAAGTTTTGGATTTGGGAGGAAAAGTTTTTCAAAAGCTTTGTTCAATGTTTTGCAAACTATCTGAGGCTGAAATTAAAGCGTATATTTGTTAGTCACCAGAGAAACACAGTTATAAATCTTGAAAGAAAAAATGAACGAAACAGAAAAGAAAGAGTGGCAAGCATTTTGAGGTATGGTGGATGGACTTTCGGGAAACAAAAGGGACTGATACTAGAAAAAGTTAGTGGAAGCACTATCAAAAGTTACCATAACATGGAATGTCGCATGTGTGTAAAACTTTATTTTTTATGCCTTTCTGGATTTAAAAAAAAAAAATCTTGGTTACTTTAACGAGAAAAATGGTGAAAATTTTACCAGGATATTGAAGCAGTGGAAAGGCAATATAAAAACTACTGGAACATTTCTGTGATGGGAGACTAGATTTGGTTTTTGGTAAGGCAAGAAAAGAGCAGTCATAAAAAAAAGCTTGCTTAACAGTGCATTTTTGAATAATTTTTCTATTCGAAAGAAAGTTCTATTATGTTTATCTTTAAAGCTATTTTTTTATGAACATTTTTAAACTGACTTTTGTAATTAACAAACGGAACGGAATGTCGATATGTAGATAAAATATATTGCAAGACTAGAACAAAATTTGTTGGCTACAGCTACGTCGGATAAAACAAAAAATGGATTATCTAAAAAACTAACAAAGATACAAAAAATCTGTCCAGATTTTTGAGCGTAGCACTACAAAATACATAAAGAGGCACTAAAATAAGTAGCCAAACAAAAATTCTGTTACGTAGTGTTATAATTGAGAATGATTTGACTTTTTATCGTAATCAGACTTAACGACTTTAATTATTCTGATTAACCTTATTATGTTTTTAGTGACACTAATCGCAATACTGTCATCTGGGGTGCGTCTTTTTTCAATATTACTCGAGATTTGTTGAACTTTGTTGTTCGCAAACCATTTTGGCAAATCTTTGGAGATCTTTTAGGAGATTCGACGAATTATATTACAAGTTAGTTTTGAAACTGATGTGATTAATGTATTGCACTATGTTACTACGACAGTTGATCAAATGACACTTATCGAAACAACACTTAATCAAAACGACACTTAGTCGAAACCACACTCGATCGAAACAACGTTTAGTTAAAACATTTGATCGAAACAACAGAAGATTGAAACGACTGTAGATCGAAGCGATACTTGATCGAAACGACAGCAGATCGAAACTACAATTGATTGGAACAACAGTTGATTGAAAAAACAACAATTGATTTACTTGTGTAGGTTTCTATAATTGAGCAATGTTTTTGTTATTCTAAATTTGATTTATTAAAAGAATAAACAGAGGCCATCATTCTTTTTTTTTTTATTGATATATTTACTTCCTTTTGCGCTTAAATGCTAAGCAAAGAAACAATTAATAAAAAAAACATAGTATACTCCAATCCACGCTTGTAGTGGAAACAAGGCCTTAGAAGCCAGATTGTTTTAGACTAGATTGTGTTTTGGATGAAGTAGGGAGCCCTAGCGCTTGAGCATTTCTGAAAGTAAGCCGCAAATTATGAATGGTTGAGAAACACTGGCTTAGATTGTTTTGTTTTAGTAAAAATCTAAAAATCATTTGATTAGAAGCAGAGTTGTAAAGACTCGAGTTTGGTTTTGGGTAAGAAATTAAAAGTTGTCTCTCATTTTATGATGACTCTTTTTGATATAGCCAACTCTTTTGAGGTTTTCTCTTTTTTTCATATTGCGCTTTAGAAAGTAATAATTCAGTTTTTATTGCAGAATTAATTTTTAGCTTAGTTTATTGATGTAAGTTTTAATAGGTTTAGGGAAAATTTCTTTAAAGAATAATATTAAAACAACAATACCTAGGGATCACTGAAAGCAAGGTAAGCATTGTTTGTAAGAATAGCATCAACTATTGCATGAATAAAAGTCAGAACAGTCATAAAATTTAAAAACAAATTGTATTTAAAGTTTGAAAGCACAACAGCGTTTTTTTAACTGCACGAGGACTTTCCGCCCTCCCCCAATCTAAATAGCGTTAACCTGTTACCTTACCTGCGTAAGATGTAAATTTCCAATCGCGCTATTGGTCTTCTCATTGGTCAAACAGGAATTAAAATTTTCCGATTGCCACTAAATTAAGCAAAACTTTTTTTAAAGCTAAGTGTTTTTACGCTGTAAAACTGAAAAAACAGTTGATTTAAATTATAACAGATTATAATTATTAAAAACATACGACTATTGATTAATTTTAACAAAAATTTTTGTTATTATAACAGGAATTGTTTTTTAAACCTGGTTGCCAAATAGTAAATTGGAATCGGAAGAATTAAAGATATTCAGTTGAATTATTGTTACGAAAAAAAACAATTATTATCATATATGTAAAATTACTTAATACAATAAAAACAAAAAAACTCGCTAAAAACTTTTTAAAACTTTCTTGTAAAAAAATGATAGCTTTTCAATATTTTGTTAAAAAGTTTTTTTCATGATTCGATCAATTGTCTTTTCAATCAACTGTTGTTTTGATCAAGTGTCATTTCGATCTATTGTTGTTTCAATCAACTATCGCTTCGATCAAGTATCATTCGATTAATTGTCGTTCAATCAATTGTCGTTCAATTAACTGTAATTCGATCAACTGTTAGGTCAGGCTGTACTGCAACTACATCTACTTTTCCTAACAAGAGTTTATTCATATTGTTTTAATAAGATATGACAGCGCATATAATACTGTCTGGAAGCAGATGAGATTTTTTCCGGATAAACACGTGATTGAAAAGATCATGGAGCTTGTTTGGAACCAAAGTTTTACCCCTTCTACCGGTGACAGCAAGAAAAGCAGGCTCCGCCGTCTAAAAAATGGCGTTTCTTAGGGATTGATTGCGGATCTCTTTCTTTTTTAACATCTATACGTACAATCTGCTTTCCTTGATCTCCAAAAAGTTTGTTTATACAGACGATCTAGCATTGTTGCTCTCTTCTGAAAACTGAAAAGACTTAGAAAGGATTTAAATTCAAGACATGACTACTTTTTTCACTTTATCTCTAAACTAGGAAAAATTTTCTATTTTTTTTTTTTTATTTCTATATTTACTCTTCTGACTCACAGGAAAGCGTCGATTAAATCATCTCCACCTGCTTTCGGAAATGCCAATTAGATATTACTGTCCGGGTTGAAATTTTTTAGTTTGCTTTTTCTTTTTTATTAGAAATAGAACCAAAATTTAGAACTGCTTGCGAAATTGAAGAAAATGTCTTAAAGTGTCTTTCCCAAGGACCCAACACAATGGCACAGTACAGTTTTGAACTGCGACTGTGTTGATCATAATCACGATGCTTTTAACCACTCAACCATGGTACCAATATGAGTCGAAATTGAAGCTCAATTGTACAAAGACTTTTGCCGAATGTTTTTAGTTAGATAACCGTGAGGTGAAGTTGTAAGCTAAAAGTTTATAATGATAAATTTTTACCATTTTGTCCAGTCCCAACTTATCTTGGACTAAGCGAGCAGATTGAAATCGTGCTCGCCATCTCGTAGCATGGTGCAAAAACCTATCTTCACGCGTCACACGACTGAGGCAACTTGCTCGATTAGAATGAGGCGCCAAAAAATGAATAAGTTTTTCTAACTCTCGCCTACTCAACATATGGATACTGCGCGTCAGTCTAATGTCTCAGCGCTTACACTCGCCTTATAAACAGTGTCTTAACAACGTCTTGCGCATTGTCACTAAATGCTTGCTTCCTACTTTAACGAATTACCTATTCATACGTTCAGGCATCGAGCTAGTTAAACTTCGCTGGCTAGACGCGACACTATCCTTGGCTTATTGTGGATCCCTGGACGCTAACCGTATGTTACATGGTCTTACAAATGGATCCTCAGATGCTCGCCAAGAGAGACTAAGATCGAGATTCCCGTTTGTGCCAGCTGCGCAGAAACTATTAAACAACCTGGTCGGACTAGACATCCGCGTTACCTAGCAGATGAGTCATAGGTGGAACATAGAGTACTGTGAAATTACATCCAGACCAATGTGTCCCATCATACACTGGACACCACATGGAGCACAAGGTTTGACGATTTTAGATGATAAAACCCCATAATGGCTCAACACCATCACTGCCCGCACCTAATCGGGTAGCAGAGCAGCCTGAGATAGTAAAAGGATGAACCTTCGGCCTCATTTCTCTTTTCGCCTGACTTGGAGTGGATGCCATTTTAATCAACTGCGACAACAAACAATTTAAAATCAAAGCATTTGTTCAAAACATTGTACATATAACAGTTCAGAAAACGTCTTAAAACATTTGAGTTTGTTGTTTAGCTCTTCCGGAGTTTATCCGGTCCGCACTCACTGGGATCTACGTTTGCTTCACCATCGTTCTTTTGCTCAATCTCCTTATCGCAATGCTCAGGTAAACTAATAATCTTTTGTAAAAAGTTTTTTATTTTCTTAAAAATCATCTAAATTTATTTCCTGTCTTGGCTGTTTTACAAAACTAATTTTTAATATAAGAAATAAATTTTTACACATTTTAAGTTTAAAAAATGTTTTAAAAACGTATTTTGTTTAAACTTGATATTTTTCTCTTTTCTAATATTTTTACAAAATTTTATCCTGAGGTGTCTTGTGTTTTTTTAATCATAATTGCTTGTGTTTTTTGGTTTGATTAATATTGATTTTTTATACTAAAACATTGCAATAGAAAGCAGTCGTGTCACAGTATATTGAGCAGCTTTTCAGTTTATAATTATTGAATTCATTTTCATGATTAAAAATTCAAAACAAGAAAGCAATACAAAAAACAGAAAAAGAGACTTTATACAAATATTATGAATAAATTCTTGGTTGTACAGAACTTTGAAATAACCAATGATATTGACGGAACCATTAACTCTTTCAATTTTGGTAGTATTTAAGAAGACTGTTTTCTTTAGAATTTTTTCGGCCAACTTTCGGTAGAAGAAACTGTTGGCAAAAGAAGTATATAACCAATGATAAAAGATAAACCATGTTTTCTCAAAGTTTGTCATTGCCGACAATGTTTTCTGACAAGAGCTGGCCGAAAGAATTCTAAAAAAAACAGTCTTTTTAAAGATTTCCAAAACTGAAAAGAGTTAATGGTTCTGTCAATATCATTGTTTATCTTAAAATATTATAAATGCTGATTAATCAATTTTGTGATAAATTATGTCAAACAATTATTAATTTTTTTCAAACTTATTATGACATGATACAATATCGCTAAAATAAATTACATAAACAATAAATAAAAAAAACAAAAACGATCAGGTATTTTAACTACGTGTAGTTTTCGGTTCAAATTAGGGTTGAATTTTTATTTCTATTTTCATTTAATATTTTATACCTTCAAATTTATGCCAAGTTAAGCCCGTATGTAAAAAAGATAGTTTGAAAGCTCTGCTTGTTTTTTACATTTATTGCCAATGTAATTTATTTTAACAAAATTGCATCAAATCATTATAATTTAAAAAAAATCAACAATTGTTCGACATACTTGTAATCTGTTATAAAATGGATTAGTTAGCATTTATAATATTTCTATAAAGTCTCTTTTTAACTAAAGTTGATGAGAACTAATTTATTGTAAAAATCTGTTTAGGGCTTTAGGTAGCCGATGACGCTTTTTTGTCTTGCTTTCTCTTGTTGAATTTTTAATAATGTAAATGAATTAAAATATTATAAAGCGAAAAGATGCTGAATTAGTAATATGGCTGCTTATACTATAAAAAAGTAACCTCTCTCCCAAAGCTATATTATTTATTCACAGAGTTTTTCCCTAGCTTTGATGAAAAAGTTGTTTTGCAGTTACACCATCCAGGATGTGAAGGATAATTCTTACCAAGTTTGGGCTTTTTATCGATACAAAACAATTGAAATGTTTGCCAGGCGACCCTGCTTGCCTTCCCCATTCATCCTCCTAATTTTGATATACCGTGGAATCAGCTATATGAAAAACCCATCACCGTACAAGTGTCCGTTCAGTATGTTCGAGATTAGTTAAGAAAATATCTATTTAACAGCTGATTCAATTTTTTATTTTCTGCTTTTCCATTATGCTTCTCCAATTTTTTAAAGAATTCGGGAATAAAACTTTATTGTTCTAGGAAATTAAAAATTTTCCTAAAAATAAGTTTTGTAAACTTTGCTTTAGTTCAAAATAATGTCGAACAAAAATTGTGAAAGTAAAAAACACAGCACTAATTCATATTTCGAAATAAAGTTTTGAAGTTACCAGCATTGACTTTATGTCACTTGAGTTGATTTCTTATTGGTTTTTTATCTGATGGCAGCTCTTTCAATTTCAGAGCGAAACATGACCAAGCAAGAGTTTGAAGTGAGTCGAGATTTTGAATCCGAGGTTTTAAAAAAGTTTTTGTGCGAACAATCGGATCAAAAAAACCAGGAAGCGATGTTTCGGAACATTGAAAAGTCGTACGTTGTGCTGCATGCTTTATATGAAGTTTTAAACTAATATTTGAGCGTAAGATTTGCAAACTTGTTTCCTAACTTCAATTACTTTTTACAACTTTAGTATTGGTGTGGTACTTAGATTAATTTAATGACTTTTTTGAGTTGGGTTGTTCAGGCAAGAAGAAATGATGGCTCAGATGACTCTTATCATGACGCATATCAATGAAAATGTCGAAAAGCTTTGAAGCGTCACCAAACCACTAAATGGAAAAAAATCTACTGCGACTGAATTTCATTGTATATACTTAAGCGAATTAAAAATAAACTGATTTGTATAGTGCTCAATTTTCTTTTTAACTTGCTTTTAATTTTTAAGCTCAAATAAATTCAGTTGATGTTGTAACGGTTGAAATTTCCGCTTTTGGAAAAGAATATGTTTTGGTTCGATTTCTGGGCGGACCTAATCGAACGTGTTTTGTTCTTAGCATTATAAATTCAGTTTAGAAACTAAATGTGAGGTAAATTAAAAAATTTTGATTTGAAAAAGGAAAAAAGCTTCCCAAATTCAAACACCAATGCTTTTAAACTGAGGTTACCATTATTTAATTAGAAAATAACTTTAGCAACACAATTCAAGCCTTGTTTTAAAAAATATTTTTTTTTAAATTCAAAAATTATTTATTTTATTTTTCGATATTACTTTTTAAACTTATAGCCCAACTTTCAAAAATGAAATGTCAAAATAACTACAATTGACAACATTATAGAAGTTCTTCCTTTTTCCGGAAATTTATTTGCAAATTATTTAGTTCTTATTATGAAATTAGTTCTGGCAAGCAGTTCTAAATTTCAGATATATCTTTATGAAATTACAAGTGGATAGCAATATCTTGGCGTCTCTGGAAGCAGTCAGGGTAATTACTTACCTTATGTATTAGCGCCTCCGTCGCTTTCCTGCAAGTCAGGAGGATAAGTATAGAAGTAAAATAAAATAATTAAATTTTTTTTAATTACAGTAAAATGGCATTGTGAAATCTAACTCTAATCTTTTTGCTATTCAAACAATGGTTAGGTTTTATGACTTAATTACAAGCTTGGCTTTTAGTAAAGACGTAGTTGTACAGAATAATTGCATTTAGTTGAATAGTTTGCAGATAAAAGAGATAAAATTTAGGTGCTAAGACGTAGTTGTACAGAATAATTGCATTTAGTTGAATAGTTTGCAGATAAAAGAGATAAAATTTAGGTGCCAATAATTGACAACTAAAAATTCTGCAAAAGTTTATACTTTTCAAAACCAAATTTAATCAATCAATCAATCAATCAGTCAACATACTTTTATTTACGAGAAAAAATAATACACATAACGAAAATGAAACACTAAAATAGAAGAAAAAAAAAAAAAATTTAGCCGCAGGGAGACTGCGATTTGACCTTTCGGTCTTCTAGTCAGCAGCCACCCTTGAGAGCAAAGCTACAGGTACCACTACTTGTAAAATTTAAGTGTTGCAGAGAAGAGGGTTTTTCTATTTTATTTTAATAATAAGGTTTTTTTATTTTAAATACAGTATAAGGTTTCAATAACTACTTTTTAAATTCATATTTAAAAACACTGTAAGAAGCATTTTGAATTTGAATGGGAATTTTGTTCCATATCTTAACTCCTTGGCATTTTATACATCTTTGTAATCGTGAAGTTTTATAAAAGGGAATATGCAAAGTTTTTTTTGATTTTTTATTTAATCTAGTGCTTTTTTCCGAGATCTGGCTGGTTAAAATAAAATAATTAGACAAATTATTGGGGGGGAGCATTTTTAAAAAATTGGCATGAATAAATTTACCAACTTCTAGTTTATAAAGATCTCTAGGTTTTAGAATCTTATCAATTTTTTAAGATACGTCGGGAAGGTAGATCTCCAGATAATAAAGCCGTATAATAAATGGGAATGTATATGAGCGTAATAGATTTTTAACAGTGCTGTTTCTGGTAGATAGTGTCTAATTTTAGAGATAATTCCAACCGTTCTTGATATTTTATATGCTATATTTGAAATGTGGAAATCGAAATTTAAATTCATATCAATAGTTAAACCTAAGTATTTAATACTTATGCATTGTGGGATAGAAATATTCTTTAAAAAAAACATTAGTTTGTGAAAAAGGTTTATTTAGTTTGGGAGATATAATTAGGAAGTTGGATTTAGAGGGATTAACCGTGAGTTTATTAGAATCAAACCAAATTGATAAATTTTGAAATTCTGTATTCATAATTGTAGTAAGGGAAGCAAGGTTAGGGGCCGTAAATATTAAGCATGTGTCATCAGCAAAGAGTATTGGCATACAGTTAACCGCTTGAGGCATATCATTAACATATAAGAGAAATAAAAGAGGGCCAAGAATCGAACCCTGAAGAACACCATAATTATTATGTAACAGCTTAGATTTAGCACCCTTAATGGAAACGAATTGTTTGCGAGATAAAAACGATTTAATTAGTTGATTTGCTGAGCCGCACATGCCATAATGTTCAAGTTTGAGAAGAAGAATGTCATGGTTTACTGAATCAAAAGCTTTTGTAAGGTCAAGAAAAACTAAACCAGTGTATTGATTAGAATTTATATTGTCATAGGAGTGTGTGATAACATCAACAAAAGCATGATTGGTTGAGACTTTATTTTAAAAACCATATTTATAATTTATAATTACATTATGTTTATTTAAAAAATTATTTAAACGTTTGTATAAAAGTCCTTCAAAGATTTTAGAGAAACAAGTAAGAATAGAAATAGGGCGTTTGTAGGTTTATCACGTTCTCCTTTTTTAAAAATTGAAACTATCCTTGC
Source organism: Diplosoma virens (assembly GCA_963680785.1). NCBI lineage: Eukaryota > Metazoa > Chordata > Ascidiacea > Aplousobranchia > Didemnidae > Diplosoma > Diplosoma virens. The sequence goes on from OY796889.1 coordinate 41,886,750, forward strand.
AATTGTACAATTTTCGGGAAAAGCGCCTTCTGTGAAACAAAACTCAATAAAAACTTGAAGATGCGGAATAATAAATGAAGAGGCGATTCGAAGAAAAAAAGCTGGAATGTCGTCATGGCCAACTGCTTTATTATTTTTTAGAAAATAAATAGCGTTAAAAATTTCTGTGGTGTTGGGTATGTTGAGATAGATGGAAGAAGAAACTCGTTTGTTTAGATAGGTAGAAAAAGACTTAAAGGAAAGACGTATTTGGAAAATTATTTGCTAAATTTGAGCCAATTGAGCAAAAAAATTTATTAAATTCATCAGTTATATTTTGATAATCTGAGGTTGTGCCACGGTCAGTTACTAATGAGTCAGGAGTATTTTTAAGTGGTTTAGAGTTCGGAAGCGTAGAACGAATTACATTCCATACTTAACGGGCATCGTTCTGGCATTCATCAAATTTAGAAGTATAATATAATTTTTTAGACAAAGTCTTTAGTTTAGTTAATTTATTAGAGTAAACTTTATAAAATGATTTTTTTTTCACCACTTAAAAAATGAGATTTAAACATCCGTCTCTTTTTCTTAATTGAAGTTAGTAAGCCTTTGGTAATCCAGGGTTTTTGTAAGAGTTTTCTCATTCTTCTTGAAATTGGCTTCAAAGGTGCATGGGTGTCAATAGAATGTGATATAATGTGGACAAAATTATTAAATAGTTCATTAAAATTTTCACTAGATAGGGTAGGTCGATGACTAAAATAATTGTCTAAATCAGTTTGAAGTTCTTTACAAAACGATTTTGAACAAAACTTTGTTTTATCACGATAAAAAAATTGCTCTATATTTTTTTTATTGTTAATGGAATTTTTATTGATAACACAAAAAATTGGGTAGTGGTCAGTCAAGTCAGATTTAATTATAAAAGATTGCAATTTATGCTTTGAATCATTAGTTATAATATGATCGATTATGGTTGATGAATTATTAGATATTCTTGTTGGTTTAGTAATTAAGGTTATAGCACCGTGACTCAAAATTGAATTAATATATAAGTTAACACTATTCATACGGTTATCTCTGTGTAAATTAATATTAAAATCTCCTAGGATATAATAAACTTTTACGAGAGAGTTCTGATAAGGAATTTGAAATTTCTTCAATAAATTCAATTATCTTAGTTTGGTCTCGATGACGGTAAACTGCACCCACAGTAAGCTCAGTCTTGAAGTTGTTTTTAGAAATATCTAACCATAAGCATTTAGATTTTGAAAAGTTATATTGCGTGTTAGATATTTTTACTTGAAACTTGTTTAAAACGTAAATTCCCACACCGCCAGCGTTAGTTGTAGAATCAGTATGAAAAAAAAGTATAATTAGGAAGTGAAATGTTTAATAGAGGGTGTAGTTTAATTCATGTTTCCGTTAAACATATTACATCAGGTAAAAAATTTAATTCAACTAAAAAATCGTAAAGATTATCAAAATTTTTATGCAATGAGCGAATATTTATATATAAAGCACCAGGGAACGATTGGGATCAAAAGTAGGTTGTTTGGACTTTAAATCTAAATAATCACATACTTTTATATTGAAAAAGTTTAAAAAGTAGTCGTACGCTTCTTCAGAAGAATGATCACTTATTCGCAGGGTGGCTGCTTTATTCGGCTCAAGGAGTTCATTTAACTCCTTGTTATTTCCCAAAAGCACCGTATCTGCTTTTAAATGAGCCATTTTTGCTGTTGAAAGACAGGACTAAGCAGTACAATTAGCAAGATAGGTTACTAACGCTTTAATAATAATAGTTTTGATTACAACACTATAGTGAGTAAAGAGAAATGAAAAGAAATTAAAAAAGAAGATTTAAAAAATATTTAGCTTTACAACACTAGCTGTGTAGTTAATGAAGGACATACCTCAAACATAAAGCATCATTTTAACATAATGTTTGTTCAATCAATAGACATAAAATGTTTTAACTAAAATAAAGCACTAGCAATTTTGATAAAAAAGCAGCACAATATTATTGGACCGTTTTGTAAGCTATCTCAATTTTGCGCAACTTGAGATAGAAAGAATTAAATGGCTACTCCGATGAGGTTCGAAGTTTGTTCTATTTTGAATCGTTTAATTAAGATATTTATACTATAAAAAACGAGGTGATGTTTTTTTTATTTTTAGGTTTCAATTTAAAAGCAGCGTTTGAATAAACTGCAAAAGACAATTTAGGAAATTACGAATTACCATTGCAATATTAAAAAAGGAAACAATTTAGTAACTCATTTCCTGTATCAAAAGAATAGCACAATTTAAAAAATAAATGAGGTGACAAAAGCAGCAAAACACATTGGCAATGTAGGAAATAAGTAATTGAATGAATAATTGTCAATAGAGAATTTACATTCGTTTATGACATCAAATCAACTTGTTTATTATCTATGAAAAGAGTATAATTACCATCAAGTGCTTTCCACATGGTTCTCTTATTATTCTTCTTAACTTCTTTATAGTACGGTAGTAGAAGTTTTCGCTGTTCTTAAAACTTAGCAGGCAGATGATCAATAATGTAAGTATTTAGATTGGTGCTTCCACTTTCTTTACGCATAGCGTTATATGGTCCAAGATTTTTTGCTGATTTAAAAATTAAATTTTTATCATGAATTGTAAGTAACTTAACAATTATCGGTCGATGAACTGGTCTACTATTGTTTGTAATCGGTTGTTGAGGAAGTCGATGAATATCTGAGAGCTTGATTTCATTTGGATCAATTTTTAAACCATTCTTTAAAAAATCCTGAAATTTTTCAATAGTTTTTTCTCTTTTTTCCCAAACATTATTATTGTCTTCTTGGATACCATGAATTAAGATATTTAATCTTTTATCTTAAGATTCTTTCATTAAAAGTGCCTTTTTATAATTTGACAGAAATTCTTCAAACGATATAATTTTTTGGTTTAACTGTTTAATTAAGTCAATATCAGCTTTGGTATCTAATATAGTATCAACTTCTTTACTTCTATTTTCAAACTTTACTTCTAATAAATTTAATCTTTCACTGACAGCATCGATTTTGGAGTCAATGTTTGAAATTTTTTCAATTTTATTTAATCTTTTTATAATTTCATCAAGTTTCTTTTCCAAGTTCATTATTTCATGCTATTTAATCTTTTAAAAAATAATTGACTAGCGTTGGATTAAGTATTTTATTAAAATCTGCTTCAGCCTCTATCTGTTCACTTTAGCAAATCAAATTTGATGTTGCCTCTACCATGACAAAACAAACAAACAATGTTGCCTCTACCATGACAAAACAAACAACCATTACTAAACAAACATTTAAACAATGATAAATATTTTTATAATAAGAAAACAATTGGAATGCATTTGCAATTCTTTAATAAATAAAGCAAATTTCTTTTGAAATAAATTTTAAAAGTGATGAAAGTACTCCAGGGTTATAATCTGCATCTTGCACGTCACAAGCTGAAGGGGAGAACTTTGAAGATAAAATTGCATTAAGTGCTGCAAACCTTTTTACCGCAACGTGCATTTCGGCAGCGTGGTCGAGTGGTTAAAGCACCGGACTGATGATCAGCATGGTCTAGGTTCAAAACCCACTTACGCCATTCTGTTGTGTCCTTGGGAAAGACACTTTACGGCACTTTCCCCTGCTTGGTGGTCTTGACAAGCAGTACTAAATTGCGGTAATATCTCTACTGACTTACTAGCGGACAGCAATATCTTGGCATCTCCGGAAGCAGGTCGGGGTAATTGCTTACCCTATGTATAGCGCCTCCGTCGCTTTCCTGCGAGTCAGGAGGATAAATATAGAGATTAAAATAAAAAAAAATAAAAAAAATTGTCTACGACACGTTTCAAGAAATCAGCCTTTGATGAGCTGCTTCATGTGTCTTGATTTAAATTATTTCAATTTTGCTAATACTTAGATTTTATTAGTGAGCTTTAATAAATTTAATTCTAATTTAGTTTACCGATACATTTAGCATCTTTAAAAAAAGAAGTAAACTAATTTAATTATGGAATTATTTTTTGGGATTTTATTTTGCAATGATTAAGGTGTTGCAGCCATGGTTTATACTGTCTTGTACTTTTAGTTTATGATTATCATATGCGTGTATTAACGTCTGACGTTGCGTTGCTTCTTCCTTTTCTTGATCTTTTTAATGTTTATAATTTTTGTGTTAAACTGTGTAATAATGATCGAGAATAAAAAATGAATGAATGAATGAATGAATGAAAGTATAATTACTGTATTCTTATAAAAAATAAGTAGAAAAGAATTGAATGAAAATATTGCTTCATTTCTGTTTATAAATAAATCATTTCTATTTATTTTTGGGATTTTATTTTGAAGTATATGTACTGTCTTCTTATAAGAATAAATAGAAAAAGATTTGATTGAAAGTATTGCTTCATTTCTATTTATAATTGAGCTTGCCTATCATTGGAAAAAATATCACAAAAATTTTTGTGCTTTTTTACAATGCAATGAAATAAATTTCTCTCTCTCTCTCTCCGTGTTTTCAAGTTAAACATTCAGTACTCACCAACCTCTTGAGTTCGAAAGTCTGATTGAGAAACCGATAATTGCCAAGTACGCATTGCTTGAATTTGGAAATAGATTATTTACATTTGATCAAATACCCGGATGGAATAACGGTCTTCAACAAAAATAATTTGATATTTTGCAAGTTTTGAAAACAACAAATAGATTTTATAAGTATATTGAATTTCGACTATGCATCTTTTCAAAATCATAGCGTCAAAATCCATTTTCTAAGCGTAGTGAATTAATGCAGAAGACAGCGTTCATGTCAGTTATGTTGTCGAGACAATTCTCTTCAACAATAAGACACGCAAATTTTTGATAGCTTTGATAAAACTAATGTTTAATTTCTGAAAAGGACCAAAATTTAAAAATAGCAAAAAAATTTAAGAAGCTAATGTATTTAAAAATTTTTTGTTTATGTTGAAGTAGAAACCTCACACAAGTGGGGTTGAGAAGATTTTTTTATTGCATCTTCTTTTTGTAAATGTTTGATGTTCGAAAACTACTAAATGTTAAGATTTAAAATCTACATCCTAACTTGCCAACTGCTTATAAATCTAAATTAAAAATGCAAGATCTTGCTACTGTTGGTATATTTTTTTAAAATTATTTCTTTCGTTCTACTTTTCACATTAAAAAAAGTATAAAATTATTTACATATATTTGAATTAGTTGATCTTATCACATTGATTTTGCTATATTTTGCTAAAAACGCTAATAGCAATGACGTAATGCTGCGCTCTATCGATTAATCGTTGCAAAAATTTCGGGAGATTGAAGATTATGAACACGATGAAATAATCGCGATTAAACCTCAAGACAAAGAGGCGCTGCTAACTGTTGAGGAGTCGTTGAAATAAACTGGGGATCGGCACGAAGTGTCTATCCCATGGAAGTTAAATCCAGCGATTCTTCCTTCTAGTTATGCGATTAAAAATATTAAAAGCGCTTACTTAAAGAACACGATCTTAGTTTGTCGTATTGCAATCTCATTAATTCATATATTGACAAAGGCTATATTTCAAAAGCGAAAAAAATAATGTGTCTTAAATTTGCAACAATGATTACTGCCCCATTTTCCTGTGTTACGACCTGATAAACCAACAAGTAAAGTGAGAATTGTTTTTGACGCCTCAGCGAAATGCGAGAATTTTTCTCTAAATGACGTCATCGATATCGGACCAAAATTGCAACGTGATTTAATGGACGTTTTGCTGCGCTTTCGTAAAGGAGCGGTCGCTATGGTTTGCGATATTGCTGAAATGTATTCGCGAATTGGTATAGCAGAGAAAGACAAAAAAATATTTAAGGTTTTTGTGGCGAAGTTTGGATGTATCTCGGCCACCCGACATTTTTGAATTTAACAGAGTTGTTTTTGGTCTGAATTCTTTTCCTTTTCTGGCATAATTTGTCACTCAACAATATGCAGAAAAGTTTGCTTCGGTGTATCCCCGCACGGCAACAACAATACAGAAATTCACTAACATGGACGATTGTATAGTAGACTCTGTAGACACCGAACATGAAGAAATTGAACTATATAATGATCTATGCGCTATATGAAAATCTGCTGGTATGCACACTAGAAAATGGGTCACTAATTCTGAAGCAAAATCTGATTTAATTCCAAAAGATGATAAAGCGGTAATTTTTGACTTGCTTACTGAAAACGTGTCTGCAGTGAAAACGTTAGTAATATGGTGGAGAGCGGAATGCCATACTTTTGAATTTAAGTCGTCTTTGTCTGTTGTTCATAAAATAACCAAAAGAATTTGGTTGTCAAATATCTCCACTTTATTTGACCCATTAGGATTTATTACTTCGTCACTATTGGAGCTCGTATTCTGGTTCAGCAAATATGGGTCAAAGGTTACACATAGGACGAGGTTGTTGATAATGAAATTAAGTGTGCGTGTTTAGCTTGGTTGAAAGAATTGTCGCAACTACCAGAAGAGTATCAAGATGCTTTGTATGTCAAACAATGCTGACGCAACTGAATTTCATATTTTTGTTGATGCGTCTGGTCTGGCTTATGGGGCAGTATGTTAAGTTGTATCGAATTCTGGTGAAATAACAACTTGTTTAGTCTGTAGTAAAAGAAAAGTTGCGCCTTCAAAAGCTGTTACCATACCTAGGCTTGAACTCATGGCGGCGACACTTGGGGTGCAACTTGGACAGACTGTTTCAAAAGCTTTGAATTTTTCCATGAATAGTTTTAAGTTTTGGATTGATAGCATGAACGTTTTGTGGTGGATTCGCGGTTATAGCCGATATTTTAAGACTTTTGTGGCAAATCGAGTGGGGAAAATTCAATCATACACAAATCCAGAGCAATGGCGGCACGTTAAATCTAATAAAAACCTGCTGACTTGCTGTGGTGTAGAGTGTCTTTCTTAAGTTCAAACAGATTGTGGTGGCAAGAGCTGAAAATTTAATCGGTTAAATAATGCCGAATGGCCTTCGACAGTAATAAGCAAACTAAAATTTGAAACAGAAAAGAAAAGGCAAATATTTCTTATTACCAATCATTATAAAATTCTAAGCATTAAAGCAAACAATGAAATGACCTCGAAAAACCTCGGGAGGCTTGCGCCAGAACGTTTCTCGATTGGTTAAAATATGTTCGCTTATTTGCGCCCGTTGTTCGATTTGTTGAAAACTGCAAGTTATCGTCCGCCGACAGAAGATACGGAGAACTGTCGTCAGAGGGAATCGATGACGTGGAAACGCGCGTTTTAATGCTAACACAAAAAGACGCCTTTGCAATGGAATATAAAGCTCTTAGCCAGGGAAAAGAGATTGCAAACAACAGTGTCTTGTTGAAGTTGAGACCGAAATTATGGACTGATGGCTTAATACGGTGCAATGGTAGATTAAATTTTGCTGAACATTTCCCATTTTTGGTAGGGTGTCCCATATTTTTACCACAAAAATTCTGGGTAACTGTGCTTATAGTCAAGCACTATCACAAAAAGATGGGGCCGTCATGGGATCAACCACACCTTAGCTGCTATTTCATCAAAGTACTGGGTTTTATGCGCTCGAGAAGCAATTAAAGAATGGCAAAATCAATGTGCTAAATGCAAGAAAACACGAGCTTTGCCTGGAGTACAATTAATGGCACCACTGTCTGATAATCGAGTGCAAATACCTTTAAGAGCATTTGCTCGAATTGCTGTTAATTTTGTTGGACCTTTTATAACAATTCAAGGTCGCAGAAAAAAACGACAAAAGCGATATTTGTTCTTATTTACTTGTTTGGCATGTAGAGCAGTGCACCTTGAAATGGCTTATGGTCTGGACACTGATTCATTTTTAAAAGCATTTTTTCGTATATTAATAGACGCGGCTACCCAATTGAAGTTGTATCAGACAATGCTGGCAATTTATTTTTCACTAAACAATGAGTGATCAATTCAAGTCGTGCATTAAAGAGTTCTTGCTGTTACCACAAAAAGAGGCAAGAAATTGAATGATTTTACAAAGTCTCTTTTTTTTCGGTATTACTTGCATTTTTAAGTCGAATACATTCATATGTGACAAGAGATCTCTTCATTGTTTTCACATAGGTAAGAGGAGAATATAAGTTGATATATTTGTAATATATCTTCATTCCGCCAGCCGATACTTCCGTTCAGGATTTTTCAAACCTAACACGAACCGAACGCTCGTTAGGGTCGGTTTTAGCAAGAAAAATCATGTAAATTTTACGAATTCCTTTGCTGTTTTGCTTTTCGAATAGTAGTAGGCACGTTTGAAAAGGTAGTAATTTCAATAACACTTCGCGTAACTGCAGATGATCGAAATATTGTTGTGGGTTTTCCACTTCAACAAAGAAAAAAATTTTTCCCAATTCACTGTCTGCTTGAGGTTTCTTTTTATATTATCGCTTAGACTTTATTGCACAAAACATATTTCGAACTGAAGTTTCATTGTTTGCTGGAGAAGAAAGCGATAACTCGACCCTCTTTAACTTTGGTTCACCATTCGCACACATTAGTGCGCTGTAAGGTGCAAAACTGACTATTTCGACTCTGACAAATAATTATAAGGAATTTTTTCTTGTGCAACGATTGGTCGATAGCAACTCTAACTTTTTTCTTCAATTTGCAGCTGTGCACTTTAAACGTTTTGACAAGCCTAAACACGCCCACAGATGTGAAAAATTTGTAAAATGTTTTTAAGAAATAAGTGTTTTTTATGACTAATATAAATAGTATGTTTTAATTTGTTTCCAATTATTCCTTCAATAAACGGATACACTCTACGTTTAAAAATATTATTTTAGTTACTCGAGTATTTTTGTTGGAAATAATAAAAAGTATGATTTAAAAATTTGAAAAAATGCTTCGAGTCTTTTGAAAACATGATTTAAATTTTGAAAGTTATTCGTAAAAGCTTGCTTTATAGATTTAAATCACAGCTAATATCAGCTAATTTTAATTTGGTTTGAACAAATTGATAAAATATAAAAAAAAAGTTGACCACAAGTTTTCTGTTGGCCTTTTTAACCAAAACAGTGAATTAGAACTGAAAAACAAACGTAATGATCCAATAAACTCAAGAAGTGTGGTGACGCAAGTAACGGTTTTTCAACTGTCACTGGGTGCGCCATATCGCATGTCTTGAATAAAAATTTTACTTTGATGTCTTGACAAATTATGTGTTAGGATTATGCGAATTTCAAACTGGTAAAAGACTATATAGTCTTTTTAGATAAATATTTGCCGAATTGTAGTCAGCAGAAAACTTTTCAAAGATTTTGCATAAACCAACTATGTTATAAAAGCAGTAAAATTCGCTACAAATATAGTTTAGAAATTTGTGTTTTTTTTGTAAATTACAACTTTTATCTAATATTTTACCTAAAAACAAAATTTTACCCAGAAATCTTGATAAAAGAAAGTTTTATGTGTTAAGCTTTTTTTTTAAAGAAAAGACACCGATAGGTAAAGAAAAGAGAATAATGTGTTGAAATGTGCGGTGTAGTTGGAATCACATCTCTACATTAATACATCTACACCTCTTAAAAATTAGAATCATAATTTCTAGAATAACAAAGCATAGGTTTTTTTCAAAACACTATCTAAGTTAAAGTTCACAGATGAAAGTATGTGTTGAAAATAAAGTGGGCGACACCGTGTATTTTTTTCACAGACATGATGCCGAAAAGTTTGGCTGATATAAACTAGGTGTTGAAATTTCTTTGAAAAACGTATTGTTTTGCTAATTTTTGAGGTATAATATTCTATTATAAGATTTACGATGCTAATTCTTTATCGCGAAATTAATTCAATAGGTCAGAAGTTGAAAAAAGTTGTTGGAAAAGCGATATTGTTTTGCAAATTGATTGAGCTTTCGTTATTTTTCGATCAAAAAGGTTTTAACTTTAAAAATTTTTGCAACGTTCGTAATGTTTACTGTTTTTTTTTTGCAGTGAAACGCAAAATTAGATGTAAAATCGCGTGTTGAACAAGTGCAATCGTAGACATAATTTAACTTTGCAAAATAGGTTTTGAAATAATTAAAAGATTTTCTTAACAAACACTTCTTTTATTAAAAGTTGCAACCACTATTTTCTTGTTTTCAAAGTTGCAAAAATAAAAGTTTTACGCTTTGTTAAAGGGTAACTTCTTGACTTTTAACAAAATTTTTATTTGAAAAAAGCAACAATGAAATCGCTTTGACGTTAGAAAAACTTGAAGAATTTGTGTCAGTCATTCTGCAACATAAAAAATGCAAGTTTTTTTGTATCAACAGGTCAGGTGGTTTAAAAATTGTGACAGATGCAATAGTTTTTATGAGACGAGCCTAAATAGTCATGGTTCATTATTTTTCTAGCGACATTTTTCAAAAATAATCTTGGAATAAAAAACGCCTTTATTTTGTTTGGCGAGGAGAAAGTTTAAAAACAGATTAACCGATATTAAGAAAAACTGTACTGTTTTTCCTTAAAAACCTTCAGCTGACGATGTTCTGTTGTTGCTATGCAGATACGTAAAACAGAAAAAAAAATCTAGAATAAAACAAAATTTTTAGGTTTCTGACAGTTTTGGTGTTTGAAGATTCTACAACTAATGTATTGTCTAAAATTTTTAAAATATGAAACGGTAAGTTTATAATTGTAGACTGTTTTCAATTATAAGCAACAAAAACTTTTTTAATTTTACCTGTTTACTTGCAAACACTATCCACAGTTGACGTTTCAACTATTCATTTTTATTTTTATTATTCAGAAACGTTTTCACGTTTTTTCATTTGAATATTTTACAACTCGATTAAAAGCTACAGAATGCAAGTCTTTGGTTGTCAAATAGTTGAACAATTTAAACTTTTACAGAGTAGTTTTAAGAACTTGATCACAAATGTCAGTGTGAAAAAAATACAAACTTATTTTCAAGGATCAATTTTCAATATACTTTCTTTTATAGGTCACTGTCAAACATTTTTGAAAAAAATGGAAGGGACCGTAACACTTTAAATTATTCTGTTTTATTGGAGGCATATTGTTGAAATGTATGTCATTTGTGTACTGCGTTTGCATTTCTTACTCGAAAAGCATGTCTTTGAAAGTGAAGTTTTTAGAAAATTTGGTTATTACTCTGTTTATCTGTATAAAGTGGAAGTTGCTTTCCTTCTTTTTTGTTTGTTGTCAGATTGCAACCCATTAACTAAGATATCTAAAAAGTTACAATTAATTTTAAGAAATTCAATCCTACGGGTCAGGAGGATAAATATAGAGATAAAATGAAACAAAATAAAAATATAGTATGACAAAGATTTTGAAAAAAAATTGTAGTTCGCATTAGATACTGTAAAAGGTAAATTTTAAACTTTGAATTGGTAAATTTTCTAACAAATCATTTGTTATTAACATTATGCAAACATTTCCAAAAATTCATATAACCTATTTTTAGATATATTTAAACTGTCGATACGATAAATCTTTGCGATACGAACACAGGACCTTTAAATCTCATGTTCACAGATAAATCAAGATTTGAATGCAAATTTTTAGCTTTAAGGTTGTACATTATAAATATCGAATTAATTAGAAAAATTGCAAAACTTTTTAAAGAAATTAATGTAATAGTAAACTTGTCCTTACATTTGATTTCAACTGTATATTAGAAAAGACGTAATATTTTTATACTGTAGATCGTAGGTTTTTGCTACGGCTTCCTAATTACGTCATTTTCTTAAAAATTCTGGTTTGTTTTAAAAAATAATAAAAGTTTTAACGGATTTTTCCAACACGTTGTTTTGTTAAAAAGGTACCTGAACTTCATTGCATTGCTATAATCAAACCTCAGGCATTTCACTGACGTGTCTTTGTACTGTTATGACAATGTCTGTTTTTAAAAACTTCTGAACATATAGTCTACTGTTGAACTATTTGAGTTAAAACAAGACCTCTACTACATGACTTATAATTTTATGTTTTTTTGATTAAAGTTAATAATATACTGTATAAACATTGTTCTAGGAAAAAAAAATACATCAAATTGTCTGCAATTAGAAGAAAGAAAAGACTTTTTAATTAAAAAATCAAAATTCGGTTTAAGATTTTTAAAAAATTTTTTAAAAAGATTAATTCAATGAAGAAATAAACTTGTCCTTATACTTGACTGTGACTGCATTTCAGATAAGGTAACTGCAATGTCCAGCATTAAAAAAAATCAAAATCATAAATAAGTGCAACTTTCTTGTTCTGAGTGAGATCAAACCCACACATAAAAGTAACTTCGTTGACCAAGAATCAAACTCGGCTTGGATTAGCCAGATCTTAGGGTTAATTTATTGGAACAACAGGTTTTAAAATAAAATCTTAAAAAATTGAACAAATAGATCTTAGGTTTTAAAATAAAATCCAGAATTTAAACTCGTTTGTCTGTGTTGAAATCACTCGTTGGAAAGCTAGTTGTTGTTTTTTAGCGACGTGTCTTTCCAGATAATTGTTTATACTTGTTTGTAAACTTAATAAATATCACTGGTTAGAAATTTAATTATTGTTTTTTTTTTAGAGATATGTCTTTCACGATAATTGCTTATGAACTTGTTAAAAAATCATTGGTTAGAAAGCTAATTCCGGTTTAAAAATATGTACTTCTACTTATTTTTACAAGACTTCGTTTGTCTTTGTTACAACCGCTGGTTCCAAAGCTCATTGTTTTACTAACGCGTTTTTGAAGGTTGCAATAAAATTTATGATTAATTTTATAAAAGGTCTTGACAAATCAGAATTGTTTTAGAGTTAAACTCTTCTGGTTCACTTTTGAATATAAGATTGATCATCGACAAGGTCTTGTTTTACATTGATTCGTTAGATCTTAGGGTGACTTGATTAAAAACTCAGGAAAGGAGAAGGATTGAACATTTAGCTAGATTTTCATTGATCAACTTTATTTCGATTGATTAAATCTTACGGTTCATGGAATTAAAATCTTGAAAAGTTAAGAATTGAATATTTAGCTAGATTTGCTATATCGACCAACTTTCTTTTGGTTACATCTCACAATTTATTGGTTTTAAAAAACATCTCACAATTTATTGGTTTTAAAAAACATCTCGAGAGGTTGAACACCATAGTATTACTTATATAATTAATTAAGGATTACTTATAGCTTAGAATTCATTAATTTTCCGGAAATCAAACTTGATAACCTAGATTCGCTAGATGGAGCACCACCGTTCCGCGGTGGTGCGACCGGACCACCGTCAGAACCACCGTCAGGACCGCCGTAAATGCGATAAAACGACCCATTGTAAACTACTTGCGTAATAATTTAAAAGCTAATAATGTTGTTCTTGTTGCATCAGCTAACACCCCGAGAGCTCATTGGCCTTAAGGTAGAGTGCTCCGAGTGCATCCTGGTCGAGACGGACGTGTGAGAGTCGTGACTGTTCAAACCGGCAACGGCGTATTGACTCGAGCAATAACACAGATCTGTCTACTGGAACTGTGAAATTTTAATGTCTTTTGTTGCTTTTACTGTAAAATTGGTTTTGTATTAACCGCCTTAATCTTTTCGTATGCTCGTATATGTTTGTTTGCGCAATTCCATGATAATAGTTTGATACGTATTATTTATTTCGAATTAATTTTTATTGATTGAACCAGATTCTATCAAAGGAGGGGTTTGGTTTGAAGAAATACCCATGTATATTGATTTCCTGCTTTGTTGAAATCATTCAAGCAGAAATGATTCCAACTGTGTATCGTGGTTCGTAATGATGATGGATTGCTTGCGAGTTATTTGCAGGGCAGTCAAAAAACTTTATTATTTTACGTCATTGCACCAGTGGTGCTTCTCATTTTAAGCAGTTTGGTTTCTATTAATATTCCTAAATACCTCATGTTGTTTATAATATCATTAAAATCCTTTCTTCGCCCGCCAAGCTCTAGGAGTGTAAGCGCGATGCTTAACGCTTGTCGGGTAAGTCCCGGTCATGAGGTGCGGCCTTGGTCTTACCACACAGTGGATTCTGTGTATTCCTTGCGCGGCAAAGCCGGGAATCATTTCCAGCTGCTTGTGATCGAGTTGTTGTCGGGCTCGCGTGGTCTAGTGGTGTTGTCTCCTGCTTGGAAGACAACACGTAGCGAGTTCGATTCGCAGTGAGATATGCATCACTGACGAGCTCTAATAAGAGCGAAACTCGAGTCTGGTGCTTCTCATTTTAAGCAGTTTGGTTTCTATTAATATTCCTAAATACCTCATGTTGTTTATAATATCATTAAAAATTTTTAAACAAATATAGCTTGTTTAACTCCTTGAATGATGCGTTTAAAAGAAATTCAGCAACAATGAATTAATAAAATAAGAATAAAAAAACTTTTTTTGAGCGTTCGATCAAATTTTTATTGAATCAGCAAAAATCTTTGAACATTAGATGTCCGTGTGGTGCAGTTCAATGCATAATTTCAGGGTTATCAGTTATGAAAAACCATTTAAGTGTGATTAGGTTTGTGCCTTCTAAAAATAAACCGTTAAACCGGAAGCAATTATCGGGAAATAGCTCAGTGAATAACAATGTGAATCGCATTCAGCGTTCAATAGTTCGCGAGATTGATGCTCAGTCTAAATGAGAAATTTTTGTTGCAACCAATTAGTTTCCGTTTTTCCTTTTTACACACAATAATCAGTCCTAAATTTCTTTAAAAGAGTTTTATAAAATTAAATGATATTATAAAAATGATATTTACTCTACGATTACTTAACACTCAAAATTGGATAATTATCGCGAAAGCTTTGTAACTTTTATTACTTTAACTCAGTGTCACAGACTTTGCTTGGGAATCCTAAAGGACCAGTTGAGCTAGGTAACTCGAATACCTGCGCTGAAACAAAGCCGTGTCTAAATTTTATTTTATTCTGGCTCAAGAAGTAGTCTGCTATGAGCCTGAAGCTTTTATACAGTTTGTTTGAACAAAAGCTCGGATTGGTTCGTTGAAGACTTTTCTTCACAAACAAACAGAGATCACTGTCTCTAATAAGAACGAATGTATTACAAAATTCACGACCGACGGAAATTCTCTTCCACCCTTTGCCAAACTGCAAAGCGAAATCAACGCTACAACTTAATTCGATCAACACAATGATTCTACCTCCGTAGAAAACAGCTTTAAAATACTGGCACAAAATAAATTCAACACTTGTCAACCGATACAAAATCTAACGGGCCCATTGTCCAACTCTGCGCTCAAACCAAATTATTTTTATTCAAGTAGTCTCTCGAGTTGTCTCAAAATGTCTCTCTTTCTTCGTCTCTTTCGTCGTCTTTTTTGTCGTCTCTCTTTTTTCAATCGAGCGAGCGCACAAATATATAGACAAAAGGTCGCATGACGATACGTTACTCGTATAAGCTAGATCATTCTCCAACTTTCCAGGGAGAACGCCTTTTGCTAGAACCAAATCGTATATCTGCAAACATTTACTACTAGGCTCGGACAAAAACATATTACGTCATTACTGTCGGACGAAAAGAAAAAAGGACAAGGAAATACATCAAGCAATAGAAAGCAAATCGGACGTTATATCACATAATACGAGAGCGGCGCTTCACTGGCCACACGATAATTAAAGTATTTCATAATAAAACTTTGAATTACTTTTAACGGGAATAAACTACATCGTCATGATTAAAATTATTATGAATGAAGTGTGACACTCAGAAATGCCTTTTTCGGTTTAAAGAACTGTATTAACACAGCACAAGTTTTCTTCATAACAAAAAACAAAAATTACTCTCCCAACCTTCGAATTGTTGAGTTTCGCCTTGTCATGTACCAGTCGCGAAAGTGTTATAGCGAAAATCAATTAAGACTAAGTCTCCTTTCACAAAATGAATAACCGATCAATCAACTATTACTGTGCGCAAACCGGTCACAACATTAAAATTCGAATTTAATCGAAATCTAAAACCTTCTTTTCCTTTAAAATAACATCAAGACATAGTAAAAAAATCGAGCTTGGAAAAAATTGATGTTTTCAAATACGAGTAAAATAGCATTTATCAGTCGTCATACTGCGTACATCAGGTAAAATATCACAATCGTTACGAGGTGGAGAATCAATTTGTTCACTTGCAATACTATCGCTAGATTGATTCCGTGAAAAAAGATCTACATAAAATCAGGTAATTTAATATCACGCTATTTTGGATGTAAGTGATTATAATGGTGTTTTCACAAACGATACTCAATACATACCACATGTGGAACACTATCAGTATTTTTAATTTCAATAACGGAAATCCATTAAGCGTTCAATGAGCAATTACAAGCAAAAACACAATCATTAAGAGATTTAGATTTATTTCAGGACGTTTGTTTAAAAATTCTGTCATGAGATTTATATACGTATAAAACGATGCTGACAAAAACAATAAATTTTTCGGTTGGTGACCGTAAAGAATTTCAGCCAGTGTGTGCTAGTCCAAGTTTTGATTGGGAGAACATCAATACAAAGCTAAAACAAAACGCACTGCATTACAAAAGGATTTCTTCTTTTTAAAATTGTTTTTCAGCAGTAAGCCTGCGTTAAAATTTCAAACAAACCTTTTCTCTTCCTCATCCGATTCAACGCGCCTCAAAAAGCTATTGAAATGATGTGATTAATTTTCAATTAATCATAAAAATGCAAAACTTAAACAACAGTGAAACAAACTAACTGCCACTGTCACTTACAATTATACCTGGTGGACCTTCACGTGAACATTCATTTTTCTTGTATGGCTTTAATAGTGTTGGAATGTCGTCTCATCAAAATTTAAAGTGGCAATGTAGGGATACTTTGAAAATACGCGAACAGATTTTTTTAAAAAATGAGGCCGCAAAAGACTGAAATTCTGCAGCAGATGCTTTCGCTACTTTTCAAAAGATTAGACAACCTTTGGTCAAATTTTCCTAATCTCGATTTATGTTTGGGCACTAAACGTATCGACAAGAAAATATTTGCATTCGAATAGAACCCAAAGTCCTTTATGTACTATACTTAACACTTTAATGCGATAGTTTGTAACCTTCTGCATTTTTGGCTTTTATCAAAGAAGAAAAATACATGTAATTTGCGGTACCCCAAAATAATTTATTTATCAATTTTTAATTTCAAATAAAGACTTAAGACCAAAAAATTTTGAACTTTAAGACAAAACTAAATTTTAACTGTTTGCGGCACCGGTAGGAATTGAAAGCGGCCCACTGCAAAAGTGCCGTGACTCCCCCGATTAAGAACCGCTGCTCTATTGCTTAAACTGATGAGCATTACAACACAAGTTATGCTATGTCGCTGCAACAAAGCATTATGATTTAACACAAAACAAATTCTAGTAATTACTCATTGCAATTTCAATTCGTTATAGCAATGAGTTTGCTTGAGTAGAAAATCCTGACAATAATCCTATTGGCGGTTTGAATCAATCTTTCAAAGTTCAGTTTGAATAAGGTCTTTATGAATAGAAAAAACTTCAATTGTTTTTTTAATGTTGCGATGATCTTTTTATTCTCTAAACTTTCAAAGTAATCATACTTTTGTCATCTTTGTTAGCCATATGTTCCTCGGTGGCTTTATACTTGATGTCAAATTGATATGCCATCATTACAATAGCTTACGTTGCAATCTCTGCCCGGTTAAAACTGCTAACGGATTACTTACCAAAAAATCGAAACCAGTTGCTTAAAATTTCTTACAAGTAAAAGTTTTCTCCCATACAAATATTGATAAAATGTTTTTATTCCATTTCAATTTGAAGATAATTATTTTTGGTTACAGTTAAACAGTTTTAACGCATGCACAATGAATGTCTCTACGCCGTTATTAACTTGCATTAACACAGCACCTGAACAATTTTGGGTTTGAAATGACAAAGCTGAATAGCATAGTGGCATTAATATTCTCTTATAGTGTTCCGAAGAATTTTTAGAACTTACTCTTCCATTCAAAAATATAATTTTTGAGCAACTGAAACCAAGAAGTTGCAAATTTGGCCATATATTTTACGAATGCTTAATAATGATTAATTTTACCTAAAAATATTTTGTTTTCATAAATATTTTCAGGATTTTTCAACTGTTTGCCACAACCGAAGGATCTGACAATTTTTTGCGGTTTTGTCAATGACATGACCATCACATTCGAGGGTGAAGTTTAAAAATTTAAATTTATTTCAAGCTTAAAACGGCTTGATAACGTCAATAGCAACAGAGAGTGTCTATAGGGCCTCGTCAATGTCATTTTACGTATTTAACAGATAGTCCGTATTTATATAGTTTTTGAGATACGCCTTCCACAATTTCTCAATGTCCTTTTTCCGTAGCTCTAGTGATAAGGTCATTGAAGTAGCAAACCACGCATCTAAATAGAAATTAAAGTGTCTACAAAGCGCTGAAATTGTACAAAGCTTGAAGCTACGTAATTCCGAAACACATTCCGTGGTGTTGATAAAGCCCAAGTGGGATATTGATAATACACATGTTTTTTGTATTCTCGTCTAAGTCTACTTGACGTACTACGGGTAATTTTTGAAAAAATGTGACTAATTTGTGTTGTTTGACTTAATATTCTCTTTTAGGTAAGTAAATCTCAAATATAAATTTGTTCTTGTTGAAGAGAGGTTTAATACTCGTAATAAAAAATGTTTACTTCTAAAGATAAACAAACAGTACTTTTTAGATGAATAAAGTGTAAAAAGTATTTGTAACAGTGGCTACAATGTAGAGTAGTATATAGGTGGTAGATAGCACGTTGGACAGACCAAAACAATATTCGAAACCAGAACAAAAGTACACAATTCCGGAATTTTTTAAAAAAGTTACTGACTTTTTAATATATTTTATTTATATGCTTTATTCATCTAATATACTTATTTTAATATATTAATTTAATAATATTTTACTTATATATATTTATACAAAGGTTAGAATAAACAAATACACGGTTGGCCAAAACTTACCCGACAGTAAATCAAGGGCATTTTATTACAAGAGGTATTTATTTTCAACAACTGAATAAATTTAATAAAACATCTAAATATGAAACATCTTTAAAATTGTTCAGACTGACGTCCTTCTTGTACGACATATCCATTCTTCACGGACTCTTTGTGCATTACCATATTGGAAATATGTATTTTTCAAAAACAAAAATTTTTTGTTACAGAGTCAGTTTGTTCATGTTTATGGACTGAAAACCTGCAATTAAAACAAAAAATTATTATAAAAGATACAAAAGACAAGATAATTTTAACTCACAGCATTAAATCAATAAATATTCATATTCGGAACGAATAAATAAAATTGAATATTTAATGTTTATGAAAGTGTATTTTACTGTCGCGTGACTTTTGGCTAGCTCCTTATTTATTATTGAAATTACTACCACATTCCTGTCATTTTGCTCTGAAGATCCTGATATTGATATTGACTTTATTAATTTGGTGCAAAAATATAATAACAACAACACAAATTAAAAGTAACAACACCGTGGTTTAGTAGATAGACCAGATCTGGTCATCAAGCTACTGAAACACATTTAACTATATGAATAAAGAAATTCAAATGAAGTTCAATTTTCTTAATTTATAAATGAAGTTTCGAATAAATCATGATTATGAATGAAGATTCGAATGAATCAAAAAAGAAGAAAAATGAAGATTCGAATGAATCAAGAAAGAAGAAAAATGAAGATTCGAATGAATCAAGAAAGAAGAAAAATGAAGATTCGAATGAATCAAGAAAGAAGAAAATGAAGATTCGAATGAATCAAGAAAGAAGAAAATAAAGATTCGAACGCTTTCAACATTCAATCGAGACCCCGAATTATTGGAATAATTTCAGTAATGCAGCTGCTTTGACACATTTCAACAATTGGTGGAAATAACGTGGAAATTGTCGGCAGCGTGGTCGAGTGGTTAAAACGCCAGGCTCGTGATCAACACGGTCTGGGTTCAAAACCCACTCTCGCCATTCTGTTGCGTCCTTGGGAAAGACACTTTATGGCACTTTCCCCTGCTTGGTGGTCTTGGCAAGCAATTCTAAATTACAGTCACATCTCTATTACTTTACAAGCAAAAAGCAATATCTTGGCGTCTTCGGAGGCAGGTCGGGGTAATTGCTTACCTTATGTATTAGCGTCTCCGTCGCTTTTCTGCGAGTCAGGAGGATAAATACAGATATTAAAAAAAAAAACAAACTTATTACAGAAATGTTGCAAATAAAAAATTAAAAATCTTTGATAAATATTGAACAATATTATGCTTTCTTGTATTCATTTAATACAGTATCAAATTATTTGATTGTGCTTTTTTTTTTTGTGACATAACACTCTTTCAAATTCGTGGGTTATGTTATTAAAAAAACAAAACAACTAAATTTTATAAAACTTTTTACATTCAAAACTGCTTAGGTAAAAACAAACGGAAAATGTGAGGTTCAAAATCAAGTTTTTATTATAGTTTGGCTAGTGTTACGTAGTTTGTTTGTAAAGCTGTTTATTTGTTTGCTGTTTATTTATTGGTACCCAGATTAGATTCGACTGCTATAATAAATCTATTTAGACAGTTCGTGACGAGAAAAGGATTATTAGCATCATAATTAATTAAAAAACAAAATATGATGTTGCAATCATTTTGCTTTATTGACTAATTGCTGATTAAAAAATATAGTTTTATGTGGTTGTTGTTTGTCATTAGAGCAGAGACATAGAATATCTGAATTAAGTGGGATTTAGAAAAAATTTTGGTTTGGCAGATAAAGGTTTAACTATCTAATTAACTTTTTCAGTTTTTGTAATTTCCTAGTCATAATACGTAATATAGAAATAGAATACAAACTAAAAAGCATGTTTTGAAAATGTGTCTTAACGGTGACCATAATATCAGTTATTGTATTTTAGAATTTTGTGTCAGTTGCTTAGTTTATTCTGGTCTCTATAAAAGAAATAAATAAAAAAGTACAGTTGAGTTGTTTTAAAATACGGTTTCCCCAAAAGATATTATCTGTTTTAAATAACATTATTAAAAATAAACCTTTTTCAACTAACTCATCAAATAATTTTGAGAAAAATATTATTTTTTTGATAGTCGAATACTTGTGTAACAGTCCCATCGCTTGTCACAGATTCGTGATTTATTTGAGACTGTTGAGAAAAGCAAAAATCTTTGCCCAATATGACAAAGCTACATTTGTTTTGAACTTTGTCTTCAAGCTAATATAGCAAAAACGTAAATTTTAACTTCCTGAGCGTCTTCAATTTCTTTTTCACAAAAGATTTTTTAAACAACTGTGCAAGCTTTATTGTCGATATTACTTCAAACAAAAATTTACTATTCTGTCAGAAAAAACTAACAAACATTTAAGAAAAACATATTTTTAATTTGTAGATTGACTGAAAGTAATATAAATTTCTTTAAAATAAATCAATAAAAGCTGCTGCAGTTGAAAGTTCTTGATTACTGAGCGGTTCCTCATCTATGAATCAACAAGACTCAGTGTTCGTAAAAAACAATGGGGAGAGTCAGACGGCAAAAGTAATTTGATTGATTTTTTATTAGTTTATGTAAAGTTGTGTACTATTATAAATTAACTGTTTCTATTTAACAACTTTTTTTCCAATAAAAAGTAAGAAAGGTTAAATTTTTTTAGAAACGTATATTTCTGTTCTGAGCTGCCGTGAGAGCATTTTTCTGCTTCTCGATGAACAATACAAACATTCTCAACCTAAACTTTATAGCAGCCCTGTGAAATAGGATAAAAAATCAAGAAAATGTTTTTTACTTTTAATTAGGGTATAAAATGCGTTTTTTTTCCTGAGATTGAAATCATAAATAAAAAAATCTTTGATTGTCTTTACATGCATAAACAGACTTTAATTTGAATTAAAGGCCTCAATCTTTATTTAAATTACGGAAACAAAAACACAATTAAAGGACATAATTCCCGGTGCTTTTTTTAAATTAAAATCTACTGCGACCCAAAAGTTTATTTAATTAAAAAAAGTTTCATTTAAGCATACAGTGCCGGCAAAAAAAATCTTTACATTTGTACGGCAAAAAAAACTTTACAAGAAAAATCCTCATAAGTTTTTTACTTATTGCTCCCGCCAAAAACATTGTTTCCGTCAAACGCTTACAGTTACGTCATATGCTAGTCTTTGGCTATACTTTATCGCATAGCTATTGCTCTGCGTGCTTCGTGTTGCTTTACAGCTGGTTAAATAATAAGTCAATAAAATTGGACAACATTTTTCATTTTTTAAAGTTTTGAGATGTTGTAAAAATTGTTACGAAAATTAAAATGGATCAAAAGAAGATGCAAATCGAAGAAAAAGCTCGGGCCTTGACTTTATTAGAGAAGGAAGAGTCTGTGATTGCTGTAGCCGAAGATGTTGGGGTCGCAAGAAAGGCAAATTGTCAACTAAAAAGATAGGCAACATTATTGCCACCAGGGATGGTACCAAAGAGAAAGTCCGGTTCTGGCGCACCTAAAAAAACCTTTGCTAGAAAAAATAAGCTTTTTGAAGTTTTTGAACGAATAAGTTTATTTTTTCTAGCAAAGGTTTTTTTAGGTGCGCCAGAACCGGACTTTCTCTTTGGTACCATCCCTGGTGGCAATAATGTTGCCTATCTTTTTAGTTGACAATTTGCCTTTCTTGCGACCCCAACATCTTCGGCTACAGCAATCACAGACTCTTCCTTCTCTAATAAAGTCAAGGCCCGAGCTTTTTCTTCGATTTGCATCTTCTTTTGATCCATTTTAATTTTCGTAACAATTTTTACAACATCTCAAAACTTTAAAAAATGAAAAATGTTGTCCAATTTTATTGACTTATTATTTAACCAGCTGTAAAGCAACACGAAGCACGCAGAGCAATGGCTATGCGATAAAGTATAGCCAAAGACTAGCATATGACGTAACTGTAAGCGTTTGACGGAAACAATGTTTTTGGCGGGAGCAATAAGTAAAAAACTTATGAGAATTTTTCTTGTAAGTTTTTTTTGCCGTACAAATGTAAAGATTTTTTTTGCCGGCACTGTAGAGCTTCTGAAGTTGATCGAACCTTGAAAAGTTTTGCCAAATACACAGTTTAAGAATATTTTGTTCTGAATGATCATTTTTATTTAATACGAATACCGTAATGAATAAAAACAAAGAAGAACTTTTTTTTAAGGTGCAAAATTATTCTTCATTCATAATTTCTATTCTTATTAAACCTCAGATTTTCAAATGTCGGAAATATTTTGGCGTTAATTTCTTTGCTACAGCAAATAGATTTAATTTGAATTAAACTAGATTACGATCTGACGCACAGTTGACGAGACGGAACAAAAATATAATGACTTCTGTTTCGGTAAATTTGAATGCAATTGAAATGCAAACTTTCTACTAAAACAAAAATAAGAATCAAGTCTAATATGAAAAAAAACTTAGATTTGAGAGAAACTTTGCAAATTTTAAACAGTCGTTTGGTGGTACAGAATTTGAAGATTGCATGAAGTAAAAGATTTTTCTTCAATTAATTAATGAATTAAACAACACGTTCCTAGATCCATTGCCAATCCTCGTGCCTCGCCCAACCGCCAAAGTCTTTCCAGCTCTTGCAAGGCCAACACACGCCCACAACAATTTCACGAATCCTCCATTGGTCAACATCTTCTTGACAACGCCCAATGCGCTCTTCACTACAGCAACAAAAAATTTCTATTCTCGCTCGAGGTCGCTCTTTTTTTCACCTTTCTGCTTTTGAAGCAACTTTTATTAAATCTCTCAATCCTCTTCTGTGTAAGCAAAAAGTATTCGTCTACTCTTTGAAAATTTCTTAAGCTAACTTCTTTCAGCCAATGAGAACTCTGCTTTCCCCTTTATAACTCAGTTCGGTTTCAATTCTGCTTCATTCTGACGATTTCCCCTGAAGAGTGTCAGATGAAAAACTTTGGGAAGAAAAATCTTTTACTTCATGCAATCTTCAAATTTTAAACATAAATCAAAATACCATTAGTACAAAAATAAATTTTTGAAAAAT
The DNA here is from genome assembly GCA_963680785.1 of Diplosoma virens. NCBI lineage: Eukaryota > Metazoa > Chordata > Ascidiacea > Aplousobranchia > Didemnidae > Diplosoma > Diplosoma virens. The sequence continues at coordinate 41,910,820 of OY796889.1, forward strand.
TAATACAATTTTTTAGAATATGTTCAGTACAATGCAATGTTGTTCTATAGATTGGCAAAAACTTCTATCTAAGCGATCAAAAGATAAGATTGACATGATTTTTTTATACATTTATAAACTGAAGTAAACTTGAACCATGTTTATTACAATTCGAAAAAAAAACACTTTGTTTGAAAAATATTGTTTAACTTAACACAAGATCTTATTAGTTGAGTTTAAGGCTACAGCTAGACTTTCACTTATTGGAAGAATTTTAATAACGTGGAAACAAACTCTAAGTTTTGGGAAAATTCGACAAATGAATTTTAAAACACATTATATGATAATAGGTTTTGATTGGCGAAATCGGTTACTTAAAACCTGGAAAATTAAATATTTGAATGTTTAAATGTAGCCTATACATACACAATCTATGTAAAAGCTTATTTAAGTTTTTTCATCTAATTGAAGCTACAACATTGACCAAGAAATGTAAAATTTAAATCAGGAAACATGTTTCGTTGCAGAGATACCTCTCTCACTACGTCCGCCAGTCGTCACAGACCGACCCGAAATCTTTTGGAGAGATCATGTTCATTGAAGTGGGGAGAAAGCCCACTTACTCCCCGGTAAGAAACAACTACAAGTTTACTTAAAATTACTTAAAAGTGTGATTAAAATCTTAATTTTTAAAGTTTGTAGTGTTGAATCTAAAATAATAGCGGGCATCAGCTCATGTGAACAACAAAATGTTAAATGAAATTAATTCAAAAGAAAACTTTTCAGTTCGTCACTGTATCTGCCGATGCGGATCCACTCACTCTCTGGAATCTCTTCACTTATTACTGGAAGTTGTTTGTCCCTCATGTCGTTATTCAAACAATTGGGGACTTTCCAGTTCATGATGATCATTGGCGGAAAATCAGCAAAAACACGTGGATTTTTACTAAAGGCTTCTCACCGATGGTCGGGTTTCAAAGCAATTCTTGCATAATTGCTTTGCAACAAGCAAAGAGCTTCAAAGGATGGAAGTCGCTGTATTCTGAGATCAACAGAGTAAGATGTTTGAAATTGTTGATGTTTAAACAAGGCCCATGAACCAATTAGAAGTTAAGAAAAGGTTTTAAGAGTACGTAAACACTGCATATGAAACTTTTTTTCATCTTTTCAAGTTATTCTTTCGCTCAAACTCACACATCTTAAACTATAAATTTCAAATAAACGTCGATATTGAGATGAGAAATTGAAAATCAATCAGAGTTTGCAACGGCAAAGCTCCTTGAAAAGTTTCAAATGAAGCTTTATTGCAAAAACAAAGAAAGCTCATTTTTGTATCTTATTTTTATCTTTGTATTTATCCTCGTTACGCGCAGGAAAGCGACGAAGGCGCTAATACGTAGGGCAAGCAATTACTCCGACCTGCTTCCGGAGATGCCAAGATATTGTTGTCCGCTTGTAATTTATTAAAGATATAACTTACATATAGAACTGCTTGCCAAAACCACGAAGCAAAAACAAGTTTTCGTAAAGTGTCTTTCGCAACTACACAATAAAACGGAGCGGATAGGTTTTGAACCGAGACCATGTTGATCACACTCACGGCACTTCAACCACTCGAACACGCTGCCTTTTCTATGTCTTGATAAACTTTAAAAGATGATGATTGCGAAATTTGAAAACTACTGTTTTAAATGATGTAAAAATTTACTGAATAATACGGGAGGATTCTGGAACAAAACGTTTTGCAAAAACTAAAACTAAGCATGATTTCGTCATATGTCCGTCATGTGATCTAAACATGGGCTTAGTCATTATCAAGTCATTTGATCTATTGCAAAGTCAAAGACCTATTAAATGCGTGACTGATTTAAATTCTACGTGACAAACAGTTTACTAAGTATATAATGGTATTTCTACTTTGAATTCAGTTTCACCTTTGTTTTTTGTTAAAATCAACGGTCATGGTGATGCGTAATGAAGTAAATCATTCAGCAATTAGTTCTTTTTTTGTTAATTTACATAATTTTTCCATAAAATATTTTTTGTTTTAAAATTCTGTCTGAAATTGATTCATTAAGAAAAAACACTGTTTCTGATGCTCAGTAATAGAGAAAAAAAGGGACCACTTTTAAAAATTTATTTCGCATCGATGATAAAACAGGAAAGCCTAGTTAAGGGTGGTCCAAGTTCTTCAATCTTGCAGGCCACTTTTCAAAATTATTTGAGCTGGCGAGCCTGAGCCGGCTAGAAAATGTTCAAAATTATGGTGTTCTGTAAAACAAAAGCTTATCACTTGGAATCGTTTTAAATGTTTGAAAATTTCCGGACGCTATGGCAACCCCAGATTCTCTCGTGTAAGCTCGCCATGCCTTGTTACAGAAGGTTGCCGCTGCCTGCGATCGATAAGACTTGAATTGTGCAAAGTTGTTTAGTGGGCCACATAAAACTACGTAGCGGGCCAAATGTGCGCGCAGTTTCGACCACCCTGGCCTAGTTTAAAACAAAGTGAAAACTTTTTTCATTACAAAACCATAGCAATCTCTAAAAAGTAAAGTCATCTCTTTCAATCTAGAGCATGAGCTCTGCTTTTGCTGTAAAGTTTGGGGGGCAGACAAAGAGCAAGGGGGCAATAGCCAGAAACGGAAAGACAGGGGAGGAACCGTCATGGTGCTACTATGACGAGGTAGAGCAATATTTTATTTAGGCGGGCCACTTTTTGAAACTTTTTAGGGGAAGCCAAGTACGGCCATTCCGTTTGCTACGTGCTAAATCCATCACTGCTCATACTTAATTTCCTTGCTGTTAATTATCAAAAATAACATCGTTCTAACAGTGAATTTTTTAGGGATTGTTTCCGGCCACATACGTTCGATCTTTAAACGATGGAAACGATAATATGCTTGACAGTCATCATACCCACTTCGTCTTTATTGAGGGAACGTTAGATGAAGTTGACGCTTTCCGAAAGCGGTTGATCGACTACATCGGTTCGAGACCCATCGAGTTTGACTCGACGCGAACCAAATGTAATAAATTTTTTTGAATCGTTGTAGTAAATATTTTAATTCTTTTAAAACCTTGATTTTATTTTTTATTTTTGGAAATTTTTGTAATTATTTTGGTTATGCATAAGTTATTTTTTATACATAATCGAAAAAAATAAAAATATTTTTCCACATAAGTTAAATAAAATCTCTAACTTAGTTGCCATCAAATAAGATATAAAATGGGGGTTAATAAACTGGATATTTGCAAAGCTTATTTCCGGCAACTAAATGATAACATATTTTTTGATTGCTTCTTTTTATTTTTATGAAATTCTTTGACTAAACTTTACTTTCAAACCACCTTTACAAAAACTTACATCCCAGTAAAAAATAAATACAGCGTTTATGTTGTTCATATTTTATCCAAATGTTTTTTGATTTTAGTCATCAAGATTCCTATCATCGTTAAAGTGACTGAAGACGCAGCTGAGGAAATACTTTTTGCATCAAAATGTGCTGCCTGTGGTCACCTAGTAATTGTTCACAAAAATGCAAAGAATGTCGCGGCTTTGTTAAGAAAAATGTCGCGCAAGACTAATGAAAATCTTCAAGCTCTCATCAAAGAAGAAGGTGGTGAAGACCCAACTGCGTATGTTTCTTTAAGAGCCCTTCTTAGAAAATTCCACAATCAAGCTGACAAAAAATTCGTGCAGAATTTTTTCTATCAAGCGCAGAAACTAGTGAGTATTTGGAGCAAATAGTATGAATGACAAATGTGATAAATCAATTCTAAATTTGTTTATATCTTAAACGACCAAAAGTCTAAATAAAAAAAAGTGAAGTTAAACTAAATAATGCCTGCTTAAAAAAGTAAACCAAAAAATTGAAATTTTGATAATTAATAATGCGCGATGCAAGAAAGGAATAATTCTATTAAACTTCAGAACAAATTTTTAACACTCTTTTAGCTTCGCTTCCCTAAAGTCTTCGTACTATTTTGCTGCTAATAGCCAATTCTTTGTTTTTTAAAAGTTCTGCTTTTTTATTCTTTGAAAGTTTTCAGTCAAAATTTGTAAACGCTATATTTTTATATGCTGTAAAACAAACAAATTAAATTTATATAAACTAGACTGTTAAAAAAACAAAATTTATATCTTTTTGAATAAGTTTAACTGCTTTTACAATTACCATCAATTTGATTAAAATCATTGCATCTTTGGTTTTCAGTTAACCCTATCTGGCATGAATTAGTTTTTTTGCTTTAAAAAGTTTTTTGAGAAACTATTACAAAAACCTTTCAAATTCAGAAAATTATTTTTGAAAAATTTTGACCTTTTCTCAAAGTTGTTTTCAATTTGTTGCGCTAAGCCAGAGGTTCTCAAACTTTGGTGGTCCGTAGTCCCCTTTTTGAGACTCTTAAACACCCGTGGCCTCCTGGTTATAATATTGTCCGAAAAGTTAAGTGAAAACCTAAAAAAGTTTATCACTTTAAAACTGTCTCTGATTTTATCAAGTATTAAAGTAAATTAAAGTCCAAAATAAAAGTAAATTAAAGTCAATTAAAGTCCAAAATAAGGGTCCTTCTCGTGGGCTCCCAATGTGGCCCCCTTTGAGAACATCTACTCGAAGGCAACAATATGCAATAATGGAAAAAGTTCATTTTTTTAGTTTCAAATATTTTGTGGAAAAAAACTGAATTAAATTAAAACCAAGGGACTTTGCTTATAAACCACAATATCGAGTATTTGTACGACTACTTTTATAAACATGATAAAGTTTTTTTGCAAAAAAAAAGGTACGGTATAAAAAATTTCAAGCAATTATGACTAAGGTATTAAACATAAATATACTTTGCATTTTCACCTATCACTTATGGTGCTATTTCAGTTTATTTACAATATCCAGCAAGAATATTTGCAATGTTTTTGAGATATTTCAATTTCCTTCTTATATTTGCAAACTTCTCCTTATTCTGCATCAGAAATATACTGATCTATGTTGTGAATTCTAATGGAAGCTATGGAACAGTGGTTTTCAACCTGAGGTTCGCAAACCCCGTGGGAACCGTTCAGCTATTTTTTGGAGGTCGTGGGGACATTAGTTGAACAGAATGGGAGATCACCTATACAAGAAATCGTAAGCAGTTACCAAGTAAAGAATTTTTGTTCTTTTTTCTTAGAAATCGCTAGATTTTTTGCGTCGAAAATCGAGAAACCGCTGGGGTTGTTGACTTACCTTGGGCTAAAAATCGGGTCGTGTATGAAAAAGGTTGAAAACCACTGCTTTAGAAGTTGGTGATGTTAGTCTTTTTTTTTTTAGGTCTTAGTGTGTTAAAGAATTGACGAAATGTGTTGACTGATTGACGGAAGAAAGTGTTAACCGAATGGATTTGTTATGATATTATCTACATTTGATAAGAAGAATTTACGCTTTAAATTTTGTACACCTTCGATTGAAAAGAATATTTGATGTTTTCTTATCTCGGCAATAAAAAGTTCATGATTTCGTCAGTGCCATGTCAAAAACATACCGCATTAATAAAAAATATTATTCGTCGTCGTCGTCGTCGTCGTTTGAAGGGTATCCACTGCAGGTCAGACACAAACAGGGCTGGGGCCGAGGGTTTATTCTTTTTCTACTCCAGGCTGCTGTACTGCCTGAATCAGATGCTGGCAGTGATGTTATTAAACCAGCAACGAGTTTCATCATCCAAAACCGTCAGACCTCGTGCTCCATGAGGTGCTCGATGTATTGGGCACGATGTTAGAAGATGGTCTGCGGTTTGTTCAGAAGCGCTACACTCGCAATTCGGTGAAGGAACGAGACCCCATTTGTGCATGGACAAATGGAATCGCCCAATACCAGTCCTCAGACGATTAAGCTTAACCCAAGCTGCTCGGGGTAAGCCCATCCCCACAGGCTTGGAACCAGTCCCGGGCACAAAAGCATGGAACCTGGAAGCATTTTTACAGTACTCCGTTTTCCATTTATGATTTGTCCATTCAGAAACGCGGATGCCAAGTCTGGCAAGGTTGTCCAAAAAATTCCGCGCAGCTGGCACAAACGGGCGTCTGGATAATAGTCTCACTTGGCGAGAATCTGAGGACTCACTTAAGAGACCATACAAAATATGATCGGGGTCCAGAGATCCACGATGAGCCAAGAAGAGTGTCGCTCTTATACGGCGAAGCTCAGCTGGCTGGATGCCTGAAATTATAGATAGGTGGTCCGTTGGAGTGGGACGCAGGCATTCAGTGACTATGCGCAAGGCGTCGTTCAAGACACTGTCGATGAGGCGAGTTTGAGCACTGCAACACCAGACTGGCGCACAGTACTCAGCTGCTGAGTAGACTAAAGATAAGGTAGCAATGCGTAGTGTTTTAGCACCAGCACCCCATCCCGAGCCCACAAGTTGCCTCAACAGTGTGACGCGCAAGAATAGTTTTTTGCGCAATGCCACTAGATGGTTATGAAACGTAAGCGATCTGTCCAGTTTTACCCCAAGATAAGTAGGAGTTGGACAGAACGGTAAAAGTCTATCGTTGTTGTAGACTTTTAGCTCACGTTTGGCCTCTCGGTTATTTAAGTGAAAGACTGCCGTCACCGTTTTGGTGTGACTGAGCTTCAATCTCCAAGTCTGGAGATACGTTGAAAGTGTAGACATGTCTTGGCTTAAAGTCCCCTCCAAATCCTTCCAATTTCCAGAACAGTGCAGCAATGCTAATTCGTCAGCATAGGCAAACTTTCTGGAAATCATGGAAGGAATATAGTACGTATAGATGTTAAATAGGAGGGGAGCCAAGACCGATCTGAGGAACGCAATTTTTAAGACGGCGTAGCCTGCTTTGCTTGCTGTCACCTATAGTAAGGGTGAAACTTCGGTTTCGGACAAGCTCCATGATCATTCTGACCATGTGCTTATCCGGAAGTAGTCTCAGCAGCTTGCAGATAAGGCCACGGTGCCAGACAGTGTCATAAGCAGCTTCCAGGTCAACAAATACGGCACCGGCGTTCTTTTTAGCCTCAAAAGAATCCTCGATGTTCTGGGTTAGCAGAACAATTTGATCTACGGTTGACTTCCTGCGTCGGAACCCAGCTTGCTCTTTAGGGAGCAGTGGATCAATTAATGGCTCAACGTGGGCGTAGATAAGCCTCTCGAGGATCTTGTAGGGGACACAGAGCAGAGATATAGGTCAATAAATCTTTGGGTCCCCTACGGGCTTCTTTGGTTTTGGAATCGCGACTACAAGCGCTCTTCTCCAGATTTTGGAAATTTTGAGTCGGCGCAAACAGAAAGAAAGGAATTCACGTAACCAGAACTTCAAAGCAGCTCCAGCATGAAGTATAAGCTCTGGGAAGATGGAATCAGGTCCCGGAGCTTTACCTGGTTTTAAATGTTGGAGGGCAGCAGTAAATTCTCTCTGTAAAAAACTGTCAGAGATATTTACTTCGTCTGGTGTTGTGGCCCTCCAAAGGTCAGACACTTCTTGAGAGACAAGTCGAGATGACTTGCAATCAATAGCCTCGTATTTCCCATTTCTAACCAGCTGAGATGCAAAAGCATCGGCTGAAACAGGACAGTGACGAGGAGAGTATCGTGACCTAATAGTAAGGTTGTTCAAAATACTCGACACTTTTCGACTAGAGTGTGAGAAGTCAATGCTTCGAACTGCTTTGGACCATCGATCCCTCCGCTTCCTGTCAAGCTGGCCAAGCAGATCTGTAGCAGCCAAACTTGATTCGTATCCCTGAGGAGACTGCAGGAAAGTTTTATAGAGAGATTCACACTCGCATCCCAACATGGAACATATTTATTTCGATACGCGCATGGGATAATCTTTTGGCTGCTTTCTTAATGGTGTTACAGAAGTCCTGGTAAGCCGCATCCACATCACGTAAATCAGGTGGCAACAAAGGTTTTGTGAATTTATTCGCCAAAGCAATGTAGTGACTCCATTTGGCTTTGCAGAAGTTCCATCGCTTAACAGGCATGCTTGGCACTGTCATAGCAAACCTTGGTGGTGTAATAAGCGAGGGTCGATGTTGTGACCTGGGAAACTTTTCAAGGACATGTCTATCCGGTAAACCACTGTTTGGAGCTACACTTGCTAAAGCTACATCCTGATTGGTGCCAGTGTTCCAGCGGCCGGAATAAAAACTGGCAGCGTCCTTGGCATTATGTAGGAGAGCAAAAAAATTAATACTTACCCAGTCAGCCAAGTACTCACCGTCCGAACTATTATCATTGTAACCCCAGTCAGCATGAAGACAGTTAAAATCACCAAGGTAAAGACAGGGGTGAGGAAACACTGGGAGATCCAGGGATCACAATCGCGTTAGTGGTGGTTTGTAGACGTTGATTGTTTTATAGCCATCAACGTCCACGCACGACCACTCGATCTCCGATATCAGTGAAGATTGGTCCAAAAGCGTGTATCTTAGTCGCTCCTGGACAAACGTGGCAAGGCCATGTTTCCTGCTTAAGGAAGACCAAGCTAGTTGGTAGTTTGGAAGGACTAACTTCTCTGCATCAGTGCAGTGGGTCTCCTGCAGTAGGATGACGAGTGCCTCAGACTGCATAGCGAGGTGATGAAGAACGTTCATCTTGCTTGCAGTGAGGCCTTCGATATTCAGCTGAAAAATGGTGAGTCTTCGGAACTTGTTGGCAATGTGCTCTGAAAAGGCAGTTTTATCCAGACATTGTCCCGTCCTGAAAAGCACATTTTCCGATTAGCAGACCCACGCTGAGGATCGGGATGTGTGGATACCCTTCCATTTTGATAGGTTTGGTTTCGGTCTTTCATGTTTAGCACCAATGAACAGACTTACTCACGGCCCAGACTGCGAGAAAGCACCTACCATCTGGGCCTAGTAAAATATTATTTTTTAAGTGTATTTGAATTTATGTATGTATGTTTTTTTATTTCTTGGTCGCAACAGCTCAAATCAAAGCACAAAATACACATTAAAAACAGACAAAAAGGTAGCAGTATAAAACGATATACGCTATAGGACATGCAAACAATACATTGCGCAGATATAACAAATGTCAGTGTAATCTGCATGCTCACTCACTTTTCATACTAGCTTACATGCCAGCAAGGGACTACATGCCGCCGATGTTTTTATTGCAAATTGCATTGTTTTTATTGCAATTTGCAATAAAACATTGGTCGATGGTTAAGACTTTATCCGTAGTTTTTAATATTCACTATTAGCAATCACACAATTTTTTTGTTGACAATAATATCACTTATCTATTTTTAGACTATTTGTTGACAATAATGTCATTGGCTAAAACCCCAGTTTATTTACAGTGGTATTTATCAAAAAATTGAAATATATATTAATCTGCTTTTATAACTTATGTAGAAGAATTTATTAATATGCAGAAAGCAATACAGGCAATGTTTTTTTTATAGAATACGTTTTTTAGTGAATCAAAACCAGTGAACGACTTATCAAAAAATACTTTGTACCGTTTGTTTTTTGGTACATTTACCAGCACAAATTTTTTTACTTTTCCAACTAAGAACTCTTTTTTTGTTTGTGCTGCTGTTTTTGCTCAATCGTGAAAACCGAAAGCTCATCAAAACTTTCCTTTTTGACCTATTATTTTCATCTAATTCAGACATCAGAAAATTTTTATCAAAACCATTAAATGAGTTTCTAATGTCTTGTAATTCTGGAATTTAAATTAGAATAACTATAGCTAAATATGCAATTTTTTAACATAATAAAATATATTTAAACTTTATGTTTCGAAATACAAGAAAATATAACAGGATAGTCTAATATAAGTCAATACAACTCTTTTTAACCTTTTATGTGGTGACCTTTGGTAGTTGCAACAGCACACAAATAGTTACCACAGTCTATTTTACCTCAAAAAAATACATCTCATGACTTAGCACAAAAATAAATATGACTGAAAAAAATTCATTCATGCTTAGCATGTTTTTGTTGGTTTTGAACCAATCCACATAAATTGCTACTCATCATTAAAATTGCTACTCTTGCTGTTGGCAGGGTAGGCATTTCATCATTGAGCCATTTTGTTCCACTCGATTTTTAAAAACCTTCCAGCAAATTGATTTATTTATTTATTATTTCTGGCTTGGATAAAATCGGGAGGCCACACTTAGGGCAACCATCCAACGATTATCCAGGCTTGGTTTAGAAGATGCCAAAATATTCCAGTTCAGTTAAACTTTTTATTTGTTTTTTAGTTTTTGTTTAGAAAGTTGACTGAAATTTAGACCAGCTTGCCAATACTATCAAGAATAGAAAAGTTCCATGAAGGGTCTTCCCCAAGAACACAACAAGGCGATGAGATTAAGTTGTGACCGCAACAGGAGCATATCCAGAAAAAATTAGGCGGATAAAATTTGTGCAAAAATATATGAACAATAAACGTAAACTGATAAGAAATAATAATAATTAGACCTTAAAAAAGCAAACTTTTTTGTCGATGATCAGAAGGTTTATCTTGAGTAACTACAACGTCGGCAGCGTGGGCGAGTTGTTGGCAACGTGGTCGAGTTGTCGGCAGCGTGGTCGAGTTGTTGGCAGCGTGGTCGAGTAGTTAAAGTGCCGGGATCGTGACCAACACGGTCTCAGTTCAAAACCCACCGGCGCCATTCTGTTCTGTTCTGTCCCAAAGAGACTTTTCGGCACTTTCCCCTGCTTGGTGATCTTCGCAAGCAGTTCTGAATTTAAATCATATTTCTATTAAATTACAAGCGAACAGCAATATCTTGGTATCTCTGGAAGCAGGTCGGTGTAATTCCTTACCCTATGTAGTAGCGTCTCCGTCGCTTTCCTGCGAGTCAGGAGGATAAATACAGAGATTAAAAAAAAAAAAAAAAAAAATACAAGTTCAAGAATAAAAGCAGAAAAATAATTTTTTTGTTACTCACTGTACCATTTTATAACTACTAGCCAACATAATTACGTAAAATTTTTTACGGCAATTTTTCATTATTTGCTAAAATCTTAATTGTATTAAAACAAACGTGATCAATAGGATTACTTTCTCGTACTTCAAAGATAAAGCAACATTTTTCAAAGTATGAGTAAAAAAGCGACATTGCTGTATTTGATCTTCTTTATCAAATACTTTAATTTTGAACATGTTAATTTAAATATACACTATGCAATGTAGGGTTGAATTTATTTCACACTTTAATCTTTTCAATAACTATAGAACTAGTGCTAATACTAACCAATGCAACGTTTTACCGCTATCACTTTCCACCAGAAAATTTTCTAAACTTTTCTCAGAAGTAATAACTTAGTTAAAAAGTTAAGTTTTTGAAAAAAATAGATAATATGTTAAAAGATTGATAAAGCGTCTTTTTTAAGGGTAAATTGATGTTGGCTAACAAATTTTGCAATGTAACTTTTGACAGTATTTTTGTAATTTTTTATTCGTTTGAATATAACTTTTTTAGAGAGTCATGATTTATCCTTCTTCGACTTGCTTGTCTCTGAGAGAAGCAATTATCAAGTCGCTGGTTACTTGTGAGTGGAATTAGTAATCATTAGAGCGTTGCCAGTTTTCGTGACGTATTTCCTTTGCAGCCCGAGCTGATGCATTGCAAAGCGCGACAAGACTGGCTCTGATCTGGGACAAGGTGGACCTGGTAACCCCCTTCTTTACAGATAAGTCATTAAAGGTAAGATGTAAAATCAATAAGTTTACTGTAGTATCAAGGGACTAATTAACCGTTTGATTAAGCAAATAAATATGCTGTTTAAAGTAAAAATAGAGCCAAAATTATTACAAAGTAACCAAAAAAGCTTGCCAGTTTTAGAATTCTAGGCTACTTAAATAGTGGAATTTCCTCACTCCTTGCTAAATTTGAGGTTCATAGGAGGATACCGTTTTTTTCTCATCTTGCTTAAACCTTGCACTAACTTTGGATCGAGGAGAATTTTTGGAGATTCTTTTTGACTCCGGAATAAACGTTTATTCCTCGTTGACAGTTAGGATGCTGTGGAGCCTCTACTACAAGGTGAGTAAGAATTGCTTTAAAAAACTTCTACTTTTTTTAAGTAGAATCAGTAACATTTATTTAATTATTTGCTATGGTGAGTGAAATATTCTTAATTGAAAATCACCTTTTTCTTATCATTGTGTTTTTATGTTAAAGTTTTTTATCAGAAATCTATTACCCTTCTTCTAGTAAAGTTACATTGACGATTTTATTTAACTAATCAAATTGCGATGCATGAACTTATTAATAAAATCGGTCAACTTTCAATTTATTATAGAAAATAAAAGTTAAAAATTTAAAAGCAACTGTATCATTATGAAAAATCGGTTTCGACCTATAAAGGTCATTATCAGTTTTTGTAAAAAATTAATTAAATTAGATTACCATATATTTGACAAAACATTTTGAAATTCTACTCATACTATACGGGTCCAGTTAATCTAAAAGATAAATGTTTCCGTTCAAATTTTTACCAAAAAATGACAGAAAATATGTTAGAAATTGCTAAACACTGGGAAGATCGCTTCGAGCCAAAATCGCAACATCACAAGAAAAACAGAATTGTTTGGGCAACGCAGTTTACCAAATTACTTCAACTCTCTAACCAAGAAAAGAAACTAAAACCAGAGGCAGCTATTGTGTATAAAACCCACCCACATTAGCTACTAAATTAACGAATTACAAACAATTATCACAAATTCTTCCTGATACGGATAACCGAGGTTCATATCCATGTGGAAAATGTGCTTTATGTGGAAACTTTAAAAACTATAAAATATGGTTAAAACAGTTGGTTCTACTATTTTGCACTCAAATAGCAAAAAATTTAATTTAAAACAACATCTTACTTGCAAAAATTATGGTATTTACGTCGCAGAGTGTAAATGTTGTAAAATGCAATACGTAGGACAAACTAAAAACAAATTTTTTACCTGATGGAACAACCACCGCTCATTCTGGAACTAATTTAACGTTAAGGATAACAATGACCGAGCTGTTCTCCTTAAACATTTTTATAAATTTCATTTCGATGCTTTTAATGGTAAACCTGACATCACTGAATGCTACATGGTCATATTTGTAGAACAACCAGATAAAACTTTATTGGATTGGTGTGAAAATAAATGGATTAATAATTTGAATGCTAAAATTAATATTAATAGAATTTTTCTGTCTTATAATTGCGATTGAGTTTTAAACCCATTTATTCTTTACTATCGTTCAAACTATACACAGTTAAACTACAACAGTTTTGTTAATGCTCCGGTATTCTTTTTCTCTTACTTTTTTCCGTGCCTTTTTATTACATGTTTTAACGTCTGACGTTTTCCTACGTCTACCTTTTCTTGACTCTCAGACTACCATTTCGCTACAAGTTTTACACTGTGCGTTTTCTTCATTGTTACGTGATCCATAATCATTATGTCAGTTGTTGTGTCGTTTAGCTCTTGGTTTTATTAAAAGCTTCACTTTGTAGGTTTCTCAGCCAAAAACGTAAAAATATAAAAACTAATGTGGTGTGGTTCTTTTTACTAAACGTGGAAAGATAAAGGTTAAAAAAAAGAAGAATAATTGGAAAAATCACAGAAAATGTTGTGATGGATTGTATTTTGTATATACATATATCGTATGCAATTTTTCTCTTGTGATTTAGAATTGATTGCCATTATTTTATTATCACTACAAAAAATTTGCTCCTGTATTTTATACGATTTGTTCCACATTAAAATATTTTTTATTACTAGGTTTAACTCTTTGTTTTTATGTGATATTTCATCTTTTATCAGTTAAAAAAATAATCGTCTCATTTTTTATATAAGTAAACATATTTATCTAAAAAAATGACTTGAATGTAATATTTTTTAAAATGACTTTATTCTTTTCGGACGAAACCAAATCATCCAAGATTTAGCTAAAATTTTGCAAACTTGGTTTTAAAATTTTATTTCATATTTAAAAAATTTTTTTATTTCTGTTAAGTGAAATTAAAAAAAAAATTATACAAACAAATTTTATTTTTAGATTTCACTTGTTAAAATTACAATTCTCAACTGAATGTGCTTTGGCACATTCGACTGTAATTAAATCAATGTGGAAAACAATCGTTTTTTAAATTTAAAAATCTGAATACAAAAATTAGTCAATCTGAACAACATGGAAACAACTTAATGACCATTAAGTGTTTGCGACCAGTAGCTACCCAGTTAAATACTAAAAAAAGCATAATTAGGTTATGTTTTATTACTAAAATGATGTAAAATTGAATAAATACAAAAAATTAATTCTTTTTAGCTAGTCACTAATTTTTCAACTAAATTAATTTTTATATTTTAATACTCATGGTATTTATGCATTAACATTTATTTGATATTTTTCAACCTAATTTTTAGGAAATTCTCATTTCTCCCGTACAAAATTCAGCATCAAGTGTTGTCATTCATTTCTTAAAAAAGAAGAGCTTTGATATGAAATATATGCTCAGCCAAATCGGAGAACTGATCTCCCGATCGACCAACTACGAATGCAGCAACATCTATGACGATCCGGTCTATGAATTCGCTGGTTTGTTTTCTCCCTTAAGATAAAGCTTTTATAAACAATTGTAGTTTTTTCTATTTCCGTATAAATCCATATATTGACAAATGCAACCATGCTAAAAAAAGAATCAGAGTAAATTATGAAGTTTAGGAAATAAAACAACTTCAAAAAGTCATCAAAGCAGTTGTGAATTTTTTGAGAATTTAAACGAAAATATAAAAATGATGCCGCATTTTTTAAAATAACTATTTGTCATGTTTTTACTTGACAGCCGTTTGAATTGCTTTTATGACGTAACAGATGCATATAAATATCAAGATCAGAGTTTTTTTGAACAAAACCTGATTGTCGACAAATCTGCAAAAGTCCCTCATCCTGTGAGAGATTTGTTTATCTGGTGCATCTTCAGTGAACACAATGAATTAGCAAAAGTGCTGTGGAAACATGGAAACGAATTTATGGGTAAGTTGTGCTGCGCAATTCCATCTACTACCTCTTGAAATAGGGCGAACAATATACCCGTATAAAACTTTTTTTGTAGCGCACTCAATGCTAGCCAGCGTACTTTACAGCTCTCAAGCAAAGTACATCGAGCATTCGGACGTGTCACGGTCGACCGAACATCTTCACAACTACGCGCGGTAAGCAGCGTGTCGTGTTGAGGCCGTGTGACGTATGAGAGGAACTTACGCATTGCAATGACGTCAGCTGGGTTGTTTACACCTGAGCTGAGCTTGGCCATGGATACACGACTGTCGATCGAAACGACAGTTTATCGAACAATTTATTTAATTATACAGGTTTTGTCATTTTAAATTACATTTATTAACATCAGAGGACAGCTGTAGGTAGCTCTGATGCCGTATTCTCCTATTGCGCAGGTTCAATGAACTATTGTTCGATAAAGAATCGAGAATGCGTGCCGCGAATACTATCCATTTCCTATTTGCTTGTTAATAAAATTAATAACAAATTTTCGAATTTACTGTACATTTAAGAAAATAAAAAATTGTTCAAGCGACTTTAAAATAATTACAAATTAGACAAGAGAGAATCATTTTATTTTTCGTGTGAATGCCTGGAGTCTTCATTTTCTTTTTACAGAAATATTTAAAACGTTATACATATTACTCATTAATGAACACGTTTTAAAGAGAAAAATATAAAAATAAACTTTGATGCTATTTTTAATAAAAAAAAGATTGCTTAAAATGTATTTTCTTATTTTTTGTTTCGCTTTGTTTTATAATTTTATAAATTAATTTTTTCAAAATTTTTTACCTGTTGTACTTTTATTGCTTTCCATCAATTGATTTTTATCATTGTATATACAGCGAGTGGCAGGAACGAACGATCGATTATTTGCATACGTCATCCAAGGTCAACGAACCGGGTACTCAGTCCCAAATCATTTCAATGATCCCGGTTTGTTTGTTTGTTTGTTTGTTTGTTTGTTTGTTTGTTTGTGTAACAATATTCTATTCTTCAGCTTTTTTAATTTCAAAGAAAACAAGAGATTAATTTCTTTTAAATATAAAAAAAAGGGATTAATTAAGAAGAATCTGCAGCAAATAATAAATAAAATTTCTTATTTCTGAACTTTATTTGTAAACCGGTTATCTGCACACATTTACCAGTTTAAAGATTTTTTCTTGTTTATAAAACTAAATCAGTTTATAAAAGTAATTTTTCTTTCAGCATTTAGGAAATTGCTCGTGCATTACTCTGGCTCACGGAGGAAATCGGATTTGGTTTATGGCTACTGGACCCATTCAACGAATCATGGATGAAATTTGGATTGGCTCCAGCAAGCATGACGTCCCTTCGTTATTGGTTCTCGAATCATTTCTTTAGGAATTTTTAACTAATTTTTATATGTATATTAAAAGAAAAAACTAATTTGCCTTTAAATCAAAAATTAATATATAAAAATCAAATTTCAAGGCTTGGTTTGTGGATTCTTTGAATTATTTTGATATAAAAATTTCAACAAGGCAGCAATATCTTAGCATTTTCCAAAGTTGTAAAATGACTAAATATCTATTTCGAGTATAATTTTCTAGCTTTTGTATGATTTTATAGAATAGTTTAGATTAGAATGAAGATGATTGTGTTTATTTACCTATTCGTTCTCGTTTTAATCTTTCAAAACATTATAATGAACGTAATGATAAAATTGGAAAAAACATTTGTTTTGAAATACCTAATGAATTATAATAAACAAGTTTTACTTTTAGTATTTCTGTTTTATTTATTAAATAAAAAGAATGAAAAATATATTTTTTTAATTACAAAGATTCTTCTAGCCCTTTTGTTTCCTTTTATCATTCCATTGATAAACATTACCAGCATAAAGAAAACTACATCCTTCTTCTCTGACCAGGTACACCTTTATTCTGATAAAATCTTAATTTAATTTCAGAGTTTAAAAAAAATTTGAATGAAAACAAAATTATTATGTTTATTATGATAACGGTTTGGAACCTTATATTGAAATTTGGGTACATACTTCTTGAATTGCTCAAACTCTTAATTTTTGACTATCTTTCAAAAATAAACAGTCACTGTGCAGTATGCCCACTTGTTTGCTGTTTGTCTCTTGCTCTTCTGTTCTACCTTTCTTTCAAGCTTAATTTTGCAAAATAAATACCGAAACTCGTTAAGGCGGGCCTAACAAAAAATTTTAAGGAATGTTAAAAAAACTGTAAAAATTATGAATAAAAATAAGATTAAAAAAAAGAATTGGCTTGAACTATCGCATTCTCTATACTTGTAACCACCATGCATAATTTTTCATCAGTAATTTTTTTAGGTCTATCATCCCTACTTTTCCAGTCAAATTTCCGAAGAGCCCAAGACAACATTCAAAAGTAATAAATCTTTTTTTTACTCAATAAAATATAATTTTATATTTTTATTAAATTAGCATAAATCTGTTCAATAAACAACAGAAATTTATAAAAATTACAGGATGGAAAAAAATAGGCAGCACAAAAAAATTGAAACATAAAATTGTGTTCAAAAGACTCTTGATAGTTGCAGTTTTAGAAGATCGATATGCTGTCGGTTGAACCGCTGCTCTTTTCATGTTCTCTTGTTCCAAAAAAAAAACTTCTTGCTTATTTTTACTTTGCAGGCTTGACAAGCAGTATTGATGTACTGTTTATAGCTCTGAAAGAATAAAATCAAATAAAAATTTTCAAAGAAGAAACTATTTTCAATTTTTAGTCCAGATAATTCCTTCACAGTGGTTAACGCATCCGCTCTACCGGTATTTGTAATTCAGCTGGATTGTTTAAACGAAGTGTAAAGGTTATATTTTGTTTCACGTTCCATCCCACCATAGATTTTGCAAAGACATTTTTATAAAAGTTATTCGATTTGGAAGTAAATAATAAAGATTTTTTAAATAATTGTATTAAAAATTAGAAACTGAAATAAGAAACTGAAAGTTCTATATTTAATGGTAAAATGATTTACTGTTAAGTCTTTATTACTAACTTTCTAGCTCTCTTATTGCTATTTAATTCCATTTTTTATAAAAAAGTTTTAGAATTTTTTCGACGAAACAGAGGGAACTTAAATCGGTCTCTTAGTGTGACGTCATCAGAATCATTCCGAAAGATTCTGTCGCACTATTTTCGTCTCGTCAAAGCTTTCTACATCTCGCCAAAGGTCACCTTTATTGGTTACATTGTGAGTCGGGTAACATGTTTTGTGACTAATACTCAAGAAATGCACTACATATTAATTTTGCTTGAGAAAAAGTGAAATCGTAAAACTAAGACCAAATTCTTCAAATGGAAACAATTTAAACCGTTAATAAACTTCTAAAATTTTCTTTTTTGCATTGCTTTATTAATATATTATTTAATATAGTATTTGATTCAGTCAAATTATAAATTTCTTTTCTTCTTTCTCGGATAACTTTATTGGTTTGATTGCTACTTTTTGTTAGTAGTGGAGTCACCAGTCACTTTGTCACGGACAAGCATAGTGCAGCAAGTGAGAGTGTTATCATACTAAGCCATTTGGTCGACAAAGCGTAAATTATCTCTTTTTCTTCTTTGTTTGAGAGAGATGGATGAGATCGGAAGATCCACTAAATGGCTGGACATATTTTGCTCAGCCAAGTCACCAGGTTCTTGTGATATCTCAGAGAGCACGGACTCTAGTTAAATGGTAATTAGATGGAGCAACATGTTGTTACGTGCTCAGCTGTCTGCTCCTTTCCACCACATTCACTGGCCGCCGTAGTAACCGTATCCAATCTGTACGTTTCTGAGTTTTCTTGCCACCTCATGCTCCATTTATATTCCGCCCGTTGTGCAACACTGGTGTCTGACTGGGCAAGGTTGTTCAGCAGTTCCAGTGCAGCAGGCACAAATATGTAACTTAATTAAAATTGCCTCAGCTTTCCAGCAAGTGAAGACTGGAGTTTTTTCTATAGAACGTGTTGTTCTGAAATTACCCAAAACACAACGAATTTAGGTTTTAATCAACTAAGAAACGTAGTTACCTAAACAGAAATGCACGTTAACAGAGGAACACAACTTAAAGAACAACACACCTAAACAACCACGCGTCGCTCTGACAGCGTTCTGCAGTAACCACGAGAGAGATAAAACGCACAGTACAACAACTCAATCAAGAACGTGCTTCGAGCTTGACCACGCACAATTACAATTACAATTACACGTGTTTTGGATCCTGAGTGCGGCGAGCTTAAGAAGTACGGCTTTTTCGCGGCAAACTTTAGTTTGTTGGCTGCTTGCTTAGATACAAAGGTTGTTCGTTCGTGTGGGATTCAGGTATCCGGTCACTATGCGCAAGGCATTGTTAATGAGCTTGTCAATAAGCCTAGTATGGGCTTTGCAATACCAAACAGATTTAAGTATGGGCACTGCGACTTGCTTTTTTGTGAGTCAGGAGGATAAATATAGAGATAAAAATAGAAATAAAACAGTTACACAGTGCTCAGCCATGGAATGGATCGAAGCGAGAGTGGCTGTGCCGGGTATTGTGAAACTAAAAGCAAATACTTTGGTCTCTTATTAGTAAAAAAGTAATTCTCAATTTTGTAATTAATTCAATTTTTAATTTGTAAATTCATAAATTTGTTCAGCTTTTTTATTAAATCGTAAATAAATTTATTAGTATAAACTGAACAATTCTTGGGTTATTTGGTTATTTTTAAAATTGAAAGATTTAAAAAAAGTTTTTAAAAAGGCTTTGACTAAACATATAGCCAAACCTTTTTTAAAAGCTGATGTTGATGGAAAAGGTTCTTTTGTTCGAGTTCTTTCTGTCAAAACTTATAAAAAGATTTTGTGGGAACAATTAAAAAGCAAATTCGATGTCGCAATACGTTGGCTGGGGTTAATCGACAAGCTCAAATGCTCAAAAAGAAACTTTTCAGATTGGCCAATGTGAAGGGACCACAAGCAAATGTTTTGTTTTGTTTATTGTAATTTTTTGGTTGTTTTTGGGCGAATTTAAATTAAAAATTTTTTGAATAATTTTGAATTGAATGATATTTTTTCGAAATTTAATAAGAAGTTTTGCAAATCTATTGCAATTAATTTTTATTTATCAACTACCTCCAATCATATCTTTAAAAGCAACAACGAAGAAATGATCTAAAAAACCTGCTGCTTAACAGCAAACAATTGAGAATTTAATATCAACGTCCAAATTTTTCTAAAAATTTTTAAAGTTGTCTCTACTAACAAAAGGATACAACGTGTTCAGGCATGTATGAAAACGCGCGATTCACAATGTATAATCTCATTTATTTTGACAAGAAATAACAAGTTCCAGTATTAAAACAAAAAGAGCGTACAAAGTTTGCTAATTATAATCTTTAGCATAATTTTTTGAAAAACGTACAAGGTTTTTTGCGCAACAGTGACAACGGATTAGTGGTACAAGGGCGCGAAATCGATGCTTGGTCTATCTGACTGATTTTTGTTATGCTCCTGAAAAAGAAACATAACAACAAGAATTTTAAATAGAGTAATGGTGACTACAATGGTGGCTCTGCATAAACAAAAAAAGTAATTAAGTCAAAATTAGTACAAAACCGGGTTTGAAAAGGACAAAATATAAATTTAATTCTGGATTTATTTTTAAAATAGTATTTTAAAAAACAAACTTATCCTTAAAAAATTATGTTTTTGTGTCTAAGCGCAAACTTGTTGAAAATATTATAATAGAAATATGTTTACTGCGAAAGTACTGATAGTAGCGAGTGATGGAAGTATAACAAAAATAACAACATATTTTCTTTGTCAAATTAAAAGCGAAATCACTGAAAATAAATACTGTTCCATTGTGTTTAGTTTTTTTTATTGTTGGCCATACTTTTGATGAGTATGTCGGTGATTACAATGAACATTTATCGATTCAAAATCACAAGAAGTATCCATTTGTATTGGATGATCTGGTACATGCTGGGCACCCTTGCCGACAATCTGAGAACTGTAAGATGCTGTAAAATTGCGGTGTAAAATACTGTCACTTTTTGCTTCTAGTAAAGTTACTGATAAACAACTTGCTATTATATATTTAAAACAATGCTAATATTATATATTTACTCAGAATAGAACAAAACAAGATTTATAAGGGTATTTATAAAAGTTAGTTAACGTAAATCTTGAAAGTTTGTCGTGCAACAAACCCATATCTATATCAAAACTCCAAAAGTTAACTAGATTGCTGATTTCCTTATCGGGTTGAATAACTACTTAATTTTGCTTTACAGTCATGAACAAAAGTTTAAGACCACTTGAAATTATTACGAGTTTCTAAGCAGAAGGTAGTATAACACTTTATTTACATTTGGCAAATTGTTTTATTTTGCACCAAATCAATCATAAACACATGGAAGATAGTACAATACAGTCTAAACAATTTTATACAAAAAAATGTTCCGATTCTCAATATTTTGTGTGGCCTCCTCTGTTTTTGATCAGAGTTTTGATTCTTCTTGGCATACTTTCGATGAAATTTTCCAGTACTCCTTGGATATTTTTTTTACCCAGACTTTCTTTATCGCTTTTACCAACTCTGCGCCACTTAATACGTAGTTGCTTTTCCGACACTTTATTTTTCATGTTGGTCCACAAATTCTCGATGGGATTTAAATCCGGACTGTTTCCTGGCCACTCGAGAAGTCGATGTTGTTGCTATCCAGAAAATTTTTTGCAATTTTGGAACGGTGGCAAGGGGCGCCATCCTGCATAAATATTTGACAATTGTGAACTTGCAGGTGAAGTTCTAGCTTCTCTGAGAGCATTTGCATGTACTTTGGCTCATTCATAGTGGTTCCTTGAGGCAGGAAACTGAGAGCAGCAACAACATTTTTGGACATAGCCCCCCAAACCATCTGACTAGGAGGGTGTTTCACTGTTGGTATGGTGTATCTCTCATTAAAACGTTTTCCAGTATGTCTACGGACGTGCCTCTTTTGAACCACAAACTGTTGGAAGGTTGATTCGTCGGAAAAAAGTACTTTTTCCCATTGTTCGGCGGTCCAATGTTGATGATTATTAGCAAACTGTAGACGCTTGTCTTTCATAGCCGCAGTAAACCTTGATTTTTTGGCCGGTTTGTATGACTTTAGATTAAATCAGTATCAGTATCAGTATATCTTTTATTTCAGTTCCGCCATAAAAAAAATAGTGAAATAGAAAATTTGTAACTAGTAGAAAGCAGAACAGAAAAAGGAAGAGGCAGCAAAACGATGAATGTTATGGCATGCAATCAAGATAAGAAGAGATTTTTAAGAACAAGTGTGCATGGTTGCAGCACCTTTTAAGAGAAACCAAAAAATAAAGAAAAAAGAAATGAAATGAAAGAAAAAAAATAAAATAAAAAGAAAAAAGCGTAATCCGAGTCATATGTAGACGCTGTTGTGTCGGCGGAAAATGTGGTGGGATACACAACAGGTCGCTGGCAAAAAAGGCCTAACAGGCAAAGAAACCCACCCAAAGAAATCCTGTCGCGAGTCAAAAGGACCATTTCACTCATATGACAAGGAAAACAAATTTAAGATTAAGAATTACAGACACACACACAAAAAAAAACAAACAAATAAAAGGAAAACACAAGATGCAATGCGCAAATATTTTAGAATTAATACAAAGTTTATAATAGAATAAAAGCGATATTTGAATCTGCTTTGTGATAATGTCTTCTATTCATCGTAATACAAGGAAAGTAGAAGTGGGTGCGTCATCTTATAGGGTACGAATTTTCTGAAAAAAAAGCAACAAAAGCAAGCACCAGAAGCGAGAATTTTTAAGTTTATAAAATATAAGAGAATTGATCAAAAATTTTAAGAATTTAAGAGGAATTGGTTTAATTTCTGTTTAAAAACTGTTTAAAAACATTTTAATCATAAGAGCAATATTATTCCAAACTTTTGGTCCAATAAATTTTAATGATTGTTGAATAACAGTAGATCGGCAAAAGCTGGTAACAACATTACTGCTGCTTCTGGTTTTCATATGAAACGATTTTTGGATGAATATTTTGTTGAAAGATCGAGGCAATAGGGTTTTATGATATTTGAACATAAGAATACCAATTTTCGCTTTGTACATATGTTTTATAGTAATTAAATTGTGTTCTGACATCGTGTGACTAACATTTTCCCGGTGAGAAAGATTAAAAATTATTCTTATAAATTTGTTGCACAGTCTTTATAATTTGTCAATTAATGTTTCATTTCCGAAGCACCAACTTGATATACAATAGCGTATGTGGCTCATGAAGAGAGAGAATGGTAGAGCATTAGCAATGTTTTTTCATTTAGATTAGGTTTTATTTTTATTATTATGCAAAAAATTTGTCTTAATCTTTTGTATATTAACATGATGTGTTCTTTCCACGACAAATTTTCATTAACAATAATGCCTAGAAGTTTTATTGATGATACCTTTTCTATATTGCATCCTCTAAAGGTTAAAAATAGGTTAATTGGAGGTGTTTTTGAGTTAGGCATTCTGAACAATATATATTTGGTCTTGTCAGAATTTAGAAAAAGTTTATTGGCAATTAGCCAGTTATCAATGTTGAGGAGTTCGTTGCTACCCTTTATAAATAAGCATTTAGTATTTTTGTCAGACAGTAGGATAGTGGTATCATCTGCAAAGGACAGGCAAGAGCTTTGATTTAAGCAACGAGGAAAATCGTTCACATAGATAATAAAGAGAAGTGGGCGGAGTACAGAGCCTTGAGGAACACCAGAAGTTAATTTGTTTATGGTAGTTGATCTAGCACTACAACACTCGGTCTGCTGAGTCCTTCCAATAAGGTAAGTTTCAAACCCTTTTAAAACATTGTCTCTAACACCATAATGTTCGCTTAATAAGATATTATGATCGATGGTATCAAAAGCTTTGAATAAATCTAGGAAAATACCCAAAGTTGATTGTTTTTTCTCAAAAGCAGCAGTAATGTTTTCAATTAACAAAGTAATTACATGTGAAATTGAATGACCCTGTCTGAAACCAAATTGGTAATCTGAAAATAGGTTAAAGCGTGTAAAAAAAGAGCAAACTCGATTCTACACAATTTTTTCAAGAATGTTTGAAAGGTTGGAGAATAGGCTAATGGGACGATAGTTCGAAATATTGTTGGTACTACCTTTTTTTTTTAAAAAGAGGAATAACTCTGGAGTGTTTGAAATATGAAGGAAATTTTCCCTGAGATAAAGATAAATTAGAGATGTAACTGAGAGCTGACAAAAAATTAGAAGGCAAGTACTTCAAGACAAATGAAAGAATATTATCCCAACCAGCACTGAATTTGGAAATAGTTTTAGAGATAATAAGTGAGATTTCATAGGGTGTAGTAGGAAAAAAGAACATTGAGAGGGATTTGCAGAGTTTAAATAATCAGAAAATTTAGTGCTGGCTGAAGGAAGCAATTTTACTAAAGATGATGAAATGTTGGAAAAGTAATCATTGAATATGTTAGTAATCTCAACAGGATCATTTATTAATTTTTTATTGTAATTGATATTAAACGAGTTAGATTTTGAAGTTTGAGATTTTCCAAGTAAATAATTATGCATTGCCAAGTTTTTTTGATATTCCATTTATATTGATGAAATTTCGACTGATAATATTCAGTTTTTTAAGATTTACCATATGGAAATATAGATTTCTTGCTTTTTGATACTTTGATTTAATTTCTGTATATCCAGCAGCCATAAGTTTTTTGTGTCGTCTGTCTTTTTGTGAAGCAAAGAGCGGAGCTCCTTGCTGAACCATTAACAACCGAGCTTAAATTCTTCAGATAAACGCCTGGAAACGGTCAAATGACTAATTCGACGACTTCTGCACAACAATTCGGCCCTAATTTTTTTCATTGAACTCGTGGGTGACCTCACAACTATCCTCCTCATTACGTTGTCTTCTCGTGCAGTGGTGACACGCAGTCTTCCAATCCTTTTCTTATCGGTATAAGAGCCATCCTGTTGATACATCGCTGTCACAAACTTTGTTCGGGAATCCCAAAGGACCAGTTGAGCTAGGTAACCCGAATACCTGCGCTGAAACAAAGCTGTGTCTAAATTTTATTTTATTCCGGCTCAAGAAATAGTTTTGCTATGAGCCTGACGGTTTATACAGTTGGTTAACGAAAGCTCGGATTGATTTCGTTGAAGATTCTTTTTCACAACAAACAGAGACCCTTTTCTCTAATAAAAACAGATGTATTACAAAAATATCACGTCCGACGAAACTTCTATTCCACGCTTTGCCAAACTGCAAAGCGAAACTAACACTATAACTCGACTCAATCAACACAAATAATTCTACCTCTGTAGAACAAAACTGCCAACCACTGGCACCAAATAAATTCAACAATTGTCCACCGACACAACATCTAACGGTCCACCTCCTGTGGCCAAACAAATCACCTTCGCTCGAGCCGCCACTCGAGTCGCTTCAAATTATCTCACAACGATAATAATCATCCTAATAATAATTTCTCGCTACGCATCGGCTTTATATAGAAAACAAAATCACGTGACGTAAACTTTCTCGTAAATTCAAGATTCAGCCAGAAACCCCTGGAGAGTTCGTTACGCGAATTAAGTGGAATATACGCGAATTTTCCAGTACAATGACGTTAGTCAAAAAAACATATTACGTCAATACAAAGAGGAGAAAAAAAGAGAAAAAGATACATGTATCGAGCCATATAACAAATTGGACGTATATCGCAGACAGCGCTCAAAGAGCCGCATTTATTCTCTTATAAAACTACGAACTGCTTTTAACGGGGATACACTACATAGTTATGATTAAAATTATAAATGAAGTGTGACAATCGCATTCGCTTGATGCACTGCTGTCTTGCTGCACCCCATTTGAGCAGATATTTGCCTTTCAGATAGATTTTGGCCGTGTAAGGCAACTATCTGAGCCCTCTGAATCTCGCTTAGAGACTTTTTCTTGCCCATTTTAGGCACCAAAAAAATCAGTAAATAGCAAAAAATCAACCAGGAAATGTGGACAGAAGTAAGAATTAGCGAAATGAAACACAACGAAGAAAACAAACTTATGATGTAACAATAAAATATGACTGATGCAATCACATGCTAAATGTTGAAAATTGTCACATTTGCATAGTGGTCTTAAATTTTATTCATGGCTGTAATTACAGTTACAATTACTTTAGCAAAAAAATAATTACAATTGTTTGCTTTGTAAAAGTTATAACTACAATTACTATTTTTCGATTTATGTAATTAATTGGAATTTTTTAACCCTTATCTACTGGTTTATTTCTGTAAAAACGAACTTAAAAAAATCGCTGGAAATTTTATTTCTGGTTATGTTTAAAATTATTTGAGAAAAGAAATAAATAAGGTTAAACAAGAAAAAAATTCAAGTTATTTCATCGGACATTTTTTATCACTGGAACATGCGACATGTTGAGGTTCACTTACTTGTTTGGCTTAAACTCTTCAATATAACTTGTCGATCTTTTACAGCTCCTCAGTGTACAAACGCAAAATTTCAGGACGAAACTTCTTCTGTGGTTTTCTGATATTTTTAATATTGTGGACGTGACTATGCTGGTTTGTTATTTCGTTGGTAAGTGTCAAAAATAGATGGGGCTCAAGGTGAAAGTATTAGAAATTTGCTCATTAAAGAGAAAAATCAATTCTAAACATGTATGAAAAAGCTAAAGAAAGACAATAAATTCCTTATGTTATTATTTTTTGCTTTAACTATAATAATAAAAAAGACAACAACGAAGAGGTGTTTTACGTGATTTATATCTCACTTCTCTGACAAATAAACCTACGAAGTTATGCATTGCTGTTTTTAAGAAATCTAAAAATAAAACATTATAAGCAAAATGGAAAAAGACATATTCTGTTGCACTATTTTTACACATAAAACGTTTAAACGTTTTGACTTTGACCGGTAAGCTTTATTCTGTACGGTATGGAGCATAAATATAGCCTATTTAGATACTGTGGATTAACCTTTAACATACCAAGGCTAGCTCACCAACGTTGCTTACCAAGGTTGGGTTTTCTGAGGACCCCATCGTTTTCAATGCTTCAACGGTTTGCTAAATGTGATAAATCAGTTTAAAAATATAGAATTGTGTGTTACTAAAAATTATTTCAATGACACAACCATTTTTGGACATGATATAAATATTTATGATATTGGTATTTGTTTATTTTTTATTTTCTGTAGAAAAACACAGCCAGTCCGAAACATAATATATTGGTGCATCAAAACACTAGCAAAATCGTTACCTACACTTTGCATCATTAGTTAGAATACAATTTTTACTATCAATATAAGAAAGCAAGTTTGTAGTAGGTAAAACAGATGGCTTTTTGTAATGTGACATTGTAACAAACCCCGATTTTTACCCCATGTGTTATTTCATCTTTTCTTTGTATAATTAGGTCCAGAATATAAAAGTTAGAATAGTTAGTAGTAACAACACTATTTAGGTAATATTACTGTCAACTACTTGCAAAATTGCTTTCTCCATTTCATAATCATGATTACACAGTTCATGCAGTATCATCTTGGCAGGCTTTTGCACATGTCACATTTGTGTTGGTAACTCTGTGCTCTTCGCAATCAAAACGTTTGCATTTGGAGCATATAATGTTGACTTTTCGGTCGTTGCTTCGAGGACAATGAAAACATCTTATTCGGCGAGCCATTTTTCACAATGCGTAACACTTGGAAACTTTCAGAGCCTAAAATTTATTTCTAAAAAATATGAATTTCAACATTAGGCATTTGCAACATAGTATACCAAGGGGCCCACCACGAACCCAGTAATTTTCTTTGATTTTTGAATTATATTCAAAATTTTTTTATGAATTTGATCACATTATATTTATCTTATTCAAATTTATGACACATACAAAGATTAAGAGAAAAATTGCAACGATAGTTAAGGAGGGAGTCAAAAAAATTACCTCTGGGCTTCCTGAAATACCCCCTTGGTATGTTAAAGGTTAAGTTAAATCTTAATTCGTGACTGAAAACAAAAGAAAAATTAAAAAAGTAAATGCACATTAAGCTAAAAATTAAAATTTAAACAATTTACAATTCTAAAATTTAATGTCAATTGCTATTTTTATAAGAAAAAAAAACTGATTTATTTATAACAATTTTTGACAGGGTTCGTGATTTTCTTAGTGGCGAAGGATCAGGAGTGGTGGTACACATCAAAAGTCCTCTTCTGTTTCACAGTTATCCTCCTCTATGTTCGGGCGTTGAAAGCCTACACGGTCTCGAAGATGCTCGGACCAATCCTCCAGATGATTCGTAGAATGGTTTGTTCCCTTTTATTCTTTTTAACCCTTTAAGGGATATAAGAATTTGATTGTAAAATAAAATAACAATTATTTAATAATGACGTCACAAATACCTAAAAATCACAATTATAATGCCTTCACAAAAGTGCTATTGTTACATTATAATCACAATCATGGTACACATATGTACCACTGTCCTTTAAAGGGTTAAAAAAATGATTTGCCAAAAATTTACGAGTATAAAAATCTTTTTTTATTTCAATAAAACAATTGATTTAAGGTTTTGCTTGCTCAATCTCAACGAAATTATTTCAAAATTGAAAAAAGAAACAAAAAAACATTACAAAACAATTGCCACCCAAAATCAAGAATGTCATAAATGCCAGTTTTCAATTCTTCTTGGCATTCCTGTACTATTTATTTTTATTTATTATTTATTTTATTACATTTCTATATTTATTATTCGACTTGCAGGAAAACGACGGAGCCTTTGTACGAAAGGCAAGAAATTACCCCAAGCTGCTTCCGAAATACCAAGATATTACTGTCCGGTTGAATTTTTTACTTGTTTTTTTAGTTATATAGAAATACTATTGAAATTTAGAAATGATTGCTAAAATCGTCAAGCAAGGGAAAGTATTGTAAAATGTCTTTCTCAAAGACTCCACAAAATGGTGCAAGTGGATTTTGAATCGAGACCAAGTCGATCACAGCCACGGCGCTGGTAGTCACTTGACCAAGCTTCCTGCAATTCCTTTAACTTGACTCTACTTTTTAATTCAGCTTTATTGCAGGTTGTGGATTTGATTGCGTTTACAGCTGTTCTCGGCCTCTTATTCTGGGCTTACGGAATTGTTCTCCACTCGCTGGAAGTGGACCCAATGCCGACAAGGTAACAATCACTCGTTTGTGTAAAAGGGAAATGAAAACCATGATTCGTTTATTATTCCGATAATGTTTATGGTTCGTCCTATTCAAACGCATAGATATAAAAGAAGTTTAGTCTTCTACGAAAATAATAAACGAAAAAGACAAAATAATGTAGTAGAAAATAATCTATAAAAAGATGAGTATAGGGAATCACTCCTAACTCTGCCACTGCTTTAATGAATATAACCAAAATCACTTTTGGCCTGCAATATATTCAATTGATCGAGAAAATGCACACACAGGGGTAATTTGACCTCTTACCATCGAGGCAAATGACACATTACTGTGCAAAAGTACAAAGACTCATTCGATTTCGACCAATATCACATTGGTACTTCGCTGTTTACGACCGCATTGCGCTAATTTTCAACAGCCAGGACAATTACTGGTGAAAATTGACTTGGTAAAGTGCAAACAATAATCAAGCTAGCTAATTTGGGGAAAAAAAAAAAAAAAAAAAAAAAAAATTTTATCTAGACACAAATATTAGAAGATTGAAAGCATAGTTTGGGGGCCTCAATTTGTAAAAGAGAAAAGGTAATCTTGTCATAAAGCTTAGTGCATATAGCCTAATTAAGAACAGAAAATACTATAGGGTAGCAAAATCCTCCGCCAGACAGCTGTTTCGACTATTGAAGTCTCGTCAGTGACGGTTTGATTTTTGCAAATGTTAAAAAAAAAAAAAAAAAAAAACCTGAAAGGCAAAATGACTGAAGTGACAATTTGATTTTTACAGAATGTCAAAATTCAAAAAAGATTAAAGCACCGAGAAAAGTCTTTCGTAAATTGGAATCCTAACATCAAAGTCAAGAGCTAAAATTAAATAGAAAATCCGAATAATATAAAACCAAAAGTAATAAAATGCCAAAGAAATTGACAAGAATATTAAAGCACTAAGAGAACTCCTTTGCAACTCTTTTGGAAATTTGGAATTCTAACTATCGAAATCAAAAGCCAGAATTAATTAGAAGAATTTCGGACGCCAGCGAAGTAACTGAATGACGTCGTCTATGTAGCCTACATCAAAATATCAACAAATTTGTCCTAAAATATTTTAATGTTATTTGAAAAGATTCTTGAAAATGGAACCTATTAGACTAAAAATGATAATACGGGGAGCTTCTGGAAAACTTCGAAAGAGACTAACTATTAAATAATGACTAGAAAACTTCAAAAAGAAATAAACTATTAAGAAATGACTAAGAAAGCCATAAAATTGGATTATTGACAAGTTATCAAGCATAACACCTTCACCGCCCTTTATATACAGTTTCAAAGTGACACTGTATGTGAATTTTAAAGATCTTTGGTTTTATGGCAAGCAAGAAATTTACTATAAAAAGATGAGTATAGGGAATCACTCCTAACTCTGCCACTGCTTTAATGAATATAACCAAAATCACTTTTGGCCTGCAATATATTCAATTGATCGAGAAAATGCACACACAGGGGTAATTTGACCTCTTACCATCGAGGCAAATGACACATTACTGTGCAAAAGTACAAAGACTCATTCGATTTCGACCAATATCACATTGGTACTTCGCTGTTTACGACCGCATTGCGCTAATTTTCAACAGCCAGGACAATTACTGGTGAAAATTGACTTGGTAAAGTGCAAACAATAATCAAGCTAGCTAATTTGGGGAAAAAAAAAAAAAAAAAAAAAAAAAATTTTATCTAGACACAAATATTAGAAGATTGAAAGCATAGTTTGGGGGCCTCAATTTGTAAAAGAGAAAAGGTAATCTTGTCATAAAGCTTAGTGCATATAGCCTAATTAAGAACAGAAAATACTATAGGGTAGCAAAATCCTCCGCCAGACAGCTGTTTCGACTATTGAAGTCTCGTCAGTGACGGTTTGATTTTTGCAAATGTTAAAAAAAAAAAAAAAAAAAAAACCTGAAAGGCAAAATGACTGAAGTGACAATTTGATTTTTACAGAATGTCAAAATTCAAAAAAGATTAAAGCACCGAGAAAAGTCTTTCGTAAATTGGAATCCTAACATCAAAGTCAAGAGCTAAAATTAAATAGAAAATCCGAATAATATAAAACCAAAAGTAATAAAATGCCAAAGAAATTGACAAGAATATTAAAGCACTAAGAGAACTCCTTTGCAACTCTTTTGGAAATTTGGAATTCTAACTATCGAAATCAAAAGCCAGAATTAATTAGAAGAATTTCGGACGCCAGCGAAGTAACTGAATGACGTCGTCTATGTAGCCTACATCAAAATATCAACAAATTTGTCCTAAAATATTTTAATGTTATTTGAAAAGATTCTTGAAAATGGAACCTATTAGACTAAAAATGATAATACGGGGAGCTTCTGGAAAACTTCGAAAGAGACTAACTATTAAATAATGACTAGAAAACTTCAAAAAGAAATAAACTATTAAGAAATGACTAAGAAAGCCATAAAATTGGATTATTGACAAGTTATCAAGCATAACACCTTCACCGCCCTTTATATACAGTTTCAAAGTGACACTGTATGTGAATTTTAAAGATCTTTGGTTTTATGGCAAGCAAGAA